>CALNHX010000162.1:0-458374 GCA_940337035.1 Agriotes lineatus
GTGCCAAGCTGCATTGGTTAAGGGGGAATGCTTGGCTTGAAACCTTTTTGTGGGGCAAATACATTTTGCCCGGGTTGTCCATATGGCCTTCTATATCCCGAAAATTGAGTTGGTTGTGGATTGGGATTAGGTCGCTGTTGAAATTGTGAAGGTCTGTTGAAATTCGGATTCAGACTTTGGAAATTATAAAATTTTGTTGTGGGAATCCATTATAAGAATTTCGTTGCTGTTGAAAGTTCGGATAAGAGGTTGAATTTTGCGCGAAATAAGTGTTAGGTGTATAAGGCTTGTGACTTGGTTTTTGATTTAAATTTTGAGTGGAATCAAGTGCTCTACTGTTAGAGTAGCGGATGTCAATTTCTTCGCGAACTATTTTGATCGCGGCTTCTAAACTGAGAGGGTTCCTAGCTCATAGCAAGGTTCCAAAAGGTTCATGAATACCAGAAAGGAAAACTCTTAAAGCTAATACCTTAGCTGTTTCTAATTTGTGATCTTTTATTACTTCCGCTCCCGGTCCTAAATAAATTTTTGAATTAAAAGTCGCAAGTAGGGTTCGCACCCTGTTATAAAAATCTATTCTTTAGGGTTTTGTCGCATTTTAGACATATCAATTGTTAGATTTAACTCACTCCTTTGGTCGCCAAAATTATCTACTAGTACTGCTTTTAACTCAGCCCAACCAACAAAATCGTAACCAATGATTACTTCCTGTGCCTTTTCCGTAAGTTTGTTCCTAATAGATGAAATTATAAATTTATTTACGTAAGCTTCGGGCAGTTGTGCCACTAAAAATTGACTTGTTATGAGTTCTGCTGATCTAATAAATTCCGAAAGAGTGGCGGGGTTGCCATCGTATGTCGGTATGTCCGAAATCATACGAACACTAAATCCTTGAGGGAATAGTGCCATGTTTGGAATTTGAATTTCTTGTGCAATAAATTTTAACTCGTCTAGAAGTTTCTATATTCATTAAGTTATTCGCACTTTTAATTTATGTGGATGTTTTTAGGTGTTTGTAGGGGCCTAAATAATGGGCACACACCTAATGTGTGCAGCAATTGGCCGGGCTTATCGCGCTTTGCCTGATCTTAATGACTAAATTGAAATGGTTGATTATGAAACAAATCAATGGCTCATATCGTCTTATCGATATCGAGTTGGTTGATTTAATTCAATAATCAAATGCACTTATAAACTATAATTTAATATTAAGTTAGTATTACTTTTAAATAGTTGGTTTAAATTTCACTTTAAAGCAATTTCAACTGCTTACATTAGCATGCTGGGGTGACTTCGGTAGTCCGTTGATCACGATGATCAGATGCCTCCAATAGGCTCAGACAGGAACCAGCGATGCTTCTCCGGGGCGATGGCTGTCCCACGCAAAGATCAGCAAGGGTGGTCCTGGGGTTGTGGCTCTACTTCGCAGGAATCCGGTGGACGATGTGTGTTCCGTGTGGAGACCTGGACCTCGATGCCAACAATGGGGTGGTAGATTTTAAGAATACACAATAAAGGCTAAAAAGCCAGGGTGCACTTTTAATTTTCAATTTTTTAAAATTTTGAAAAATGCTTAGTGCCCTTTGTGCATCCTACCAACTGCGCCAGTTTCGTGTCGCAAAAGGCCGAAACAATTTTTAAAAACTTTTCATTTAACTGTAGAAGCTTATAATAAACTACAGGAGTTGCTTCATGTAGGTGTGATCAAGTTCAGTGTTAGCAATGGCGTCAAATGAAATGTTGCGACTGCAGCTGGCATCCATAAATGTAGGTGTGCAAATATTATGTTCTGAACTGATTAATTTCTTGGGAAATAAGAAAAGAAGAAAGGCTTGCTGGTGGGTACGTCCTTGGAGAGCACGAAGAAAACAATTGGGGGCTTCAAACACACTGTTGAGAGAACTTTCTGAGCAAGATAGTGAACGTTATTTTAATCATTTGAGAATGTCACAAGAAAATTTTAATTACCTGCTAGACAAAGTAGCACCGCAAATACAAAAGCGCAATTCACAATGCGGGACGCATTAAGTGCCAAAGTAAAATTAGAAATAACCCTGAGATATCTAGCTTCCGGAGATTCGTTTGCAACTTTACAATATATGTATAGACTTGCAAAGTGTTCAATTTCAAAATTCGTGCCGAACATATAAAGGCAAGTATTTTTATTTATTTTATTAGTATTGAGGTATAATAGAAGTACAGTATTATATTATATATATTTTTGGTTGAGGAACAAATGCTGCGGCAAGTTTTAACATATTATTTACGTTTACTGTTGTAAAATAGAAGAAATAGCCAAAGACAAAATATTGGGCTGTTCATTATTGTGCTGATTAGCCTGTTCAGTATCGGGTTGATTGGGCGGGCTGCTGTCCTGTATTTTGTATCTCATCGATGTGCACGAAAGACTTCCTGGCTTCTGCAGTAACTATCGGCTGGAGAATACGGGGAAAGTAGCTGAGGTGAATTTGGATTATAATCACTACCACTTGTAGATGCTTCAGAAATGACATTTCTTGGATATGTAGTAGGGCAGATGTTATATTGTGCTATGCGTGTTTGTATTAAATAATTTTGAATTGAGGCTTGAGCACGTAAAGCAACCGGAACTGGTAGTTACCTCAAATGCGACGCCACTTTTTTGGCAAATATACCAAATTCATCTTCCGCCGATGTTCTATTAGAAAGCAATGCCGATTGATGAGATATTTCTCGTAATGCGGATACAGCAGAAGTTATTGATTCTAGTTGCTCAGATTTTGCACTTTTTTCAGTCTTTTAGGTGGTATAAACGGTGCTGAAGCATGTCTTTCAATTCTGCTGGAAGATGTTTCTACTCTCTTATTAGGTTCATCGATGGATGTAGTGCCTGCTGCATCCGATTCAACTACATGTTCTACTTCATTATCGTCATTTTCGCTTTCTTCTGTAAAATCTGGTATATCTATCATACTCTGAAAGTAAAAATATGTGCATATAGTATAAAAATAGCAGCCTTTAATTTTATTTGATTTTAACAGCATGAACTTTACTTTTTTAAATTTTCAGATGCCAAGTACAGAACTGGAGTGGGGAGAAATTGCTCATGGTTTTCAAGCAAGATGGAATTTTCCAGGATGTGCAGGGGCATTGGATGGAAAACATGTGATAATAAAATGTCCTGCTAGGAGTGGGTCGCTATTTTATAACTATAAGGGCATTTTCAGAATAGTTCTATTTGCCTTAGTGGACAGCAACTATCGTTTTCGATACATTGACGTTGGTACTAACGGTAGAGCTTTTGATGGAGGTATATTTTCCAAATCATCCCTGAAGTACGCGATAGAAGAAAACCTTATTGGTTTACCAAAAAATTTTGTTATTGTCGGAGATGATGCATTTCCTTTAAAACCATATTTATTGAAACCATATTCCCGAGGCGGACGTCTAAGTGACACAGAAAAAGTATTTAATTATCGGCTTTCAAGGGCGCGGCGTATTGTGGAAAACGCATTTGGAATTCTTGCATTGAAATTTAGAATTTTTGAGAAGCCTATAGCTCTGGCACCTGATAAAGTAGATAAAATTGTTTTAGCTACATGTTCTCTGCACAATTGGTTACGTTTAACTTCTGGGTCAGCATACCTGCCAATTGTGTCCACTGATACTGAAAACCACGAAACGGGAACTGTTGAACCTGGTTCATGGAGACAATCACCAACTCTACCACTGGGTTTAGTCGATTTACCTCAGCGTATAGGAAGTAACAACTATTCTAAAGATGCAGCAGAAATTCGGGACAGATATGTAAAATATTTTGTAGAAGAGGGAGCTGTACCTTGGCAAGCGAAAATGATTCATTTATAAACGCGATATTTTTTTTGTGAATAATGTGTCAAGTACTACTAATGTGAATAATGTGGTTATTTAAATTACCGTGGTTTTTGTGTATTCAATATACTTACCATAATGGATTGAGTTTTTCTTGTGTGTACTACTTTTCTTAAGAACCGGTCGGCTATAGAAAACCATGGCACTGTGGGTTTATAAATTTTGTCCGGCGATGTACCCGTTTTCTTCGATTTCTGCACTTTATTTAATTCAAGTGCATATGCATTGCGAAGGCTTCGAATTTTCGCTTTTACAGCAGATTCATCAAATCCTAGAATGTATTTTGCAATTATTTCTGCAATTTCACTGAGGGCAGCTGCCCTTTTGTCTCTGTTTTTATATTCATATAGACTAACGTTCCACAAACACGGAAACCGTTCGTATTGTTCTAAAAAGTCCATCGTCAGGTTATTCGTCCAGTCGCAATGGCGCCAGTTAGCTGGCGCAAGTAATCTATGCATGTGGAAACCAAGCTTTAGAGCAGTGAGATTTTTTGCTCCACATGCCTTAGCATATTTTTCAAGTACTTTGTATCCATAAATTGGTGTCTTTAATTGAGATTTTCCAAATAAATATGGATTGGCGCGATCTAAGAAGTTGTCCCTCACTTCAATCAATAATTGAATGTGTTTTTGTACATCCTCGCAGAAAAGGATAGGAACACCTCTGCCTCTCCACTAGTTACTACGCGCTTAATTTTTCGCAATAAAAACTTTTCAGCCGAACTTATAGCATTATCGAATTCTTCATAACCATTGTCTTCACCACCTCCAGCGTTTACGTATGTATTTAAATAAATTCTTTGTAGTTCACCGGGACGTTTCCGGTTTAGCAGAGTGACTCTACAAAAAATAGTTTCCAATAATTCATTGTAAGCATTTTGGTCTGTAGTGTCTCATGACAGGTTTGAAGCGGCAGAATCCCCGTTTGTCTGTAAATATTGCTTCGATACTTTTAGGTCACTTGCTAGAGGAACAATAGTTACATTATTCCACCTCTGTAAGCTTAAATCAGTTGCAGCTTGACTTAAAATTTCAAATTTCCAATTGGATTCTAAAAGTTCATTCATGTTCTTAAGGTTATCTAATCATTTTTCTTAATAGCGTACATAAATGCTATGTCACAGCATTGCTTTAAAAAAGTGGAAATTTTCATTGCGTAAGTTGGAGATATAAACACGTTTTTCTCTGAATCATTGTTGCCTACATTCTTAGTTACCTAACAAATAAATCGAAGTTTCACATTTATGAAGTGTTTTTCCCGATGGATTCTCATGTATCGTGCACCAAACGCACAAATAAGAGTATCTTTCTTCGCCACAAGGGAAATTTGGTCAGCTCGCATACGAAATACTCTTCCTCTCAACCGTTGATCAATTTTTTGGTTTCTTAAAAGATAGTTTTGTGCAACCGATTGAGCGTTCTTGCTACTGCAACCTGGGTTTTGTAAACAACGTTTTATGTGTCTAGAAATCTGTTTAGGAGAATAAAACCCAAGGCAATGAACGCATGGTAAATAACTTGAAAGTGGTTTCAACTCGGGCTTTTTCATTTGCTTAGTGCATTTTTGGGAATTTATCAAATAATTTCCTTTTTTTCTCTAAGTGTAGTAAGCGAGTTTTTCTTGTCTTTACTTTTTATTGGTAGCGACAAAATTCGTTGAACTTCTGTTTCTAAAGGATGATTTCTAATAATATGTCTTGCAAAGTTAAGAACTAATTCTTCGCAATAAAAACAAAAATCTTTCTGGCGAATACGTTTAGAGGTTTTATTCGTTACTTATTGACGTCTACTTTCTTTAAGTGGAACTGATGATTTAGTAAAATAAGTCTGTAAATTAGATATGTTTGTTGGTTCATCAACTGGATTATTTAAATTATCATCGTTAAAAACTAATGGACTTGCTAGTGGTATACTACGGGAATGGGTGGTACTGACAGAAGCTGGCGATTCTCCCTATACATTATGAATTAACGTTGTTATAAGTTGAAAATAAATTAGCCATGATTTGTCTTACCCCACTGTCGCTAGTATCAGGTAAAAACTCGGGATCAGCATCCGAATCATAAATTGGAGAATCGACTGTCTAGAATATAAACGAGTTAATTAAAATTTGAAAGCAGTAGTGAAGATAATAATTATTATAAAAGAAGTGGAGATCCTAATGTCAGCTGATAAGTTATGAAGGATATTTATTATATTTTTAAACATTTCAAATTTACAACTAAACACCAATTAAAAAACATAATATTTTTAGTTGATTATCATGGTTTTAAAAGAATGAACATTTTATAAAAATACTGATAACAGTCCTTTCTAGCATACAAATGGAGTTGGAACTGAATTATAAGTTAATTAAAATATATAAATTTATATAGCCAAACTAAATTATGTGTTAACAAAAATTTGATTCACGTCCAATATTTTGACGTTATTTTTTTAATTTTTTTTTATTAACTCCAAGAGTAATTTACACCTGTCTGAAAGACAACAAGTAAATGGTTTGATATACATCAAATATAATAACATCTAGGCAGTCATCCATTGAATCATGCCTTTAAAAGTTACATCTTATCTAAGACTTATTTAAACATAGTCCTTAAAATCTATTTAGGATGTGTGTAGGCTTAAATCTTTTAAGCCTGCGTGTATCACTACTTTCATTAAGAAGTCTGCGCGCTAACACATTAGGGTGCACTGCCAATTAATCACAATATACCTCACTAAACTTTTTAGCTTCTTCTTTCACCGTAGATATGGACAGATCTCTTCTAAGTATGTTATTGGTGAAGAACCAAGGTGCGTTAGTAATAACACGTAATACCTTAGATTGAAATCTCTCTAGGATTTCAATATTCGAAATTGCTGCTGAACCCCACAGCTGTATCCCATAAGTCCAAATGGTTTTCATTATCGTTTTATATAAGACTTTATTTTTCAGAGTAAGTTGTGATTTCTTGCCTATTAGCCAATACATTTGTTTAAGTTTTATGTTGAGTTGTTTCTTCTTGTTATCAATGTGCGGCCTCCAAGTTAGTCTTCGGTCTAATGTTATGCCTAAGTATTTGACTTGATTAGATTCGGGTATTATTTGGCCATTTAGGACTATCGGCGGACAGGTAGGTCTTTTTGTTGTAAAAGTTACATGCATGGATTTCTGTTCGTTCACCCTTATCCTCCAGGCATTGAGCCAGTTTTGGATATCATTTATGTTGTCTTGCAGAATGTTGGATGCTGTGGCTGGGTCCTTGTGTGATGCCATTGCGACAGTATCATCCGCAAAAGTTGCCAGAACTGTATTTTGGTGCACTGGTAAATCCGCAGTATAAAGTAAATATAAGATTGGCCCCAGGATGCTCCCTTGTGGCACACCTGATGTTATAGGTTTTATATTTGTTTGTTCGTCCTCGTACTTGGTGTTGTAGCATCTGTCTTCTAAATAAGATTTTAAATATTAAATAATACAAATAAATAGATTTAGAAACACCCACTTTAAAGATATTAATAGAATTAATTGTAACTATGCAACTATATTAGAGTAGGTACAATATACATCCTTCGTTTATATACCAAACCGTGTTTCTAAACTCCGTTCACAGTATATGCATTTTGACGTCCGAGGAATCCCCTACATTACAATGAATGTATTGCTCAATCTTGTGAAATATTTTCATAGAGCGTAATTACTTGAAATTACTAAGATTTAAAACTTACAGTGTTTTTTCCGAAATGACGACGGGCTGGTAGGACGATCCTTTTCTGTAAAATATGGATAACAGTTCAGAAATAATTATTCCGCAATAACATTACCGGTTGGTAGTGGATTATAACTATTATTAATCTTCTTACCTGACACTGACAATAATATCCTCTGAGTTCTGGTAAGCATTGTCAATAAATCAAAAGAGCGCTCTGATTAAACCACACTTCACGTCGCAAACCAACTAATACACTGACAATTAATTTATGATAAGAACGTTACCAGTTCTGAAGCATGCGGTATATTTGTTTCATTTTTCGCATAACGTGGCGTCCTGCGACGTTGCCGTTACTTCATGTAGTTATAGTTTCAATAATTTTTTACAGTTCAACAGCTATGTAAATTATAAAACCAATTGCAATGTCACGGAGGTGAAAATATTACGGTGCAGTATTTCCTGAAAATCGTACGACACTCATTAATGACCAATTGAAAAATTAGTTCACGAGCCGTAACTAAGACAACAGCAAAATTTCTTGGAAATTTTTTGTAGGTAGACATCACTTCTTTTTAGAGTTTGTGTCGTTACGATTTTCTTACCGAATCTGCATTCGAGCATTAATTCATATCCGGAAGTTGTTTTTCGTGCATTCCAACAACGTTCTAATTTAATACGACATTGTTGGAACCCACTCAAAAAATTTCCGGAAAGTACATCGCTTAAACAATTTCAAAATTGAGTTTGTAATCTGAAATTTCGAGTATTTTCTAGGTAAAATTGACAAATACTACACACAAATATATCAATAAAATAGATGCTTCTGTTTGAAAATCGCGGTATGGTCCCAATGTTGAAAGTAAAGCGTCGTAGGAAAATTAAATGGCATAGTTGAAAAATGATTGTTGCTGAATTAATTAGAATAGGTACACATAGGTATGCATGTTTTAAATGCATAATCATCAGCAGGAATCTTAAGAAACATATTGTAACACATCAATATTAATTTTCTTTTTATTTTTACACAAAATGGCACACTGGGTATTTAAGGACGTCGGCTGAAATATTTATCTGCTAAAAGAATGAAAGAAATCTAATTTCCTAATGATAATATGAAAATGTAACAGACAAAATTACAACTAAATAAAATTTAGAATATAGCAAACATCAGAGAAGCATACAGACAGAATTAAACGAAAACATAAACATTTTGAAACAAACGAAACAGTCAATAAATATTAGGTAAACAACAAGTGTCAGGTCGCACACAAAAAACATTTTTGTCTTGTGATGTGGTAAGTATGACGATATGCTTACAGAGGAATGCAAGCATATTTCTAAGAAAATTATTTTAAGATACGGCTTTTAACAAACCCAATTATTACAAAAGCCGTCATAGGAATATTATTTATAATTTCGGAAGGTGATAAATCTAGATTTATTCAATTTTGATTGACATTATTAACTCCATAACAACCTTCATAAACACTCTACGATTCACAAAAGAAATAAAAGCGTTTTAATTCACTAGAGAATTAAAAAAGTTTAATTCACTAGAGATTTAAAAACGTTTCAATGAAGAACAACATATTTTTATGATTTCTACAAATACTTACATTTAATTATTCGTTCTCTTTGTAGTGTGTAATATATAATTATCTTAATTTGAATATTTTTAATGTCATTTATTTCCAATTTTGTGTATAGCTGTAAGCAGGTGACAAACGTCACTTTGACGTTTGGCACACAGTAGGTGTGCTGTTTTATATGATATTAGGTACGTGATTTAAGAGCAGCAGGCGCTATAAATTTGAATATTTTAAAATTTTTTATTCATAATTTCATCAAAATTGAATAAAAACATATATACGCCACGTGAATTAAACATTTATTAACTCAAAGATTTGATCTCACTCGCACTGCGTGCTCGTGAGCCCAAAATCTTTTCGTGGATAAACATACTTATGTTTAATTCGCTTAGTGTATAATATTTATTAATCAATTATTACTAAACCAAACTGAACAGACCTAGATCGTATAAAATTTCGTCAATTAGCAAAATCAATTGATTACATTACAGATAAACCAATATTTTAGGCTTAAAGGAAATTATATGATGCTGTAAATACTGTGAAACCAAAAAAACTGATTCTTATAAATGCATGTTGACCCCAAATGTTTACTTATTTTCGGCTCGACGCCCAGAGAAAGAAAAATAATAGGTCTCAATATTATAGTCAGAAGAGTAAGTATAAGTTACATAGCATAATACAGTTACATAGCATAATACAGCCAATACAGCGTATTTCAATAGATACGAGGGGAAATTTTTATATAATATACCCAGCCACGAAAACAATAACTACGAATGTCAATGATTTTTAAACGTCAAGTAGTGTAACCTTTAAGAAGTATTGTGACTAGCTGGTGTTGAACTTAGAAGATTTTTGTAGTTTTGGTAGCTGCTTGATAGTGAAAAATTAAGGAATTAAAACTTGAACATAGAAGCGTGATAAAGCTTTTGACTGCGTTAAAACAAGACTGCGACTTTTTCTTGAATATTATCAGTGGCGATGAAACCCGGGTAAATCACTGGAACCCTCCATAAAACAAAAGTCAATGCAGTGGGTGTATAAAGTGTATCCGCCACCAAAAAAGAAAAAAATGCATTGTTCGGCGGGAAAACTGAAGACAACGATTTTCTGGGACTGAGAGGGGATTTTGTTGGTTGAGTACATGAAGAAAGACACTACAATTACCGATGGTGTTTATAAGGAGATATTAAAATTTTTAAAGTTTGCTATCGAAGAAACCTTAAAATGTTGTTGAAAAACCATACTGCTGTACGACAATTGCAGAGTGCATAAGACGCAAAAAGATCGACAAGTTATCGAGGAAGTAGGTTCCAGTAGCTGAGACACCCACCCTATAGTCCGGATCTAGCACACTATGGTTACTATCTTTTCCGTTAATTCAAAAAACAATTACGTGGGCGGAGATTTTTTTTCTGATGATGACCTGAAGCTATTATTAATGATTATTTTGAGGAGTTGCCGAAATAATTTTTTTAAAGGTATCTCGTTACTGCAGAAACGTTAGAATAACTGTTGAAGGATCGTAGGTAGAACCATAATGTTTTCTTTGATATTTGTCTTTTCTTTCTTCAGGTAGATTACATAAAAATTTCCCCTCGTATATCAATTTAAAAAATACAAGCTGCCTGGAAGTATAAACCCCAAAATGCCTTCCCCTTTTCCAGTATTTTAATAACGTCTTACGTTGAGACAATTATTATTTCAATATTTAGTAGTTGTAGCACCAAACCAATGAATTCCATAACTAAATACATTACAAAAAGTGCTTGGCTCCGCAAGTCATTTATAATTAAAGTATGTTTTAACCACGTTGTCAGCTTGTTGGAGTTCAAATAAACCGCAGTGTGAAAGGGACTATATACGGCCGTGTATATTGAGGACGCATTTAGCGCCACTAGCGGGATAACCCTTAACTAAAAATATGCAAAAATTTTGGAATTCTTATCAAATTGACGTCCTACAGAATTTTTGGATTTGGCACTTAGAGACCACTACCATCCAACAGATTTTTTTTATTAGGCGAAGTGAAGTGGCGTCCGTATATGTACGCCAGATTAAGGGTGGACGTCAGACTAGATGAGAGTCGTATGGGGGACGCCAGAAGAATAGGAGGATATAATATATGTAAACAAGGCGAGATCCTGATATTTTTTGGATAACCCGAGATCTACTAGAAGGAAACACTATTTTAAAAAAATAATTAGAAGAAAAGTTTCAGCAATGCATTATTATCATGGGCATCAAAAGGGGGTTAACAATTCTTTATTGTTACATATACGTAATATATAAAGTAAAGTAGAGATCGTTTATTACATAACGGCAAGGTGCGATCTTGGGCTATATATAGTTATATATTTAGTATAAGATGAGATCTATCGATGTTGCCAAGTCTTCTAGTATAAATATTATGGTTTTATATTACCACCATCCATCCATCCTTGCAGTGGCGAACTTAAATGTGTAAACTCGTGAAGTACACGTACATATTCTTCATTAATCGTGTTAATTGTTCATTGCGCTTCCTTTATTTTCACTGAATAATACTGTAACATTCCGCCCATCTGCTAATAAGGGTTAATGAATTAATTAATCACCATCGGGTAGCTCTCTCAGCCGGAATTAATTTGGTTCAGACAGATATACACTATGAGACCAGCAAACAAACACCAGGATAATTTTAGACAGTTTAATTATAGTTCAAAATGTATTTACAAACATAGGCACTATCCAATAGAACAAAATAAAATGTATTTCACAATAAAATTGGTAGTTATACGAGACGTCCTGTTGCGAAAACCTGGCGTCACTGCAACCCGTCATACATCGGTGCGTTTGGACATTTCTAGGCCAATATCGTGCGGTGGAACGAACGAAACTAAAAAAGCGGGTCGATATCATGTTAACAAGTGTTCATAAGTGGACAGTCGCTAATCGCAGACTATTACAACACAAACTGCCGGTTTGAGTATGCTACTGAGACATATAAATGCTCATCGATGAATTTTAAGTATGTGTCATAAATTATAATTGGGGGAATGTGTGTAACGATGATATTGACACAACTATTGTCTTTATCTATGTGACCAGGCAACAGGCACTGGCGGTCCACAACAAAGTCCTTTTCACAGCTCGGTGGTTACTACACAGGACGAGAATTTAGACTAGGAAGGAGGTTGAACCAACACCGATCTCAGTACTTTGGCAAAAGTTTTCAAGAGCTATTAATGGTTTGTTGAAATAAAACCACTTGATGCTAAGGCCAACGTTTCGATTTTATTTAAACCATTTTCAAGACCTATAAGGAGAAATTTACAGAGAAGAAGCGATGTTTGTACAAAATGTAATCGAGATCTTACCTAACAAATTGGTGGTAAAGAACCAAAAAGGCACATGTATAACACAAACATGTGACAAGATTTTAAATTTACAAAAGCAGCAGTTGAACGAAGCAAGCATGTTACACACTTTAATAGCTCTTGAAAACTTTTGCCAAAGTACTGAGATCGGTGTTGGTTCAACCCCTTTCCCAGTCTAAATTCTCGTCGTGTATATATTGTTATGGTACATTAAGAGTAGTTTTGGCTGAAGATTAAATGTAAAAATAGAATTTGGGAGATCAATACGATCAATTTAGAAAATATTAAAAAGAATTGGCTGTTTGAATGAAGTTCATTAAAAGAATTCGAATTTGAGGCAATTTAAGATGAAAGGGATAACATTTGAGTATTCTGTATAGGGGTTCTGAAAATTATAAAGTAAATACATGCTCATATCACACATGACAAATGTAATTTCTATATAATAATATAGTGAAGTAGGTAAGACTCAAATAAATGTAATTTATAGATGGCAGGAACAATTAGAACATAGTAGTTAAGCAGATTTTATTACGATTATTAGAATAACAACTCATAGAAAAATAAAATGTACCTTTTGATATAATTTTTCGGTCTGAATAAAAACATAGAAATTACCCTATTTTTAAATATGTTAGTGTGAAAACATTTAAAAATGGTTTAACAAAATCTACGAAGTGAAAATTAAGAGAAATATAAAGAAGTAACAGTTATTGAAGAGAATTGGAAGGTCGTAAAACTAGATAGAAGCAAGCAGAAGAAGCAAGAAGAAAATAAGGTTTGAATGGAATTAGTTTATTTTGAATAAGAAGTTACATTGGTTTGAGAATTGTAAGTGCTGGGTTTGTTGAGGGTGTACTGAGGACACGTGGATCTGTTGACGGAGGATAGCAGAGGGACTGCTGGATTCGAGCTATTCTGTTGGTTACTGACGATAGAGGTTGCTGAAGTTTGGATGTAAGGAAGAAGGATATTAATTAGGGATAATCTGTGATAACAAACTTGCTGTGAAGTTGTCGGAAGGAGGGAGTCCCTGGAAGGTAGCCGTGACACTAGTGAACTAGAATGGGGTCTTTCCTGCTAGTAGCAGAGTGAAAGCAGTTCAAGGTGGTTTGTAGTTTTGTCCTATCGACGCTATAGTAAATAAAAGACAATTTAAAAAGTGCAATTAACTATAATCAAGTACCTACCGTATAATATTGAGTCAATAAGATATAAATAGAATGAGCATTTGTCATATTTGATTGAGATTATTAATAGAACATTGTTTGACGTGAAAGGTGACAGTTAATGTCATTACACAATTCAAAGTCATTGTTAAAATAAAATTTAATTAACAAGCAACTAAACCACCCAAATCGAATTTATTTCGTGGCGAATCTTTGGCACTCAAGAACCTTCCACAGAACAACAACATCATTATTATTCCTGCAGACAAAGGAAATGTCACCGTTGTCAAGAACAACGATGACTATCACTCTAAAATGAGTTCTTTAGTGCAGGACAGTGCTTACAAATGTATCTCCACAGATCCAACAACGTATTTGGAGAAGACCACCAACTCGAAGATAAAGGAGAGTAACATTAAAACTGAAGTGCAAAATCAACTTATACCTAGAGAAAAGTCATCTAACTGCCCCAAGATATACGGTCTCCTAAAAATTCATAAGGATCCAACGACTTGCAGCCTTCGTAGCTAAACATCTGCAGCCGCATGTGGCAGATGCGGCTTCATACGTTATGAATTCTACCCACTTCATCGAGATGCTGCAAAAGGAGAAAATTACACCGACCGATAGCCTTGTGAGCTTTGACGGTTTACTAAAGTGCCAGTTGCCGAAGCTCTGAACGTCATGAAACAGAAGTATGATTCACCTCAACACATCATCAAACTTGCCGATCATTTTCTCCAGAATACATATTTAATCTATAATGGTCAACGCTACAAGCAAGTAGAAGGAGCGCCGATGGGTTCACCTTTGTCTCCTGTCATTGCGAATCTCTTCATGGAAGACTTCGAATCGAAAGTACTGGACAACACCATTTACAAACCGAAACTTTGGCTTCGGTATGTCGATTATGTCTTTGCCATATGGGGTCACGGTAAGAATCGACTTGCCGATTTCCTTACCTATCTCAATAGCATCCATAATAAGATCCAATTTACGATGGAATTGGAGAACAACCGCCTTCCATTCCTAGACGTCCTCATCTCCAAGAAGAATGGAAAATTGGGGCACATTTGTAGCGTTTTCTTAAACCTTGGATCAAGGAAAATGGCTTTTGCTACAGTTTTATTTCTTTCAAGTATACCTAGCTTTCGCGTAATAACATCTAACAAACTATTCTTCAATTGTCCAGTGGCCTATGTATAAGTATTTACATTTTTAAGTGAAGACTAAAATGCTTTAATTAATGGTACAATCAATGAAACTGTAGGGTAAGTTTCACCAGAAAAAATATTAGTCAATAAGTTGGCAGGTTTAAGCACTTGAACACAATCACTGATGATTATCCACTCTTCTGTATCTAGGAATTCCGGACATTTTGATAAATTAGTAACACAAACACTTAAAGCGTCTTTGATTTTCAACATCCTTTCGAGCATTATATAACAGGAATTCTATCTTGTTGCCACGTCTCGTTTCACCTTCAATACTGGAAGACCCATTTGTTCCTGAATAGATTTTAACTTCTCATTTGCGCTAGTACTATGTTTAAAATGGGCAACAAGGGCCCTACACTTTTTTAAAACTACAATTAATTTTTCATTGCAAGATAATGCTTCATTGACACTTAAATTGAGAGTATGGGCAACGCAAGGATGGTGATGCTTTTGTAAGTGTACTGTGATTGCATTTTTTATATTTGCCCCGTTATCTGATACCGCTGCTACAATTTTTTCAAATAAATTCTATTCCGTCAAAATAAGTTTTATGACGTTAGCAATATTTTCCCCTGTATGAGAGCCATATATATCTTTTGTTGATAGAACACGTGCATGCAGTTTATCATTGAATATAAAATGTGCTGTCAATGGAATGTATCCTATATTGCTATCTGAGGTCCAAATATCGGTGGTTATAGCCGCATTTTTAACACTCTGTAAGTCAGTTTCTAGTGCAGAAACTGCCTCTGAATAATAACGGGGTAGAATAACTGTTGACAAGCGCTTAATGCTGGGCGGTTTATAAAGGGTTTTCCAATAAGAACGATATGACTTTAAAATGAAATAAAATAGAAATGATTTCAGATATAACCACACTTTTAATATTATCTTAAAGTACAATCGATAACGTTTATGTTTTCGTGTACACGAGTGAATTCGACGAATCCAATTTTCGACGACTTTGTGCAATAAATCGAGCGTAATCTCACGAATGCAGCGTTCAATGTTCAATCTCAAATCATCAAGTGTTTGTGGCCTGTTTGCATAAACCTTAGATATCGTGAAGAGTAAAATTACTTTCAAATTTCTTAACGATGCGACGAATGGAAAGCACAGAAGGACGATTATTTAAACCAAAGTTTTCGCGAAGTGCGCGAAAAGTGTTCACATAAGAACTACGATTTTCGTAAATTTTTTGACAATAACCAAACGTTCTTGGAGCGGGTATTTAACCATAAGAAATTGTTAGAGTTTAGTGAACATAAATAACAACTAGTGGCAGGTATAACTTTATTACCATGGTTACTAGATCATTACAAAATCATATCATTCTTATTGGAAAGCCCTTTATAAAGGTTGTAGGGCTTTAGAGTACTCCAAAATACCTTAGTTTTCAACAATTGACAACGGCTGAAAGTTTCTTGTTATCATTTTTAATAATTTCGTATTAATTATTGCAATTTGCAACTCCGAGAGATTATTCTTTTTGCCACCAAAAAGTTTTAACTGTTTAGTTGGTCGCATTTTTTATTCATCACCAATAAATTCCCTTTTTTGGAGGGACCCGGTCTACAGTTGAAGTAGTATAGTCGACGTCAAGCTATTTGGTTATGGGTTTATAATCCGTAAGTGTTCGGACACGGCTTACAACAGGCTTATTACCAGGGGACGGACTCAGTAAAGTGTTTAAATCGTCATTACTCGTTTCTATTGTGTATACTTGACATAATTATATTTCAACAATTTTAATTACTTGTATAATTACATCCATAATTGAAGGGTAAGGGAATAAAACAAGGAATGTCATAAAATCAACATTTGAAGAAAACTGGGTTTTTAGTATTATTTCTTTAATGTTAAATTGTAGAGACATGTTAAAGAAGAAATATAAACAAAAACAAACTTTTACTGTATTACAAATGCTAACACAATATAAAAATGAAAAATATATTCACAGTTATTGAGTTTACATGCAGATTGGTGATGTGTAAAAAAGGAATGGCGATATTATTTTTGTGTTTCCTATTCCTTGTTTTCTCTTTCTTCTCATGTGGAAGCTGTGTGTAGAATATTGCAGCATCTGGATTTTTACAGAGTCCTTTAAGGATTTGAAGATTCAGGTACTTATCTTCATTTATTGGAAGAAGTCCTAAGAAAAATAATAAAACCTTTCAAAAAAAAGAGTTAACGAAAACACTACATGAAAAATTCTTACCATAATAACTTTGTGTAGGAAGTATAAATTCATTTTCAGCCAGTATGGTATTTTGATCATGCTGATTACCACTTTTGGCAATAGGAGATTGTAGCCAGTGCCCGTTGTAAGGAGAACGGTGACTCAATAAACGAATATGTTCCTTGGAGCAATAAATTTCTCTTATGCTTTGTATAGGAAAGGGACATTTTTTTAAAAAATTATTCTTGAAAAATTCATTCCAACCTCTAATCATTGTTTGCTGAACCTCGACAACAGTAAATGGACAAGGATTCTTTCGGGAGCAACTCAGAAGCTCATACCAATCATTAGGCAATTCCATTCTTTTTTTGAGGTTAACGAGTCCCATATTTTTGTCGCACTCAAGATAGGAGTGTCCCCTTATTGGAAACGTAATTTTTATTGAGTGCAGTCTTTTAACAGTGTGTACCATAAAATGCATGAACCTGAACATTGCAAAGTTTTTATTTTGTCCTCCCGCTGAGTCGCAAAATATATGCACATGTTTTGTATCTGGATGAGGTAATTCATAATGAAGTCGAAAAGAAAAGAACAGACTTCATCTGACCCCTTTTTACCAATATTCTCTGGATATGTGTAGAAAATTGCCATGCCTGTAGCAAGAACATGTATGTTAAATGAATACATAGACAGCTGTCTAAGATAATAAACGTCGTTAGTAGGTATGTTTGGTAAATAAACGTTTTTTTTGAAAATCCATTGAAATAGCAACAAAATCTGTATTAGTTTTTGCTTGTTTCTTTGCTTCTTTTTTCCTGTCGTAAAATGCTTGTGCCTTCTTTTTGTGAAGTACGTTTTCTGTTTGTAGTATTTTGATTTGCTTATCTGACTTTCCTTCTTTTTTCAACTGATTTACTTCTGCAGTATATTTGTCACATATACTGCATGTCTCTGTTCTTGGGTAACCAAAACTTATATTGAATTTGGTGTTAAATGTCGTCCCTTATGTGTCATACGAAGTTTTTAATGAAGGGTACATTTCCCTAAACATTTCATACATTTTCTTGATATTAAGGTCTTCAGGCAAGTAAAGTTTGTTTGAATCATGTAAACTGTAGTGAGACAAACGTCCTTTAAAGGAATTTATATGACCCGTTATTTTCTTGTAAGTAGCTTCAGGAAGTTTATTAGTTGAGGAACTATGCTTGCCTCTTTGGTCTTTTGGAGCTAAACCTTTACATTTTAAGGACTTTTGTAAGTACTCTAATTTTCCCTTTGTAATGCCATGAATGCTCATAAAGGCTTTATAGCAGATAGCAATTTCTAGAACTTGATCACCACGTTTAACTCTTACTCTGTAAGAATATGTACTATCATGATACATAGCCTCCTGCTCGGCTTTACGGCTTCGATGTCTTTGAACAACCGTGACTGAAATTAACCCGCACAGATATGCATTTTGTTCATTACTATCAGACATGGCATTAAAATTACGTAGAATTTGCTTGCGTTCAATTTCTGTTGTATTTTCAAAACACTTTAGTCTTTTGCAATGACACGGATCACCTGATTCATGAGATGAGAGCTTCAGTTTTTTCATTACTTCCTGTATTCTACCCATCTTTTTCCTTTTCTTTGTCGACACAGTTTCAAAATGATTGTTCTCTGAAGTCATGTTTTCAAGACTTAACCTCACTTTTGCACACTGTTACACTCTAACTATTAACTGCAAGAATAAACACGAAGACTTATTATATTGCTAAAGAAATTCGATTTAATTCAAGTTTGGACATTCCTTGTTTTATTCCCTTACCCTTCAATTATAATGTCTCTCGTAATATAAGTATTCTTAAAATTACCTTTAGTTGAGTTTCAAAAGCGTAGTGAAACAAATCAAGAGTTTAAAATGTGGAGACCGTGGAGTGATACAGACAACAACGACGGAGTCGCTGTAAACCTAGAAAATAATGGTGAAAAACGAGAGTGTATAGTCGACGTCAAGCTACAGCTGAAAGTTGTAATACCTTGTAGTTCACTTAAAGGGGCTCACAGAACGTAAATTTACAGAACCGGCTTTAAACATTTTGTTTTTGTTTGATAAGTTTACAATTTTAACATTACAGACAGTTAAGTAATTATTTATATATGGGGCACAATTATTACATTAATAAAATTACAAATTAATAAAAAATAATAATAAAATAGATTATTTCCTTCATATCCATAATAATGCGTAATCACTATGGTTTCTGTCAGTCTAATAATGACAAAAATTCAAACGTCAAAATTTAACCGCGGTTAAATATGTGTCAAAATTTAATCGCTTGTGCATATTTTTAACATGATCGTTAAAAGTGCTTCACCAACTGATTTTTATCTATTTATTCAGGAAATAATCACGCCGAACATCCCGCGTGCATGTAAACTAGCCTGAATAAATGTTGACGATTTTCTGCAAGAATGTTTTGCTCTTAAGAAATATATCTCGTAAATTTTCCGCCTCAAAATCCCTCGTGCTACGCACTCGAGATTTTTGTTGGGCGGCAAATTTACTTGACAAATTTCTTAGCAAAACATTCTGACAGAAAACGTCAAAATTTAATCGGCTATTTTAATGCACTTGGGATATTACTATTGGCAATTTATAATTTAAATTATTGTTCACTTCCACATAGTTCTAATTGGTCAAAGTAGTCTCCATCACTATCACTATCTTCTAAATCTAAAGTTATTA
Organism: Agriotes lineatus; assembly: GCA_940337035.1. NCBI lineage: Eukaryota > Metazoa > Arthropoda > Insecta > Coleoptera > Elateridae > Agriotes > Agriotes lineatus. The sequence goes on from CALNHX010000162.1 coordinate 19,818, forward strand.
CCACCTGTTGATGGAGAGTACCTGCATTTATGTAACTATTTTCTATGTCTATTACGTGACGCGTACAGTTTTCCCAAAGTTCCGGAGAAATATTACCTACTTCCAGTTGTACAAGTTTAACCACTTCGCTGTCCAAGTCGGGTGAACTATTATGTCGCCGAATATTTTTCTTTAGTTGGCTCCATATCATTTCCATCGTATTAAATATGCAGTAATACGGCGGTAAACGTAATACCGTATGACCCTTCTTTTTGGCCAAAGAATCAATATAGAATTCTTTAGGAAAAGTTCTTGTTTTTATCACCTCTACTAATTGTGGCTTCGTGTAGCTTTCTTCAAAAAACATGCCATTTTTTCGCAAAAAAAATTGTATATCTTTTAAACTACCTGCATTTGGCGCTTTATTGATTTGCCTGGAATGGTAGCTGGCATTGTCTAACACTATGACGGAATTACCGGGCAATTTTGGCAATAAATGCTTTTCGAACCACGACACACAATTCCGCTGTCATATCTTCATGATAATCTAGAGATGCATCTTTAATATGTTTAGCCGATATGAGAGGGTCACAGGGAGCCCAACCTCGATCGGAGCCTGCATGCATCAAAATTAGCCGCTTCCCTCTTGCAGGGGGCACATTCATAGAGCATTTACTGGGATGGTCTACCCAACCTTTACAAACAACATCGTGTGTATCATACCACGTCTCATCTAAGTAGCATATGTATCTACTCTCCTCTCTGTATTTTTTTATTGTCGCCAAATATTCGCGTCTCCAGATCTGTAACCTCTTGGATTCCATAATCGCTTGACGTTTGTTGATGGTTTTATATTTAAAACCGATATTTTTAATAAATCGTTGCAGTGTTCTGTTAGAACAATTTAATCCGGTGTCGTCATTAATCAGCTTTTCACGCAACGATGATATTGTTGGTACTTTATTCTGGTTGTACATTTCATATTTTTTTCGCCAAATTAAATCCTCGTCGTGCGCGCCCAGTTTTCTCATAACACCGCAATCGGATCGCTTTTTACGCTGTAGTCCGTTGGCTTTGTTTATAATTCTTCTTACCGTCGTGTGGGGGACTTTAGTCAGAAATGCTGTTTTTGTTAACGCTTGCTCCTCTTCGGTTACCTTGAGCCCGTTATAAACGTTAATCACAATTTGTTTAGCATCACACAAAAACTCACTTATAGGCTTATTACGTGCACGTCACGACACTAACGACGTTTATCTTATAATAAAATAATATACCCAATAAAAAAGATGAAGTCTCTGTGGTGATCCAACCAATAGAAAATTAGAAAAATACATAATTTACTTGGTTATTGCGTACCTACCTCCTATCATGGTGTAAAGAATACAACGTGAAACGTTCCCGGAGTCGTTCAGAAAGTAGAGGGGACATGTCAACCATTCCCCAATGGGCCTACACATAAAATCCATTATGGCCGCGATTATAGTGTAAACATGGCCGCGATCGTATATTGTTGGTGGCACTGTAAGTCTATGTCAAATTCAAGTTAGCAGGTTAGGTTTTTCGTCAGTCTGACACCAACTGACACAAAACCTAACCTCGCATTTGACATCGACAGCGTCTTCAGCAATACATTTCAATACTACCAATCGTGCCATTTGTGGGACCATCTATTGATTGAATGTGAAGTCCGCCCACATTCTGCGGAACGTTACACCTTGTATTCTTTACACCATGCCTCCTTTCATAAAAAATATCAAATTATCAAATTCTGGGGACCTGAACGCCTAAAAGCTGCAAACGCAGCAAGCTATAAATCAATTTTTTATTTGCTTACATCTACAAAGGTTCAAAATAAGAGGCGACCGTCTTTAATAACCCGGCCGATCGATAAATGGCATGTTTTTTGAAGAAAGCTACACGAAGCCACAATTAGTAGAGGTGCTAAAAACAAGAACTTTTCCTAAATAATTCTATATTGATTCTTTGGCCAAAAAGAAGGGTCATACGGTATTACGTTTACCGCCGTATTACTGCATATTTAATCGGATTGAAATGATATGGAGCCAACTAAAGAAAAATATTCGGCGACATAATAGTTCACCCGACTTGGACAGCGAAATGGTTAAACTTGTACAACTGGAAGTAGGTAATATTTCTCCGGAACTTTGGGAAAACTGTACGCGTCACGTAATCGACATAGAAAATAGTTACATAAATGCAGGTACTCTCCATCAACAGGTGGTAATAACTTTAGATTTAGAAGATAGTGATAGTGATGGAGACTACTTTGACCAATTAGAACTATGTGGAAGTGAACAATAATTTAAATTATAAATTGTCTATTTTATTATTATTTTTTATTAATTTGTAATTTTATTATTGTAATAATTGTGCCCCATATATAAATAATTACTTAACTGTCTGTAATGTTAAAATTGTAAACTTATCAAACAAAAACAAAATGTTTAAAGCCGGTTCTGTAAATTTACGTTCTGTGAGCCCCTTTAAGTGGACTACAAGGTATTACGACTTTCAGCTGTAGAAGGTCAAAACCAAATAGCTTGACGTCGACTTTACACTCTCGTTTTTTACCATTATGTTTTAGGTTTACAGCGACTCCGTCGTTGTTGTCTGTATCACTCCACGGTCTCCACATTTTAAACTCTTGATTTGTTTCACTACGCTTTTGAAACTCAACTAAAGGTAATTTTAAGAATACTTATATTACGAGAGACATTATAGTTGAAGGGTAAGGGAATAAAACAAGGAATGTCTATTGTACAGTGACTATACAGTGTGTCCAAGATAAGGAGGGCCAGTATGGGGATCTCGGTAATTGTAAGAGATACAAATGTGGTTAAATGGGAAGAAAGTTGAGCAATTAAAGGACTAACAAAATGACGCCTAGAAATCCTTGATATGATTTTTTGTTTTTGAATTATCTAAAAAAAAACGAATTTTTGGATTTTCTATTTAATTTTTTTCTGGCGTTAATATTAAAGTTAGAACGAAACTGATTAAACTTCTTTATAGCAACTTTTAGTGTACTTAATGATTGCCTTATCAAATTTTTTATCCGACGTTTCGTCTTCGAGAAACCATCATCAACTTAATTTTTTTAAATACGGTCCTGGTTTTTTTATGCCAAATTTGTGAAGCCTTTTTTATTTTGAATTCAACAATGTACCACATATTATGGTTTAATTACGTTTCGAGCTTTTTTTTTCATCATCAGAAAAATTTTAAGATACAGCCCTGCATTTTTGATAATTTTGTAAAAATAAGTTCATACAGTAAGTTAGGCGTTTTTAGATGCCGTAAAAATATTCAGTGCACATTATAATGTCATAATTCCGATACATTAATTTAACAGCCAACCAATAACGATTAACGATAAACAACAAATAAATGAACAAAAGATACACAGAAAGAATAACAAAACGAACACCGAAGCAATTTAATAGATATTAAATTTACAGAAGGTATTCAAAAAGGTTGCCATCATTCTCTATGCATAAATAACATCTAACTGTAGAATCTAAAACATTATTCAGCAATACTGGCGTTATACTGTGAACGGCTTCAAGAACCAATCTTCTAAGTTCTTCTTCTGTTTCAAAGTTTGAATACCTGTTAAATTGTTTCGATGCTCATTTTGTTATTCTTTCTGTCTATCTTTTGTTCATTTATTTGTTGTTTATTGTTAATAGTTATTGGTTGGTTATTAAATTAATGTATCAGAATTATGAAATTATGATGTGCATTCCAATATTTTAACGGCATCTAAAAACGCCTAACTTACTGTATGAACTTATTTTTACAAAATTATGAGAAATGCAGGTCCGTATCTTAAAAATTTTCTGATGATGATCAAAAAAAGCTCGAAACGTAATTAAACCATAATATGTGGTACATTGTTGAATTCAGAATAAAAAGGGCTTCACAAATTTGGCATAAAAAAACCAGGACCGTATTTAAAAAAATTAAGTTGATTATGGTTTCTCGAAGACGAAACGTCGGATAAAAAATTTGATAACGTAATCATTAAGTCCACTAAAAGTTGCTATAAAGAAGTTTAATCAGTTTCGTTCTAACTTTAATATTAACGCCAGAAAAAAATTAAATAGAAAATCCAAAAATTCGGTTTTTTTGAGATAATTCAAAAACGAAAAATCATATCAAGGATTTCTAGGCGTCATTTTGTTAGTCCTTTAATTGCGCAACTTTCTTCCCATTTAACCAAATTTGTATCTCTTACCATTACCGAGATCCCCATACTGGCCCTCCTTATCTTGGACACACTGTATAATCACAGTGTGGCCATACGATGGTCATGTTTTCTATTGGTTGAAGGCAAAAGGATTCCAAGTTAATGTCATTTTTAACAGTGTATAAAATGTTTAGTTTCAAAAAGTTACTAATGTCAAAATAAGACATTGGCATTTTATAACTTGTCAAAAGTTTGAGTCGACGCATCACGTGATGCAATCCGCTATTAGTTTTCCCGTGGCCGTGAGTTTTCCAAACTATAGTTTGCCAATTAGTTAGTTGCGATATTTAGTATTAACATCAAACAAACTAGAACATTTAACAGAGAAATAAATATTTTCCTGTAAGTTTTATATTGCTTAAATATCGTAAGTAACTGCTCAATAGATTATTGCGGTGTACAATTTGCATATTATCTAGAATAACATATGATTCTACAAATCAATTTGAAATTACTGAAAAAAATATCGTGTTAGTCCAAACTTAATGACAGATATAATATACCGGGTGGCCATAAATATCTGAGGTCCCGGTAGCCATGGAATTAGCTACTTATAAATGTTGGTTAGCTTTATATTTCAATTATTGTTACCTATGTAATGTTATAAAATGCAATAAGAGGAGGGAAATGTGCCCCGGATTCTGCAGTTTAGCCTACGACTCAATTATAAAATCTCCTGTTCTAACTCGATTACTTATTGCAATCTGTAATAATTTTTGACAGATAGGAATTTTAGGTGTGATGACATTAATGACATTTAGTTTAGTTGGATTCAACACTTTAATAAAGCGGTGTTGATTCCAAAGGTAATGTGATATCAGATATTTATGGCCACCCGATATAAATTATGAAGTTCATAATTTCACTTTACAGCATTTTAGTGTACGACAAACCCACCTAAAAAAAGACGTAAAATGGTATGTTGTTCCGCATTTGGTTGCTCCAATCGTTCAGAGCAAGGGTACACGATGAAAAGATTTCCAAGGAATCCTAATTGTCTTATTTTAAATTATATCTCTTTTTGTTGTTCATCGTGCTTCAAAATATTCAGTACTTTGCCAAATTACACCTATAAAACATGTATCGAGAAAACTCCAGTATAGCCCACTGGTACATTTTGACATTTAAGGAATATGAACATAAAGGAACTGTTATGGCAATGGTGAAACTGGATTTTAAGCTATAAATAAGAGATATACTCATTGGGAAGTTCAAATTCACAATTATATATGACGATTGGACTAATTGCTTTTTTTACGGTGATGCACAGGTATTTTTGTACTAAGTACACACAAACAGTGTTGAATTGAGACTGTTTACTCCGGGGGGGAAATGAAACTTCTGGGGGGTATTTTTACCTATTTCTACGCAATTCACCCATTCTTTTATAGATTAAAAAAATATGAATATGATATGGTAATGTTTCCGGGAGGGAATTCTGTACTGTCCGGATGGGAATTTCCCTTTCAGTCACCCCCTGGATTCAACACTGCACACAAATCTTAAACTGCAGCTAACTTAATATCGCACCTTGACGGTAGTCAAGATTGGGTCCGGCATGAGACTCCCGTGTTTTGCCTCCATTGTCTGAACATTTATAGAACCTCCGACAAACTGAGAATCACATTATCACGCACATGCGCCCAAGCACCAGTGGGCTATATTGGGGTTTAGCCCATGTACCTATCTAATATAATTTAGATGTTAATAAAGCATATTAAATTACCGAAAAGATTTCTACAAATGATGCTATATCATTTGTGTTTTGGATTTGAACTTTCCAATTTCCATTAATTGTAATAAATTGAAGACACCGTATGACTCATATTTCTTCAACATTTAAACGCCTTTGTGGTATTTTATTGTATTTGAGAGATCAGTCATTTTGAATAACAATCTTTCACTTCAGCAAATGAATTGTCAAATTTTATTTTGACTTTAGTAATTTTTTGTTACCAAATGTCGCTTACACCATTAAAAAAATTCTATTTTTTTATTACATCACCATGGTTTTTCGCAAAATCTGATTTTGACATTGGATTCAAATGTACCAGCCAACAATTGTATGGCCACACTGTGATTATATAGTCACTGTAGTCTATTGGGGTTTTTGGCGCAACCTGTTGACTTTTTGTGGTACTTCCTTGGTACAAATTCTCACTGGAATAAAACTAGAATTGTCCGTGTTATCGTAAGTACAAAAATTGCTATACTGGAATAAAAGTGGGAATGTCCATGCATTACTGGAATAAAACAAGGAATGTCCAAACTTGAATTAAATCGAATTTCTTTAGCAATATAATAAGTCTTCGTGTTTATTCTTGCAGTTAATAGTTAGAGTGTAACAGTGTGCAAAAGTGAGGTTAAGTGTTGAAAACATGACTTCAGAGAACAAGCATTTTGAAACTGTGTCGACAAAGAAAAGGAAAAAGATGGATAGAATACAGGAAGTAATGAAAAAACTGAAGCTCTCATCTCATGAATCAGGTGATCCGTGTCATTGCAAAAGACTAAAGTGTTTTGAAAATACAACAGAAATTGAACGCAAGCAAATTCTATGTAATTTTAATGCCATGTCTGATAGTAATGAACAAAATGCATATCTGTGCGGGTTAATTTCAGTCACGGTTGTTCAAAGACGTCGAAGCCGTAAAGCCGAGCAGGAGGCTATGTATCATGATAGTACATATTCTTACAGAGTAAGAGTTAAACGTGGTGATCAAGTTCTAGATATTACTATCTGCTATAAAGCCTATATGAGCATTCATGGCATTACAAAGGGAAAATTAGAGTACTTACAAAAGTCCTTAAAACGTAAAGGTTTAGCTCCAAAAGACCAAAGAGGCAAGCATAGTTCCTCAACTAATAAACTTCCTGAAGATACTTACAAGAAAATAACGGGTCATATAAATTCTTTTAAAGGACGTTTGTCTCACTACAGTTTACATGATTCAAACAAACTTTACTTGCCTGAAGACCTTAATATCAAGAAAATGTATGAAATGTTTAGGGAAATGTACCCTTTATTAAAAACTTCGTATGACACATATAGGACGACATTTAACACCAAATTCAATATAAGTTTTGGTTACCCAAGAACAGACACATGCAGTATATGTGACAAATATACTGCAGAAGTAAATCAGTTGAAAAAAGAAGGAAAGTCAGATAAGCAAATCAAAATACTACAAACAGAAAACGTACTTCACAAAAAGAAGGCACAAGCATTTTACGACAGGAAAAAAGAAGCAAAGAAACAAGCAAAAACTAATACAGATTTTGTTGTTATTTCATTGGATTTAAAAAAACGTTTATTTACCAAACATACCTACTAACGACGTTTATTATCTTGGACAGCTGTCTATGTATTCATTTAACAGGTGTCGGCCCAGTTGCGCCCGGCCCACTTGCGCCCACCGCCATTTTCGACCCATATGCGCCCCAAAAGAATGTCAACGGTAATTAAGGTCTCATTTGCCTCCAGGCTTGCATCTCATTAGTCATCAGGACACCCGAACTTAGCCGACTGACTAGTGCGGCGGTCTTCTACCTGCAAATTAGTTATTAGAAAAACACAAAATTTAACAATTTTTCCCTTAGCTGTCTTAACTTCTATGCGTTTCTGTTGGTACTTTAATGTTTGTGTTTATTTGAGATTTAGTTTAAAATTTTAGTAAGAGTTTTTACACTGGTATCAAATTTATTGATTAATAATTCAGATGATTAGATTAGCGCATTTTATCAGCGTGGTAGTGACACCTAGTTTTTGAACATAATGTTATGGGAATTAAACAATATACTAAGTAACTTTTTATACTCGTATTTTAATAAACGAAAGGAGTTACTTAGTGGAGGATAGGGCGATAGGTTAACAAAGGTTGTACTATTTATAACTTTTTTTAATAGTTATTGTCAACTAAGGTCTTTCTATTTTAGCTGACCTTTGCCTGTGTTTCATTTAGTATAAAAAGAATGTATGGTTTATTTGGTAGAATAAAGATAATATTATTATTAAATATACGATTATTGTTTATTGAATCTGGCAAAAATGACTAAAAGCTTTTAAGTCGCTATTATTCGTAACAGACAATACAGCGTCCCAAGAATGTGTGGTTCACTTTTTAATAAAAAAAATCTGACCAAAATTTCATCTATGCTTTTTTTAGATTTTGACGCTACTGTTATTGGCCTTAGCGTTTTTTAATTACTTCCAAAATCTGATCAGGTCTAAGTTAGGATCCAAACGATTTTTGGTAAAAATTTGTTGAAATCGGTAATTACAGTAGTTTTGTGTCAATATGCCTTTCATTTATTTTCTAAAGATGGATGGAGAGCTATATAAAATACGAGTATAAATAGTTACTTAGTATATTGCTTAATTCCCATAACATTATGTTTAAAACCTCGGTGTCACTGACACGCTGATAAAATGCGCTAATCTAATAATCTGAATTATTAACCAATAAATTTTATAGCAGTGCAAAAACTTACTCAAATTGTAAAATAAATCTCAAATAAACACAAACATTAAAGTACCAACAGAAACGCATAGAAGTTAAGGCAGCTAAGGGAAAAATTGTTAAATTTTGTGTTTTTGTAATAACTAATTTGCAGGTAGAAGACCGCCGCACTCGTCAGTCGGCTAAGTTCGGGTGTCCTGATGACTAATGAGATGCAAGCCTGGAGGCAAATGAGACCTTAATTACCGTTGACATTCTTCTGGGGCGCAAATGGGTCGAAAATGGCGGTGGGCGCAAGTGGGCCGGGCGCAAGTGGGCCTATATCATTTAACATACATGTTCTTGCTACAGGCATGGCAATTTTCTACACATATCCAGAGAATATTGGTAAAAAGATGAAGTCTGTTCTTTTCTTTTCGATTTCATTATGAATTACCTTCATCCAGATACAAGACATGTGCATATATTTTGCGACTCAGCGGGAGGACAAAATAAAAACTTTGCAATGTTCAGGTTCATGCATTTTATGGTACACACTGTTAAAATACTGCACTCAATAAAAATTACGTTTCCAATAAGGGGACCCTCCTATCTTGAGTGCGACAAAAATATGGGACTCGTTAACCTCAAAAAAAGAATGGAATTGCCTAATGATTGGCATGAGCTTCTGAGTTGCTCCCGAAAGAATCCTTGTCCATTTACTGTTGTCGAGGTTCAGCAAACAATGATTAGAGGTTGGAATGAATTTTTCAAGAATAATTTTTTAAAAAAATTTCCCTTTCCTATACAAAGCATAAGAGAAATTTATTGCTCCAAGGAACATATTCGTTTATTGAGTCACCGTTCTACTTACAACGGGCACTGGCTACAATCTCCTATTGCCAAAAGTGGTAATCAGCATGATCAAAATACCATACTGGCTGAAAATGAATTTATACTTCCTACACAAAGTTATTATGGTAAGAATTTTTCATGTAGTGTTTTCGTTAACTCTTTTTTTGAAAGCTTTTATTATTTTTCTTAGGACTTCTTCCAATAAATGAAGATAAGGACCTGAATCTTCAAATCCTTAAAGGATTCTGTGAAAATCCAGATGCTGCCATATTCTACACACAGCTTCCACATGAGAAGAAAGAGAAAACAAGGAATAGGAAACACAAGTCCCAATAGTTATTTTCATTACAAGCGTCGAAAGTATCAAATATCGTGCGAGTGTTGATTAGACAAACGAGGGCGTAGCGAAGCGAAGCCCGAGTGGATCTAAAACACGAGCACAGATATTTGCACTTTCGGGCGAGTTATGAACACTATTTTTTAGACAACCACTCAAAGTAAATTCTATTTTTAAGAATTGTTTTTATTTCGTTTTGGAAAATTGATTGTTATATTATTATTGGTACAATTGGCAAAAGCGTCTGGATGATTTGAATCACGGTCTGCTGAATTGTGTGCAAACGTCAAAGTGACGTTTGTCACACAATTAAGCAGGCCGTGTTTTGAATAACTTTGTGCCGATGCCGTTACGATATGACTAGTACGATATAATATCGTGCTAGTGTTTGAAATTGTCAACTTTCTGTAGTAGGCTGCTGCCGCGATAATGTTACTTTCATATGTGGTCGTCTAAAAAAACAATATCGCCATTCCTTTTTTACACATCACCAATCTGCATGTATTCTCAATAACTGTGAATATATTTTGATTTTTATATTGTGTTACCATTTGTAATACAGTAAAAAGTTTGTTTTTGTTTATATTTCTTCTTTAACATGTCTCTCCAATTTAACATTAAAGAAATAATACTAAAAACCCAGTTTTCTTCAAATGTTGATTTTATGACATTCCTTGTTTTATTCCCTTACCCTTCAATTATGGATGTAATTATACAAGTAATTAAAATTGTTGAAATATAATTATATCAAGTATACACAATAGAAACGAGTAATGACGATTTAAACGCTTTACTGAGTCCGTCCCCTGGTAATAAGCCTGTTGTAAGCCGTGTCCGAACACTTACGGATTATAAACTTATAACCAAATAGCTTGACGTCGACTAGTCGACGTCAAGCTATTTGGTTTTGACCTTCTACAGCTGAAAGTCGTAATACCTTGTAGTCCACTTAAAGGGGCTCACAGAACGTAAATTTACAGAACCGGCTTTAAACATTTTGTTTTTGTTTGATAAGTTTACAATTTTAACATTACAGACAGTTAAGTAATTATTTATATATGGGGCACAATTATTACAATAATAAAATTACAAATTAATAAAAAATAATAATAAAATAGACAATTTATAATTTAAATTATTGTTCACTTCCACATAGTTCTAATTGGTCAAAGTAGTCTCCATCACTATCACTATCTTCTAAATCTAAAGTTATTACCACCTGTTGATGGAGAGTACCTGCATTTATGTAACTATTTTCTATGTCGATTACGTGACGCGTACAGTTTTCCCAAAGTTCCGGAGAAATATTACCTACTTCCAGTTGTACAAGTTTAACCATTTCGCTGTCCAAGTCGGGTGAACTATTATGTCGCCGAATATTTTTCTTTAGTTGGCTCCATATCATTTCAATCGGATTAAATATGCAGTAATACGGCGGTAAACGTAATACCGTATGACCCTTCTTTTTGGCCAAAGAATCAATATAGAATTATTTAGGAAAAGTTCTTGTTTTTAGCACCTCTACTAATTGTGGCTTCGTGTAGCTTTCTTCAAAAAACATGCCATTTTTTCGCAAAAAAAATTGTATATCTTTTAAACTACCTGCATTTGGCGCTTTATTGATTTGCCTGGAATGGTAGCTGGCATTGTCTAACACTATGACGGAATTACCGGGCAATTTTGGCAATAAATGCTTTTCGAACCACGACACACAATTCCGCTGTCATATCTTCATGATAATCTAGAGATGCATCTTTAATATGTTTAGCCGATATGAGAGGGTCACAGGGAGCCCAACCTCGATCGGAGCCTGCATGCATCAAAATTAGCCGCTTCCCTCTTGCAGGGGGCACATTCATAGAGCATTTACTGGGATGGTCTACCCAACCTTTACAAACAACATCGTGTGTATCATACCACGTCTCATCTAAGTAGCATATGTATCTACTCTCCTCTCTGTATTTTTTTATTGTCGCCAAATATTCGCGTCTCCAGATCTGTAACCTCTTGGATTCCATAATCGCTTGACGTTTGTTGATGGTTTTATATTTAAAACCGATATTTTTAATAAATCGTTGCAGTGTTCTGTTAGAACAATTTAATCCGGTGTCGTCATTAATCAGCTTTTCACGCAACGATGATATTGTTGGTATTTTATTCTGGTTGTACATTTCATATTTTTTTCGCCAAATTAAATCCTCGTCGTGCGCGCCCAGTTTTCTCATAACACCGCAATCGGATCGCTTTTTACGCTGTAGTCCGTTGGCTTTGTTTATAATTCTTCTTACCGTCGTGTGGGGGACTTTAGTCAGAAATGCTGTTTTTGTTAACGCTTGCTCCTCTTCGGTTACCTTGAGCCCGTTATAAACGTTAATCACAATTTGTTTAGCATCACACAAAAACTCACTTATAGGCTTATTACGTGCACGTCACGACACTAACGACGTTTATCTTATAATAAAATAATATACCCAATAAAAAAGATGAAGTCTCTGTGGTGATCCAACCAATAGAAAATTAGAAAAATACATAATTTACTTGGTTATTGCGTACCTACCTCCTATCATGGTGTAAAGAATACAACGTGAAACGTTCCCGGAGTCGTTCAGAAAGTAGAGGGGACATGTCAACCATTCCCCAATGGGCCTACACATAAAATCCATTATGGCCGCGATTATAGTGTAAACATGGCCGCGATCGTATATTGTTGGTGGCACTGTAAGTCTATGTCAAATTCAAGTTAGCAGGTTAGGTTTTTCGTCAGTCTGACACCAACTGACACAAAACCTAACCTCGCATTTGACATCGACAGCGTCTTCAGCAATACATTTCAATACTACCAATCGTGCCATTTGTGGGACCATCTATTGATTGAATGTGAAGTCCGCCCACATTCTGCGGAACGTTACACCTTGTATTCTTTACACCATGCCTCCTTTCATAAAAAATATCAAATTATCAAATTCTGGGGACCTGAACGCCTAAAAGCTGCAAACGCAGCAAGCTATAAATCAATTTTTTATTTGCTTACATCTTCAAAGGTTCAAAATAAGAGGCGACCGTCTTTAATAACCCGGCCGATCGATAAATATAAACGTTCCCATTCTCGACCGTATGTCAGCGGACCGAAGAACCGTTGTAGGAAGCTACCTAACATTTTTCGACTTGCTCGCCACTTTAATGCATAAATATTTATCAGCGGCTGCTGATAAACCCGAGGTGATAAGAGCACGCCAGGAAAAATAGTAACCCTAACCCAAGATACGGCTCTCGACATATCTGTATTAATAAGAAATTGATTACCACTCTTCTGCAAGTTACGATGCCGATGCAGATGACGCTGAACCGCATAACCGGCAAACCGGCTGACTTGGTGACTTGATTTAACGAAAAACGAAATCGAAACGAGAGCCAAAATTTATTCGAATGATCATTCAAATAATCATTCGGTTATTAATATCATTCGAATGCAAATAATGCGGTTATGAAAATTACTCGATTATACCCATGCCTAATTTCAACAGAGATGGGCTAGAATCTATAAAACTTATAACAAGTATTAACATAGCCCCCCCCCCCCATTCTGATGTAAACAATATCTGAGTCTGTTATAAAAGGAATTCCTAACATTGGCTAACTGCCTTTCGTTTATTAGCCCACACTCTGCAACGATTTCTCCCCTCAAAGAATTAATATTTGGGTGACGCTTTTTGTAAATTTTAGATTTAAGGTGGCCCCACGGAAAAAAGTCGCAAGGTGCTAAATCGGGAGATCTAGTTGGACAGTTGGTACCACCTCTGCCAATCCAACGATTTGGAAATGTATTATTTAAATAATTTCTGACGACAAAACCGAAATGCGCGTGGCAGTCGTCTTGTTGAAACCAGATCTGGGTATCTCTTGCAACTTCCTCCAATGCAGGACCTCTCTCATTAATCAAAAGTTTTAAATAAGTACCTATTCGAATTTAAATTTCCAACAATTTCAAACGTTCCGATAATTTTGTTATTATAAATCCCAGCCCAAATAGTAATTTTTTGAGGGTATTGAGTTCTTGTACACAGATTAATTATTCGGTTTTCTTGAGCCCAATATCTAGTAGTTTGGACATTGGGTTCGTTGTTTGAAGTAAAAGTACATTCATGCGTCAAACATATTGACGACAAAAAACGACGTTCTTGCATTTCTTCACAAAATACATTTCTACTTTCTTTGTCTGGTTCTAATATTTCCTGATGGCTTTGCGGTTTGTATGGATGATATCTGTGCTTCTTTACTGTCTTAGATACCGCTGACTTTAACACATTTAATTCACGACCAAAATGTCTTGTGCTGTATATTGGGTCAATATTGATCAATCCCAAAACACTTTCCTCCAATTCCCTGCCATCCCCAACAACATTCCTGCGATTACCTTTATTAAAATTTCTTTATTGAAATTTTCGTGAAAGCCAAAGTTAAAGAATAAACAATAAGCACTTCTAGCTTCTGATTCTACTGAAATATTAGCAGTTTCTTCAAATTGCCGGACATATCTGTGTATTGTAGATGCAGACGGTATTAGACTGTTATCAAATTTTACAGAAAACAGATCTTTCACGCTACGCAAACTAACCCCACTGTAATATGTTTTCATGATAAAAACTCTCTTCGTTTGTGTAATAGTTGATTTTATAAAGTACGTAAAAACTACTGAACTAACTCTGAATGTCATCAAATAATAAATTAATTTGATTATAGCTGTCAACTGTTTTCCAGCTCAGGCAATTCATATTTAAAAAAAAAACATGAAAGCTTTTGATTAATATTATTCAATGAAAGTTGATAAAAATGATTTAATTTTTGATGCCATTAGATGCGCAATAATTTTCTCTTTCCAGGTTTTATGTTTCTTATAAGGGGGTTTGTTTTATGTTTGTCTATTTGGGTGTCGTGGAATTCCTGCGAGCTCTCGAGTATATGTTCCCTAATGTATTCTATTATTGCCTCCTGATGTAGGTCTGTGATTTTAGTAAACTTGTCTTTCTTTAATATTAATCTCAGAGTTCTATTTTGGAACGTCTGAATTGGTTTTATATTTCTCCTAGCGTAGGCCAAAATCGACCTTATTATCGTTTTATAAATATGAATTTTATGTTTTTCGTCCAGTTTACTATTTTTGGCCATTATTGGATACAACAGCTTGATTGCTGAGTCTTAAACGTCAGTTTATGGATCAGGTGGACTCCTAACTACTTGACTGTGTGTTGTAGTTTGATGTTTTCATTCCCTACTTTGGGGAATTTGAAATATTTTCGTGTATTTTACTTTCTTTTTGAAAGTAATCGCCTCTGTTTTTCCGCCTTTATGGTAACTTTACAGCTTTTGAAGTACCTTTCCAGGACGTCGATGTGCATCTGGTTCTCTTTATGCACATGTGCATCTGGTTCTCTTTATGCACCGTATTTTTTTTTCTAAACGAGTGCGAATAGATCTCGGTGTCGTCAGCAAAAAGCGCAATTTTCGTGTTGTGTGCTGCGGTATGTCGTTAATAAAAATTAGGAATAGGGTCCTAATATTGACCCCTGGGGAACTCTGGCGTTTATTGTTCTTGTTGTAGACATTGTTTCGTTTATTTGGACTTGAAATTTCCTGTAGTTAGATACGAGTGTGTCAGTTTAACTATTGTAGTCGGGAATATGTTTTTATCGTTTAAAAATGAGTCCATCGATCCATACTCTGTCGAACGCTTTTTGTATGTCGAGCAGCATGACGCTGCTAGGACATTTCCTTTATTAAATTCCCTACGTATGTCGTTGGTGATTCTTACTATCTGTTGCGTCGTGCTGTGGAACTGGCGGAACCCGAATTGATTATTGTTTAGAATTTTGTGTGTTTTTATGTGCCTGTTGAGTCTATTGTGGATAACTATTTTGATCAGCTTACTGAGCGTGTTGAACAGGCTGATCGACTGATAGTTTACTAGTGACGAAGGAGTTTTTCCGTTTTTGGGTATCTGAATAATTTTCGTTATTTTCCACGACTCTGGGAAATACTGGTTTTTGATAATTGTGCTGTTGTTTGTTTTGTCTTCGCCTGCTACTGTTGCTTCATTGACATTCCAGACTTCTGGAGGAAATGGAGGAGGAATAATTCGAAGCCGAACGTTTTCAATACAGTTTCCCACTGCCGGTTACGTAGGTAGTATCGAAATAATCTATTATGTTGGCAAATCTTTCTGCTAACTCATGGCGTCTTAGGTATTCCATACCGTCTTTCACCTTTTCAATTGGTAGAAATGCTAGCCCGTCCAACATACCCACAAACTTGCTCAAATTTGAATCTTCTCGGTATTCCCGTTCAAGCCCTAAGTGTAGGGCCACACATAGCGTTTTAGCGGGACCCGCAAAACGCATGCCGTTTCACCGCACAGTTTCTATCAAGCCACACAATTGCCGCCAAAACGCATATTAGTCATGATCAGTTGACAACTTTACGTCGTAGCGTTCATGTCAAGAGCTGAAGCTCGAACTATTGATATGGATAAAGCAATTCTGGATGTAGTCTGTGTATCAGAAGCAGTTGGATTTTTAAGTGAGTCCGTACAGAGAAGATACTGGGTTCATCCTCTTAACCGTTATCGTGAAACATCAAACCGCTTTACTAATTTTTATGAGAAACTCAGAAAATATCCAGAAAAGTTTTTAAATACTTTCGCATGAGTGTATCATCATTTGATGAGCTTTTGGAAAACGTACGAGGTCCTTTAACTAAACAATATACTCGATGGCGTAATCCAATTACTCCTGAGGAGAGACTAACCGTGACAATAAGGTAAATATATTTTTTGCATAGTTATCACGAAAGTCGCCGTTTTTAAAACAAAAAATCTTGAAGAACGTATCACTTATCTTAACGCAAAATCGTTAAAAAAAGTAATTTTTTCTACGATCGTGTCAAAATGACAACTTTTTGAATTGTTTTTAGTGTCAAAAGCGACGTTTGTAGCACTCTTAATATTAGCGCCAGAAATACGTCTTATTGCACGTTGCCATTGGAGGCGTGTTTTAATACTAAATTAAAACACACTTTGCCGTAAGTTTGAATGTCAACATAACCTAGAATATATAACACAATGTGACGCAAAAAGTGTCACCGAACTAAGTTTTTATATTTCTGATACGATCGTAGAAAACATAGCGTATGATACATGTGTATAAGAGCCATTAAAGCACTAACGACGTTAAAAGCACTCCGCTAGTGCGTCGTGATTTTAAACTCGTCGCACATGCTTTAAAGGAGTACATAAAATAACAGTAAATAAGTAAATACAATGCAAAGGATATTAAAGTAAGACTAATTCTAACATGATATTTATTTATGAAACATAAAAATAACTCAAACACAACAAGCATTTTTAACAAATATGTACAAAACATATGTATAAAGATAACACTATTTGAGCTGATGTATTTACACATATTTTTAATTATTGGATTCTGATTGATAGGAATGTTCCGATGATACTGATGGTGAAGGTGAACAGCCAGAAATCATGTCTAAAGACGAATGCGCTTCAAATGATTGTGTGTATGGGGCGTTTCCGGGAAATGTCATGTAATTATATGGTCGTGTTATATGATTGGGTTGTGGTGTATGTGGTTGCACAAAATCATTTCTATATGCAGGATAGGACAATGTTCGTTGTTGCATTAAATTCTTAGATTGAGAAATATTTTTAAAAAATTGCAGTGTATGAAGCCGAAAATCAGTTTTTTGATCATATGTCAATTTTTTGTAATCCGGTAGTAATGATAATAAAAATGCCTTATCGGCATCTTCAGTATCATTACGAGATGCCTGAACTTCCAGATAAGTTAATAATCTATTTTGAAACGGAGTTACACCCTTTTTACCGCTTCCTGTTTTGCGACGAACAGAGGGCAATAAATTGTTATTAGGAGTGGTTGACTGCCCAGCAGTGTCTTCTTCCTCCTCAATATCACCTTCAATCGTTTCACTTTTATTATCGTCTTGTACTGGATTGTCTACCGCATCGTTATCATCAAAATTGCTTGTTGTTCTAGAACAACGCATTTTAACAATATTATATAAAGCTAAATATTAAAATAAGGCATTTAAATTAAAATATAGTCACACACTTAACTCACTTTCGTTTTTTAATTGTGTGTTGCAAAAATGTTAGGGAATCTGAATAAACGTATTTCTTCTTCTTTGCAGCATCACCACTTTTGCCGTGAGTTAGGAATTTTGCATAACTGTCTCTTATATGCCTCCACTTTTTCTTCATATCTTTCACTAAAACGAGATAAAAATTAATAACATATTGGAGAAAAATATATAGTAGTACCAAAGAGCATATAGGTTTGCTTTTTAATTAGGGACTTATATTTTTTCACTTTCATTTTAAAGGTACTTGTCAACTGGAACATGCTTTACGGCACTGGAGTTTGATTTTCGAATTGGTAAAAGTACAATAGCTGAAATAGTAAAAGAGACGTGCCAAGTTTTGTGGGCAGTTCTTCAACCAATTGAGATGCCTGAGCCCAAAACGGAGCAATGGAAGGAAATAGCTGATCTATTTTATTTGAAAACCAACTTTCCTAATTGTATTGGAGCTGTAGACGGCAAACACATTAGATGCAAAAACCCAAAGAATTCTGGTTCACTATATTTTAATTACAAGAAATTTTTCTCTGTTGTATTACTAGCAATAGCAGATGCAAATCTTCGCTTTATTGCAATTGATGTAGGAGCTTACGGTAAGGAAGGAGATTCAAATGTGTTTAAAGAGTCTGCTTTTGGGAAAAAATTGTATTCGACACAACTGAATTTACCAGAGCCAGCTTGTTTGCCAAATATGAATTGTTCTCCTCAGCCATACGTTCTGGTCGGTGATGAAGCATTTGCACTTCACACCAATTTATTACGCCCATACCCAGGGCGAAATTTGACTGAAGCTCGTAGAATTTTTAATTATAGATTATCGAGAGCCAGACGAACCGTTGAATGTGCGTTTGGGTTGTTAGTAAATAAATGGCGGGTATTACACACATCTATTCAAGTAGAACCAGAATTTACAGATGACATTGTAAAAGCATGTTGCGTATTGCATAATTATGTACGACAGCGAGATGGAATTAATTTTGAAGATTCAGAAACCTATTCGTTAGATGACATAGAAGCACGCGGTACAGGAACGCGATCCGAAGGAGTACAAGTGAGGGACCATTTTGCCAATTATTTTATGGGGCCTGGATCTGTACCTTTTCAGTACCAAGCAGTATAAATGTCAAAATATTATAATTTAAAATTTGTATTTTGCAAATAATTCATATAAACAGTTAATACCATGTAATATATATAGTAAATGTTTAATAAAAATATGTACCTTACCTTTTTCTTCTTTTTCATTATCTCTTAGCGCATCCCAGTCTTCATACATGCCCTCACCAACACTATTCCAGCTTTGTATTTTCACATTTCTGTCCATATAATCTTTAGATCCCATTTCCCAAATGGAAGGGTTATTTTGAACATATTGAATAAATTTGTCAGTATCAAACATAACTACTCTGTAATAGATATTTGTAGTACTTTTGAAGGTCACACTTTTTTTCATGAATTTGCAGTTTGATAACGAGGGCAAAGCCCGAGTTAATCAAGCACATAAGCGAAAAAAAGGACTTTCAAAACGTGTTATACACGAAGATTTTTGCATAGTGATCTCTTGTAAACTCCAAATTTAGTCGAAAAGGACTTCGGAATTTACAACCGTCAAATTGACAATTCAAAATTTCAATAAACTAGTTAAAAAAGTGATACTTTCTTTACGATTTTTCGTTTAAAAAGACGACTTTCGTGAGCACTATGCAAAAAAAAAAAATTTACTATGGAAAATGAACTTATGAACCTGTCGAACGCTGCCGCAAAACTGCAAGGTGTGGACGTCTCAATATAATTCAATGTGTTTTGATAACATTTGCCGGCTACGTTTTTCCCGCTCAACCGCATCATGCTGCGGTCAGTTCCGGTCGAAAATTGGCGGGACCTGATAAAACGTACTTGTGTGGACGCACGCATTAAAAATACTGTAATCTGTTGTTGCCGTCGCCGGGATGCGTTTTTGCGGGTCCCGCTAAAACGCTATGTGTGGCCCGACACTAACTCCTGGATTTTCCGGTGTGAGCTTTGGCATAAATGGTAAAAACAGCCCCTTATATTTATGTGGTCACCTAGTACATTTTTCGCAGCATTCATGACTGCTTTTTCGAAATCAATATATATGATGTTTGGGTCAGGGTACAGGCTTCGCTCTTGGCATTTCTCAAGTATAATTTGAAATATATTTTCATACGTTTCTTGGGTTTTTCGTTGCAATATACAATACGCAACGGTGATAAAAAAGTTGTGTTTCTTTACTCGTCTGACGTATAGTTGGCAAAAAAGTGGAGGGGCTAATGGGAAGTTTCCATCGATATACCACGAACTCGCTTCCGACAGATACGTCAGTAGCCGGTCTGTTGCGAAAATAATTATTCTTTCCGCGGCATCGGTCCCGTTGTCGTGCAGCAGAAATATTTCCGCAAGGGGTTCCTTTGTCTGTGCCCATCCATCTGAAAAAATGGGAAAATCATAATTAAAAATAATGATAGGATTAAGGTGCTTTTCTAAATTACCGCTAATAACAAGCTCTCGCAATTCCTTTGGGTTTCCCGGATTGTCCCCCCTCTTATGGTTTCGTAGTGTTCGTTTCACCACTTCTTCATGAGGGATTCTTGCTTTGATGTTGTTGTCAATTTTTGCCACCTCTTCGGCAAAAACTTGCGAAGGCTTTGCCAGAGTGTCCGTGATCCGTGTTTTCATGATCTGAATGACTTTCGTCGCATTCACGTGTTCAGGATCAGCGGGATGGTTGTGTTCCGCAATGACCACGGGATTTTCACTCTGAGGCGTTGTGTGAACAACTCCTTTGCACTAAAATGATTTATAAAGATGCACCATTTAAAAAATCAAAAGAATCAGGTTTTTGCTATAATCCGTTTAGTTTCTTTGTTAAAAATAACACAACAACAATTCTACAGCTATTATGTAACGCCATTTCCCTAGTAGCACACAAATATTATATAAATATTTAAAAATTACATTAGAAAAATATCAAAATAAAGGTGACGTTTTGAATACTATATAAATATTTGTTACAATGGAATATTCATTTTATATTTATAAAACGTTTTTCTAATGTTAAAAAAATATTGGTTTTATATACCTAAAATATAGTTTTAATATTTTGTTTATATATTTTAAATATTTGTTTTGAGTTTTATAAAACGTTTTTCTAACGTCAAAAAATATTGATTTTATATTAAATTTAATAAGCAACGGAATATAATAATAACATAAATGTTATCTCTGAACAAATATTAAAAAAAAATATTTCTATAATGCACTATAAATATTTGTCTCAAACATTTTTTACATATGTGACAAAAATATGTAATAAACATTTTATCTAAACCTCCATGGAATATTTTACCGAAAATATATTTCTCATATCTTTCAACAAATATAGTAAAAAAAATATTTTAAGATGCAATATAGAAATATTTTTTATATACCTATATCTGACTAAAAATATGTAATAAACATTTTATTTTAGATATCCTAAATATATTTTACCAGAAATATATTTCTCATATCTTCAAACAAATATTAAAAAATAATATTTATAATACCAATTATAAATATTAATTTTAATAATTTGTACATATTTGACAAAAAACAATTCAAAACTTATTAAAATAATTAAATATATTTCTATAAAAAAAATTCGGCTACGCCTATTATGAAAAAATGCATTGATATTACATAAGATTTACTATTTTCGTTAAAAACAGAATGAAATTTACATTTTAGGTATAGGAAATGTCATTACAAACTGGAAGAGGATAGAATTCTGCATCTAGTGAGCCCTAAAAAATGGGCCGTGCTATTTGAAAAAATTCAAATTCTCAAGATTAAAGTTGTTCAAAATTGGTTCGCTTTCACAGACACCCTGTAGTAAGTATCGTCGAAATAAAAATAGCTGCATGTTGGCTATACAAATTTCAAAACCGACCAACAAAAATGGGACAAGCTGTATACTTGAAAATAATTTTAGTATGAAGTCTGGTGTACAAGATTTTCTTCAGCGATTAACCCCTCGTTGAAATTCAATCTGTAAATTGATCTGTTAACTTACCTTGAACGAACTGTATTTGTTACACCGCCACACGTACATTGTGAAACACAATTTTGGTTTCTTGTATTTGTTGTTTTTGATGAGCTCCATCAAAACTGGGAATTTTAATTTTCAACGCGACACAAACTCACAACTAACAAGCTCCCAATTAAATGGTACGTTGTTGTCTATGAAGAATGTATTTATACCCTAATTTATACCTACATTTTACACCCTATACCGTTCGAAGATAATTATAAGTGACTAGCGGTAATAGTCATTGTGAGCAAGTTATTTGGAAATGACCCCTAATCACTTTCAAATGAACTGCAATAAAACCCCAACAATAACTGGTTTAATACTTGTCATTTTCAATAATAATTTTGACCACAAATACACATTCACCCCATTAGGAGATAATGGATACTTATTCTTAGAATGGTAAATACCTATTGTATAGTATATTCTTGGATGTCATTAAAGAATTTTGTAAATGTGTAAGTAGAATATTATGTATAATAATAGTAAATCACCCCATTAGGAGATAATGGATACTTATTCTTAGAATGGTAAATACCTATTCTATAGTACATTCTTGGATGTGAATAAAGTATTTTGTAAATGTGTACGTAGAATATTATGTATAATAATAATAAAATAAGTTTTTGACAACTTGTCTAGCATACCGGGCGGGTGTTTTTCCGCGGGGCTTTTTTTCCGCGGGTTTTTTCCGCGGGGCTTTTTTTCCTAGGGCTTTTTTATCGGGGCTTTTTTTCCGCGGGGCTTTTTTTCCGCGGGACTTTTTTTACCGTATACGGTTGCCGGGTGGGGTCCTTCCATTTCGAATTTTTTGCTTTCCAACCACTGCAATTCTTGCAGATACTTGTCAGCGTCGGACTGGCTACTGCCTCCCTGTCAAAGAATGCATGTAGCCACCACATGTAAAAATAAGAGGGGGCACACCCCCGGCTAAAGGGAAATCTGGGGGCAAAGCCTTGCCGCAGGCGAAATTTTTATGATTGTAGGGGGCTCGAAGACCCAAAACGCACCCTCTTACCAGTAATAGCACAGTGCAGTAATGTCAGGTGAACGTATAACAAAATCAAGAACTACGATAAAGAAAACGATGGAGGAATGGAAAAAATATGTATTCTAATAATTTTAAAATTTAAACATGAAACAAGGTAACAAAAAAGTAAAATAGGTAGGAGGTAGGTAATTTCTTTAAAACTTTCAAATTAAAACAAATATCGAAAAAATATTCTTTATATATTATGATTTATAGACTTTGAGTTTGAAACAATTATAACAAAAAAATATAGATAAATGATCAGAAGCTTTGACCTGATAGGAACTTTTACACTCTATTCCATTATAATAATTATACTTAACAATACGAATCACATCAATAATTTTGATTTTAAGCAGACTGATCTATTTGCGAACTTGTCAATGATTTCGTCGAAATTCAAGCTTTGGAGTAGATCATACTCCACATTCAAAATTAGAAAACATTCTAATCTTTCTTGCGATAAAGAAGCTCTTAGCCTATTTTTGATTATTTTCACTTTAGAAAATACGCGTTTATAGGCTACTTGGGTGCATGATAATGTCAGTAAGTATTTGTACGCCAGGTACAAATTGCTATATGTAATGGCCTGCAATATTATATTGTGATACAAGTGTATAAGTACGCCTTTAAAGCACGTGCGACGAGTTTAAGCGCACGACGCGCTAGTGGAGTGTTTTTAACGTCACTAGTGTTTAATTGCACTTATACACGTGTATCATACGCTATTTTTTCTACGATCGTAACAGAAATATAAAAACATAGTTGGGTGACACTTTTTCCGTTATATTGTGTTAGATATTCTAGGTTATGATGACATTAAAATTTACGGCAAAGCGTGTTTTAATAAATTATTAAAACACGCCTCCAACGGCAACGTGCGAATAAGACGTATTTTGGGCTTTAATATTAAGAGTGCTACAAACGTCGCTGTTGACACTAGAAACAGTGCAAAAAATTGTCATTTTGACACGATCGTAGAAAAATTATATTTGTGTAAAATTTTAAAGAAACAATTTGTACAACCCGCACAATCACCCTTTGTCCCATCACCAATGCAAATATTTAATTGAAAACTTGGATCTTCTTCAGTGTCAGGGGTAATGATTCGTTCCGCCACAGTCACCATAGGCTGGGATTGTTCTTTTTGTAAAGTGAAAAATTGTTTTAGAAATATTAATCAATTCTTGTTTTATGACTTCTTGTGGGATGTTTGTTAGCTTTGAAATTGCGACAAAAGCGAAATCAGGAATATTTTCTTTGTTTAGTTGAGCAGTATGATGAAAATTACTCGGATCAAAGAAACTGAAAGTTCTGTAAACCTTATTTTTAGTGAATCAGTCTTCCACGCTTTGCAGTAATTGATTAACAATCAATTTATAAGTTTCCATTATATTTTTTTCCAAAACTTTCGTAGGATCAATAGATTCATCTCCAACAGTTTCCCCTGACATTTTTTTATTCTCCTATATCTCAATACTGGAAATTCAGTCTCAATTGTTGTGTCATTTTCATTTTAATGCGCGTTCTCTGTAGTTCAGTCAAGGAATTTTGTGACACTAGCTATTATCTTTTCAAACCCATCGAAAAAAATTTTTATATAATTTTTTGACTGATTATATGAAATGCTTGAATGAAATCCAGACCTTTTGTTTGCAGTTAGTTTGAAGCAGGGGTTAACTGATGGAATACCGGGTGACAATGAGACTAGGGCCATGCTTATATCTTCTTTATTTATGAATCGATTTGGATAAAATTTTATACCAAGATATTAGATATAATTTCTGATTGGCTGATAGATATAGTCAAAATGACTGACTTCCGGTTTCACCGGTAATGATACTAACTTTGATTTTTTAAATGGAACACCCTGTATATTTTATGTTTTTCTGAATGTACGAGTCAAACCACATATAATAGTTCTGCCAAATTTCGATTTTTTTAACAAAAAAAAATTTTTTTACCATAGAAGGCCTTGACTTGGAAAAATCTATTCTAATTGACTCTAGTAACTCTTAATAATAGCTATTTTATTAATAAGGTCAATAACAAACCTTTAATAAAAGAATATAATTTGCTAAACTCGTTTTTTAAGAAAAAGTCACTTTTTTTAAATGGCACCTATCAAGGGCCATCTTGCCATTAAACAGCAAATTTAATTACCAATCTAACGATATGCATCATGCACTACTTTATCTTTATCTGAAACTGAAAATTAATTAATAAATTATTTTTTTAAATATTTTTATGTAATAACTAATAATACCAAAGCAAATTTGGCAACACTGTAGTATGTAATTTGAATCGTAGATTCCGAAAACATAAAAGATATAGAGTGATCTATTTAAATAACCAAAGTTAGTGTCACCTCCAGTTTCACCGGAAGTGACACTAACTTTTGTTTTTTAAATAGATCTAAACAAATAATTAATTAATTACTTTTCAGTTTCAGATAAAGATAAAGTAGTGCATGATACATATCGTTAGATTGGTAATTACATTTTCTATCTAATGGCAAGATGGGCCTTGGTAGGTGCCATTTAAAAAAAAGTGACTTTTTCTTAAAAAACGAGTTTATCTAATTATATTCTTTTATTAAAGGTTTGTTATTGACCTTATTGATAAAATAGCTATTATTAAGAGTTGCTAGAGTCAATGAAAATTGAAAAAATATTTTTTTTGTTTGAAAAAAATTAAATTTGGCAAGACTATTATATGTAATTTGACTCGTAGATTCAGAAAATATAGACGGTGTTCCATTTAAAAAATCAAAGTTAGTATTATTTCCGGTAAAACCGGAAGTCAGCCATTTTGACTATATCTATCGGTCAATCAGAAATTATGTCTAGTATCTTGGTATAAAATTTTATCCAAATCGATTCATAAATAAAGAAGATATAAGCATGGCCCTAGTCTCATTGTCACCCGGTATATGCAAAAATACAAACGAAATCAACAACGTTTCATTCTTAGTCCAAGCATCTAAGAAACTTTTTGCTTCAGAACTCGCTTTACCACCAAAGTCATTGCTCACGCAAATTGTAGCACTGTCAATAGAGTGGAGAACAATTGTCGTGACTGATCAGTGACAATCCAAAGATTGTTTCAATTGCCCTGGATTTTCTCCACCAACGTGTATTACAATTTTTTTAAGAAAAAATATTCTTTAATTGAAATTACGTTTTTCCGTGTGTACCTACTCAAATCTACCAACACATTAAACACATAGATCACGTGAACAATGCGTGCTCACCGAGATTTTCTCTCCCACGTAGCATCGGCCTTCGCCCTACGCCTTCCTTTCTGTTGGTGTATTTTAATTTCCATTTGGAATTGGAATAATAGTTACAAGTAGCCCTGTGGCCGCTGTTACTGTGACTAAGAAATTTTCACTTACCTCAAAATCTCCTTGGCTTGATGTTGATGGCTTCGACGATGATTTTTTGAAAAAAACTAGTAATTGGCTGGGTCGAAGCGGCTGCCTCTGAGAGCAATTTTTTCCCTAGCTTTTTTTCGCTTCACAGTGCCACTTTGATGCAACACGTTTGTGTGGCGGCTTTTGCTTTTCATTTTCTTGATCAGACATTTCACATTTCAATTTGGGCACATCAATTTTCAAACGACCAAAACCTTTTGTCTTGCAATATAGTGGAGTAAAATCACAATGAAATTATGGCTTTGAGTGATTCGGAGGTATAACCAAATGAAACCTATACTATCTTGTAGAGGACACTCTGCAGGGGTGGCGAACCATTGGCACGCGTGCCATTGATGGCACGCCACAAAATAATTTGGGCACGGCAGTAATTAAGAAATTTAGGTACCTAATCGAATCAATTTATATTTAACAATGGATTGAACATGAAGCTTCAAGGAGCAAATAAAACAATTATTGTGATGATAGACCTCATTCATGCTTTCGAAGCTAAACTGCAAGTTTTCAGTAACGATATTGTTACCAAAAACTACAAGTATTTCCCAAACTTGAAAAAAATCTCCAGAGATTTAGATTTACATAAAAAACCAGACCAAGCAAAAGTCACTGAAGAGTTTAATTCGGTAATTAATTCTTCAATCAAAGAATTTTCAACGAGATTTTCTCAGTTCAAAGAATTATCGGAAACTGAAATTTATTATGTATCCTGCTGTAACTTCACTTGATAAACTGAATTTGGCCAAATTTGATTGGTTGGAAATTGAAGAAATTGAAATACAGCTGATTGGTTCCCAGTCTAGTTCAATATGGATTGAAAAATTTTTCGAAACAAGCAAAGAGTTGGAATTAAATGAAATAGAAAGACTATATGTATCAGGTAATATAAGTAAAAATGCCAATATCAAAATTATGGAAACGTGGAATTCAATTCCAGACACATTTAGCTGTCTGAAGAAGCTGGCTTTTGCTATCTTAACAATATTTTATCTACCTATGCTTGTGAGACATTATTTTCAGAAATTAATAACATTAAAGACTCGCTTAGAAGCCTTTTCTCAGATGAATCCAGTCCAGCTTGCATTCTGCTAAAAGTAACAAAGTATGGAGCTAATATAAGTTATTTAGCATCTAATTTGCAACATCAGAAGTCGCACGAATTGTGTCTTTTATTTAAATAAACATAACGTCACTATTGCTGTACAAAATGTATAGTTTTTGTTGCAAATAAAGAGTTTTAAGTTGATAGTATTTAGTTTTATTTTCCCCCATTAATCACTAAGTCAAGATTGTTTGATGGCACGTCGTGGCCTCATTAAACATTTCTTTAGAAAAAATGGCACGTAGATGAATAAAGGTTCGCCACCCTTGCTCTAGGGTATAGGAAATGAGAATGTACAACTTTTTTTAATAGGACCGAACTTTGAAACCGGCCCTTAAACGTTACTGAGCTCGAATTAGAAAAACTACATTTTTATTCACATTAGCCGTTGTATTAATTCAAGTATACAATCTAAAATTCTGATTTTTTGCAGGATTATACTTGAAATGTGAGCGCTTCTAACGGTAATTCAGAAATTTCGAAAATGTTTAAAGTTTTTGAAAAAAGAAAGTTAGGAATATAGAATTATCAAAATCGTGCATCTAAAACTTCACCCTGCGGCGAGCTATGTAAATTATTGAAAATTTCTATATATACTGTTAAAAATGCTAGCTCCTCGTCGGCTGCATAGTCATTAATTATGTATTACAAAAGCATCACGTTCTGTGACCTTATCTTATATTTTGGAATTATCTCATATATTTGAAATAGTCTTATAATTTATGTATTCAATATTTTACTTTAAGCTTGCCCTTAATTAATACAATGCCCCTTTAGTTAAACTATAATTGCTTTCAAATCAAGTATTCTTATTTCAGGGTGGTTCGCCAAATCTAGCTCTCTATTAGTTGAATTTCAAATTATATTTAATGACACTTGCTGTCAAACTGATTTCCACACTTTCTCAAACCAGGTATTGACAAATCTATTTTTTACATTGACATAATTATTCATTAATCCATTAAAATAATTACTGTTTTGTATTTTACTGCTTCCCTATTGCTCGTTATTTAAAATTTTTTGATATTAATTACTAACACAAACCTTATCACTTCTTAAGCTCACTCTGCAAATATCCAAACACCACTGCTCCCTCTCTCAAGAGATCCCGATGTTCACTCTGTGTGATACCTACAGCCTGTTCCTGTCAACCAATTCTAAGAATCCGCCGAATCCAGCTTCAATCCCCTCATCAACGTCAACTTCAACTCCAACAGACTCCTGGTAAGTTTCAGCTTTACAAATGAATCTGATCTTATCTTGTTTATTCCTTAGATAATCATCTGCACTCAGCAATCCCCTCAGAAGCCTTCCAATTCTAGTAGCACTCCTACTAACCTCCTTCTAGATGAATGATCTTACTTCCATACAACCACCAATGTCAATAATAAATATTTAATTATGTGTCACGTTCACCAATAAATCCAATCTTCTCTAATTCAGTAGTTCTCTGGTTCTTTCTATGTAATTCACTGTATTCGTCAATCTCTTCACAGATTGTCCATCCCCAATGAAATTAATATTTCACTTTCATTTTGTTGTACCTCGTAGATTTGTTAACAGCATTACTATTTGTATATAACTAAACAACTATACAAATAATGCATAAATTTCTAGTTTTATTTGCTCAAAATTATAACATTGCAAGATTAATTGTACATTTTTCGATGAGTTTATTTATGTAACTAAACTAAATAAAAATTTCATTCCTATTAGATACTATTCTTATGACACTCTTTTCAATTTTAAATATTATATTATTACAGGATATTCATTCTGATTATTATAACAAATACATTTGTCAATTGTAACCTTGGCTTGTTCTTTATTAACATTCACTGCAACCATCAAATTTGTATATTCAATTAATATCTTAATATCAAATTACCTCTCTCATTGTCTCAATTAATTTCATTATTAATACTTAAAAATTAACACCCATCAAGATTTAATTATAATAATCTTCCAAATTATTGGTTTTAAATATTTCTTTATTATAACTTCAGTGGACTGTATGGAATAATACACTAATTTGACGCAAAAAGGCCGTTTATTTAGTGTAATATAAAAATGAAATTTGGACCCCTTACTGCAAACGTGATGCACGGTTCACAGCTGTCGCAAATCTGAGTAAGGACGGGCTGACGCCAATACATAGAAAGGAGGGGGCATAAACAATGTACAGGGTGGTACAAACATTTCTCAACATGCCGCCGGCCTTGAAAGTATAACTTTCAATAAGAAACAATATTTACATATTTGTATGATAAAACAAGAAATCTAATTTTAATGCTAACAGTCTCTAGCCGCACAAATACACAAAAAAGGCCCTTCACTTCACTCTCACTTGCACCGCGGTGTTCCCCATGGGAAGGGGGCAAAGCTTAGCGAAGGAACGACGTATGATGCCGTTGGACGTACGGACGGATGCCACTCTGTTGACTCCATCTTTTCCAGGGTAGAGTTGAACGATGCGTCCTAATCTCCATTGAAGGGGAGGTGCGTTGTCCTCTTTAACCAATACCAGGGACCCCTCAACTAGATCGGAATGGTGCGAATTCCATTTTGAACGTTGCTGGAGTTCTGACAAATACTCCTTACTCCAACGTGACCACATATGCTGCTGGAGCTTTTGAATTCTCTGGTACGTTGACAATCGTGAATCGGGGACCTCTTGTACATCGGGATCTGGAGCTGATACCAGAGGTCGACCAACCAAGAAGTGAGCAGGCGTTAGCGGCTCTAGGTCGTTGGGGTCTGACGATAGAGGGGATAACGGACGGAATTGAGGATTGCTTCAATTTGTATTAGCAAGGTGCAAAACTCTTCATAAGTAAGAAGCGCATTACCGGTTACACGTTTTAAATGGTGTTTAGAGGACTTTATGCCTGCCTCCCACAGTCCACCAAAGTGGGGGCTGTGCGCGGGAATAAAGTGCCAGCTGATTCCCTCACTAATCGCGTATTGAGCAATAGCAACATTCTGTTCTTTAAGAAGCATACCTAATTCGAGGAGCTCGGAATTAGCTCCTACACAATTTGTCCCATTGTCCGAGTAAATATGGACAGGTTTGCCTCTTCGGCCTATAAATCGCCTAAGAGCAAGTATGAAACACGCTGTTGTGAGGTCAGTGACCAGTTTGAGGTGCACTGCCTTTGTGGAAAAACATATGAAAATGCATAAATACGCCTTGTTGGTTCTACAACCGCGACCTTTTCGGTCTTTGACCGTTATGGGGCCTGCATAGTCGACTCCGGTTACATAGAAAGGGGGTGACGGGTAAGTTCGTGACCCAGGAAGGTTGCCCATAATCGGCTCAGTGAGTTTAGGTGAAAATCGGTAACACCTTAAGCATTGGTGTACAACTTGTTTAACGAGATTCCTGGCTGAAACAATCCAGAAGCTCTCTCTTAGGGTCGAGAGCAATAGCTGGGGTCCAGCGTGGAGCAACCGAATGTGCTCCCGAGAAACAATGAGTTTAGCAAGATGGTGCTTTCCTGAAACTACCAACGGGAATTTCTTATTAAGTGAAAATTGGGAATTTCTGAGTCTACCTCCGACTCGAATGATTCCGTTCGAGTCCAAAAATGGGTTTAGCCTGTTTAATGAACTGCAATTCTTCACAGATTCGGACCTACTAAGCTGCTTGAGCTCTTCAGGAAAGGACTCGGTTTGAGAAATCTTGAATAAAGATAAGAGTGCTTCTTGCAGCTCCTTTGGACTAAGGGACCCAATGGCACCTTCGACCGTGGGGATGAAGCAGTTGCTTCGAAACCGTAGGCAATACGCTACTATTCTTTGTAATCTAGTGAGATTAGACAATGTATTAAATGGAAATTGAAGTGTAGAAACCGTCGATGACAGGCACTGTGTTTGTGTTTTAGGTCTGGTAGGTTTGGATTTGAGGCGTTTGAAATTGGCCATGAATCCTCATCTTTGAGAAGAAAGGTGGGGCCATTCCACCAAATGCTAGACTCCTTTAACTGTCGTGGGGAAACACCCCTGGAAAGCAGATCAGCTGGGTTAGACTTGGTGGGAACGTGCCTCCACGTAGCATGAGATGTGAGCTGTTGAACATCGGCAACTCTGTTGCAAACAAAGGGTTTCAGGAGGTTGGGCTTGTCTTCAACCACCCTATGACAATAGTAGAATCTGTCCACGGAATACAACGACTTATGGTTAGATTTAATGCCTTCAGAACTAGGTCTGAAAGTTTGGCAAGAAGAACAGCTCCGCAGAGCTCAAGTTTCGGAATTGTGATGGGTTTCAGTGGTGCAACTTTGGATTTCGCACAAAGAAGTGATACGTGAATTTGATTGATATGGTTCTTTGAACGGAAGTAAATGCATGCGCCATATGCAGGATTAGAGGCATCGCAGAAGCCATGTAGTTCTACCTCTGTGAATTCTTTGCAAAGAACGTGACGAGGAATTTTTAGATCATTGAGGAGTGTGAGCTCGTTGTGATATGAACTCCATTTATCTTGGATACTGTTAGGGACTTGATCATCCCAAGACAGCTTTTTCATCCATAACTGTTGCAAAAGAATTTTTACATTAATAATGCATGGCGTGAGGAGACCTAAAGGATCAAATATTTGTGATATTTCTGAGAGAATGATACGTTTGGTCATCCTTCCACAGGAGGAATTTGGTATTGAATACATTAACTGGTCAGTGTGAAAATGCCAGACTAGACCTAACGTGTTTGTGTGCTCATGGGAGCCAAACTCAAGAACACCTGGGTGAATATCAGCTTGGTGAATATCACTGAGGACTGCTGGGTCGTTAGAGATCCAGTTGCGCAATTTAAAACAACCTGACCTAAGGACATTGAGAAGACTTGAACAAATGTGACGTGCTTGATCTAGGGTGTCAGCGCCTGTGAGCAGGTCGTCAACGTAGAAATCTTCCTTTATTATTTTGGCGATTTCGGGTAATGAATCTTCAACTTCAATGCCTAGTTGGGTTAAACAACGAATTGAAAGGAAAGTGGCTGAGGCAGTTCCATATGTGATACTATTCAAATTGTAAGTTTGAAGTGATTCTGTGGGACTAGATCGCCACAGGATGCGCTGGAGAATGCGCTGGCTAGGTTCTACTTGCACCTGCCTGTACATTTTTTCGATGTCTGCGGATATTGCATAGAAATGCTTGCGAAATCTAACAAGGATCGAAAATAGATCTTGTTGTATGGTCGGGCCAACCATCTGTATACTATTCAATGAATGCCTGTAGCAGTAACCGCAGAACCATTGAAGACTACTCTGAGCTTAGTAGTAAGGCTCTCCTCTTTGAGTACTCCGTGGTGGGGGAGATAATATGAAATTTCTGAAGAATTGGGATTGGCTACGGACATGTGGCCAAGGTCCTCGTACTCCTTCATGAAGGCGATGTATCTTTCTGAGAGAACTGGGTTTGACTGTAGTTCTTCTCAAGTGATTGAAATCGTTTACGAGCTGTTTGAAATGAATCACCCAATACAGTCGCAGGGCTCTTGAAGGGGATTGAAACTATAAATCTACCCTCGGCGTCCCGACGGGTATTTTGAACGAAATGAGCCTCGCAGGCGTTTTCCTCCTTTGAGAAAACTTTCTCGATTGGGTAGTGCTCGAGTTCCCAAAATCTCGTAAGTGAATCTGGGGTGTCTTCGAGGCAACTAACATTGCAATGGCTTTGGCTTACCAAGCTGGTACTGGTTGGACCGGAAATTACCCATCCAAAACGTGTCTTTTGGAGGATTGGAAGATTTGGGCCCAAACAGATTTGCCCTATACACAAGAGCTTCCAGAAGACTGGAGCACCTAACAAAATGTCAATTTCGCCAGGGAAATTAAAGGAAGGGTCAGACAATTTGATGTTGTCTGGGATCCTGTACTTGGTGCGATCAACGCGAAAACCGGGCATGACGCCGCTAATCCGGTCTATAACAAGACATGAGACTCCTATAGTGAATTGTGTGTGATGTGCTAACAGCTCGACATCACATCTCAAATGAACGTGGGAAGTGACTTTACTTAACCCTGAAACAATAACATTTGCATCATTGACTCGCAAATTTAGCCTTTTAGAAAGACCTGAAGTAATGAAGTTAGACTGAGACCCTGAATCCAACAGGATTCGAACAGAGTGTGGAGTTCCGGCAGAATCAAGGATCTGCGCAGAAGCAATGGGTAGCAGCGTTTGAACTTCGTTGGAACAAAATGCTGAAGTGATCTTGCTTGGTTCAACAGGAATTTCTGCGTCCGGTGCAGGTCCTGGTTGTACCGAAGCTACTGTAAGCGGGTCCTCATGCAAGAGAGTATGATGCCTTCCCTTACATTTCGTACATGTGTATTGGGAAGTACATTTATATGAAAAGTGACCCTTGGATAGGCAATTCAGGCATACCTTGAGCTCTTTTGCCTTATGCATTCTATTATGTGCAGTAAGTTTTTGAAAATCATCACATTTTGCTAGAGAATGGAATTTGTTACAAAACAAACATGTGGGATTACTCGAAACAAAGGACTTTGAATGTGCCTTGGATTTTTCAGGAACATATTTTTCCTGCTTGGCTTCTAGGGTTTCTTAAACATCCGCAGTGTCTTTGAGAAAATCTTTGAACTCCTCAAGAGTAGGCAGCTCTGTATTGGAACTTCTTTTCAAGGACTCCCACTCGCGGGCTGTTTTGGAATCAAGTTTCGTTGAAATTATGAAAATTATAAATGTTTGTAACAGAGCTTGGTCTGAAGCTAGGGATTTTAGCGCAGTGATATGCTTGAAAAGTGTGTCATTTACCTTTCTTAACTTTTGAGCCGATTCCTTGGTTAATGGCTCGAAATCGAAAATAGTTTTAAAATGATTATAAACTAGCATTCTAGGGTTATTATACCTAGCACAAATACTACCCCAAGGTACTTGGTAGTTGGCAGCAGTAAATTCTAAAGATTTGATTATTTCTGACGCTTGACCGCTAAGGCTGGCCTTTAAGTAGTGCAACCTTTGAATATCAGTAATCGACTTATTATCGTGTATAAGATTTTTAAAGATTTCTCTGAATTCAAGCCAATCTGAAATATCGCCATTATACTTTGGCAGATTTATGGTAGGGAGTTTTATAAATGGGGTGCTAGAATTTGCAGAAGCTACGCTAGAACCGTTAGAATGCAAACTACCCTCGCGCGGAAATGAATTACTTCGGTATTTGTTTATTAAAACGTTTGCATCAGCAATTGCACCAAAGTAGGAATCCTCAAACGCTTGACGGTATTCATCAGCGTCTGGGGTAGCCTCCCCATCTGGTGTATTGCTAGCTTGCTCTATTTTGTTTTGAATTTCTTCGAATTCCGGCAACAGACCGTTGGCTACGTTTAGCCTTGCTTCTAATTCTTCAACTTGCATTGCAGTAATATTCTCGTCAATATCTAATAGCTTGCTAACAAAAGTACGAAATCGCGTTAATTTACCCTTTAAAATCCCTCGGGAATGAATTAATGTTTCCATTGTACCAAATATCGTATAGCAATAAAATATTGTATTTAATTACGAGCGAAATATATTCGTAGAACCTCTGTTTAATTTTGCTAATATTTGCGGTGAGAAAATCTCGACTGGCAATTTGTTAATTATTAAATTATTGAGAATAATTACAAGCATATAGTATGCGAATAAAGCTTTGCACAAATGCTAAATACAGTTAAGCGGTGAACAACAAAGGAAATTGTAAAAATGGAACTCACAATATGCAGGTTGCAGGTGGCCGTTTCGGTTGAACGTGGTCGCTTGTTGCAGCTCGTTTGATTCACCCGAGAACCGGTCTCGCGGTGTCTCGGTGCACTTGCACTTGAAGATGTAGCGCTGTGATGCGTGTTGCCCTCCTTGTCGCACCCACAGGGAATGGAATTGAATATCGGAACGATTTATAACTTTGCACTATTCTGTTCGAAATTTGGCTCGCATGGACCAAATGTAACTTCAGTGGACTGTATGGAATAATACACTAATTTGACGCAAAAAGGCCGTTTATTTAGTGTAATATAAAAATGAAATTTGGACCTCTTACTGCAAACGTGATGCACGGTTCACAGCTGTCGCAAATCTGAGTAAGACGGGCTGACGCCAATACATAGAAAGGAGGGGGCATAAACAATGTACAGGGTGGTACAAACATTTCTCAACATTTATTATGATTGAACATACCACTTCGTGTATCATAATAATACATACCGAGTGAAATGTAGCCAGAACATTGACAAAGTTTAAAAAAAAAATTAGGTCGCTAACTTTAGCGGTTATAGAACTATAAATTTTTATCCGGGAGCCTTGGAATGCGCTCTGATGCCGAAGGCGGCTACCGGCTACCAGTCTGGAAATCATCTGCGTTAGCGTTACATCTAGAAATAAAATTTAAAAATCTATACACGTAGAGTAAGTAATTAAATCTTTTTGTTTGAAATTTACTTTAAATGGTTTCCTCTTCGTCATCCTCGTATAAATCAGGAACATTGTTCTGACAATTTTTGCAGGAACAATCGCTGCAGCATTTTAAGCCCTCCTTTAAGCATACACATTTATTATCTTGGCATAATTTATCTTTGCAGAAGATGTTCATCAGTTGTCTTAAATCCGTTGGTATGGGATCAGCGGTCATCAAAACCGGATTTAGAATTCCATTATTCTTAGTCCAACCAAAGTTAACAGGGTCAAGTAGAGGCATAATAGGTATATGACTGGACATCCATATACGCAGTTGATATATACACCTAAAATTTTGGTTATCGTATAAATACAGTTTTATTGTAATACGGATGGGGCCATAATTATACAGTAAGAATTTTTTAACTTGGAACACACACTTGCATGTCAGTGTAATGATGTCGAGTTTTTTAAAATGAACACAGGGAAAGCATGTGCAGGGCTGTTGTTAATGTTGTTATGGAAATGTTCAAAGAAAATTATTGTCTAATGTTAATGACATGCTTGTTTTATTACCTAGTTATTATTATTATTAAAGGAAAATTCTTTGTATGTACATAAAGTTCTTTAATTTGCAATTAAATACAACTACTAAATAAACAACTACAGCAATTATTTAAATGCGTAAATTATATTAAATTTTCAAAAATTCGACCGTTAACGGCAGAGCAGTAGCCTAAACGGTCATAAAAATTGTTTACTGCATTTCTAATTTGATGTGGGGCGATTTATTGTGAAGCTGTACTGATTCTATTTCTAAGTTCGTCCAAGTTCAAAATTTCTACAGCATTATACACTTTTGACTTAGGTAGCCCCAGTAAAAATAGTCAAGTGGCGTCAAATCGGGTGACCGTGCCGGCCACCTTACTGGTCCACTACGCCTATCCAATGGCGTCCAAAAGTAGTAGTCAGATATTCTCTTACTTCACGGGAATAATGCGCTGGGGCGCCATCATGTTGGAAGGTAATTTGCCCTAACTTTAACAAGCCTCAGTCTAAACTCAGTCTGTAGATTCCACAATGGCGTCAGCGTAAGAAGGGGGGTGGGCGTTACCCTGGTCGATTCTAGTAATTGGTTGGTGTAACTTTTAATGCTTTTATTTCTATGGACACGATTATAGGTACAAACCAAACTTAATATTATATATACAAAAAAGAAAAAAAATTAAAAAATACGACAAGAAATATATACACAAAAGGGTCCTCTAGACCCGGGCGCTGGGAACGCGGGAGGTGATGGGGCGGCCTTTCTTACTGGCCGGAGGCGGGGAACGCGGCCTGGTCGCAGTCCGGTCCTTCCGGGAAGCAGTCCGGGGCGTGGCTTGGAGCGCGCGCTGGGTGGTCCTCCTGGGACGTTGGCGGACCGAGCAGGCCTCTCGGGGACGGCGGCTTCCTCCTGCGGTTGCAGCGGCGGCGGTGGCGACTGGCGACGGGGCGGCGAGCTGAGAGCAGCGGCGGCGGCAACGTCGGTGGCAGTGCTGATCTCCTTGGCGGAGGCGGCGGTTGGCGGCTTCCTTCGGCGGTTGCAGCGGCGGCGGTGGCGACTGACGACGGGGCGGCGGGCTGTGAGCAGCGGCGGCGGCAACGTCGGCGGCAGTGCTGATCTCCTCGGCGGAGGCGGCGGTTGGCGGCTTCCTTCTGCGGTTGCAGCGGCGGCGGTGGCGACTGACGACGGGGCGGCGGGCTGTGAGCAGCGGCGGCGGCAACGTCGGCGGCGGTGGTGATCTCCTGGGCGGAGGCGGCGGCTGGCGAAAGTGGCTTTCCAAAGACGGCAGGCAGCAGAGTCCAATGCGTGGGATTGGCTCTAAGTCCACGAGGGTGATAGGCTCTGGAGAGGCTGGAGCTGCTAGCTGGTCCTGGAAGCTGAAGTGGCTCGAATCCCAAGTCCCACGAAGACGGCAGACAGCAGAGTCCAGTAGATGAAACGGCTGGTGGTCCTGGAGCTGAAGTGGCTGCTGGTGGTCCTGGAACTGAAGTGGCTGCTGGATTGACCCGCCGAGGCAGAGTAATTTCTTACTGCCAGCGTCTGACTATTTAAAGGAGCCAGTCCTTTGTCCAACGCGATCTCGACGCCATTGGTCGAAGTAGAAGGGATGTTTTGCCCGATTTCGATATATTTCGGAATTATAGCCTTTAATTGAGCGGCGTGATCAATTATCGACTTGATCTGAATCGCAATCAATAGTTGTTGAAATGCCGATTCTAACGACACCCAATTTGCTATGTTTTGAGTAAAAATTAGCTCAACTTGGAATTTTTAATTCAGTGTTCCGCGTAAAGCTTAATTAAGTATTATTCTTATGGCGTGTGTTAAAAAGTTTACTATGCTTCGATCGGTTGCGCGCTATTTTTATAAGACTTTTGAGACCCATTACGCTTTTCTGGGATGCTTCCTTCCGTTAATTATACTTTAATTTGTAATATTGTCTCCTTGCCCGCTGTATTTTGTCGTGGCCCGGCTTTCTCCGTTACAAAGGCCGCTGAATTTTTCGGCCGTTCTCCCGGGCGCGCTCCAGCCGCATGTATTTTGCTGTCTGATGGAAAAATTGCTTTTACTCCACCTGTATATGTGCTAGCGCCCTGCGGTTGGTTTTATTAGGTGGCGGTTGATTTTTCCTATCTTCAGGTACCCTTATGTGGAGTTTTGGATTTGGCGCACTCTGATTTAAGCGCGTTTTAGTGATCGAACTGCGTTTATTAATTTTCGCTGCGGCGCCGTTTGGTCGGCCATCCGTTGGCCCTTTTATTGCCGCGGTTTATACTTGCGAATTGGGGGCTTCTTTGAGTTCGCGTGCCGCGATTTATTGTTTTATGGGGGTAACGGTTTTCTTACAATTTTTGTAGGATCGAGGCGATTTGCTGGTGAACAGATGTTTGAGCTCTTTGTTTCGTTCGCCGTGTACTTGGCGACGTAAATTTCCTTTGTTGCCTTGTTCTGTTCACCGATTCATATTAGACTTACCTTAAAGAAAATTGATTGGAATTATATGAGTATTGCCGTTCGAAGAATTACAATCTTTCCCTTAACCCCGCCCTATCCGATTTAGATCTTACCCAACAAAATTGTAATGAATTGGGACGAAGAGCGAAGCAGCGTACGAGGTGGGGACGGAACCAACGAAGTGATTTGCTTTGAAAATTCGTGCACTGGCAGCTGACAAAAAATTGCTACTGCAAGTTATTAATTGTAATTCTTCGAACGGCAATACTCATATAGTTTCGATCAATTTTCCTTAAGGTGAGTCAATTGATCCTTTAATTATGTTAAGTTTTTGTTTTGATTTGTAAATATATTCTGACAAAAATGGAGCAAACCGCAAGTCGCCAGAACAATTTGTTCAGCCACTACCTAGGTGGATTTCTGATATTTCCAATATGGCCACGATTTTTCTAAATTTTGGGGTGTTCGCCACAATGGATACCTTCGAACTTTTTTGTGATGATTTTAAGGGAACTTAAGAAAATATTCCCGCAGGAATCAGCTATCTAACAATTAGTTCCGTCTCTAGCACTAATTATACTATACTATAATGTAAGAGATATAAATATTGTTTTTTTAAAATAAAGATCATTTTAACTAAACTACACAAATTTTAAGCCGACTAAAGAATTTTCCTTAAATGATCCAAATAGACACGATGAATTACATAAGGTATTGCAACTACAAAATTTCTAATAATCTAATAATTGTTGGTCTGATAATTTAATAATATAGGTTATATTAAGAAACTAAATATCATAAAAATATCATTGTCTCGTCGTTTTTGTGGTTAAATTGCAAACCCATCGAAAGAACTGGTAAAATTGTAGATTACATGTCAGTTGCATACTGTATTGATGAATACCGAATACTACCAATAATTTCACTAAAACGTGCCGTATCTATCAGTCCACCAACCACAAAATATGAAAACAAAATTCCGGGAAGCAGAAGGTTGCGTATGAATATGCAAATTTTAAAATTGTTTTGTTTGTTTGAGTTAAGCAAACGCAATTATTAGTGGCATTTATATGACTAACACAATCATAAAATTGTCCGTTAATCGTAACAATTATGCTGTGCAGCAAATTCGTCATTGTTTCGTGATAAAATCTAAACCATAACTAATCGTAAAAATCAAGCTGCAGTATTATTTCTAGGCCAACTGGGAGTACTTTAGGACATGACATTTGTCCCAATACACTTGCGTGATCGTAATAATTTCGTGGTACTTGTACTAGCACGGTTACTCTACTCGACAGTTAAAAATGGTAATTAGTCAGTTATATAGTAACTACGCTTTGGTGGATACAAAACACGAATAATTAGTGGGCCTATGTGTGTGTGAATATCCGTGTCAAAGACATAAAACTGACATTTTAATATTAGCGATAAATGGTATATTAATGCCATTATTAGTACAAATTCTTTCTGAAACCCCTAACAAAACACTATTATTCGTCACCTGTGTTTCGATCATAGTATAGAGCAAAACAAAAAAGTCAAATTCCATTTCCTACATTTTCTTTTACTGACAAGTTGGATATATTTGCAACGTAACAAACATTACGTGCTAGAAAAGGTAATTCCCCATGGGTTGCCTATCACGTACCAACAGAGAAACTGATCTCGTACTGCCAAATCGAGGCACATGTTGTCATGCTCTACATTTTAAATTTCAAAAAGAGTGCAATTGAATCATTTTTCGCTGCATCTGTAACATTATAAATTGTGTCCAGAGTCATGATTCTTGCCAATTTTAAAAGAGTTGGCGACGAGACTCAGTACATTTTAGTTCATTTAAAGTTTAAAACTTCTTTCATCTGCACTAATTACACTCTAACAAACTAAACAAATTAATTAAAAGCATATTTTTTTAAATAGAGGCTTGCTTCACCGCACCGCATCGTTAGCAAAACAAGAGAGACCTTTCAAAACTACCAAACAAACTGTAAAACGTATGCATTTATGCATTTTTTTCCCTACTTAAATAAATTAATGACCTAAATAAACACCAAATTTGTCCAATTTATTAAAGATATTTCGGAACCGATTATTGCAGAAATACTCGCGCAAAGTTTAATAACTTCCTACAAGGGCTTTAGCTGCTTATTGAGGCGCCAAATCAAAGTTACCAAATTTGATAAATTTCAACACAGAATCGATTGATTCTATTCTTACGAAGTAAAACTGTACGTACACATAACTACGTTGTAAATTAACTTAATATCATCAAAAATACATGCTAGACAGTTTAGCAACCCTTTCGAAATTCCTACGATCCCATCCAACCGCAATACGGGACATTTTAATTCCGTATTCCGGTCAGCTCCTACTTAATTGCCTACCTTGCAACGTTATCTTGAGTTTAAATAACAGATAAGGTTTCAATAAAATCCGCATTAGCCCTGATTTTTACAGAGTTTTAATCGAGTAACCCCAATGTGTAATTAATATTGAATTTAATGGACAACATAATTTCCATTTTTATATGGATTACAGAATGTACCTTTTTATGAAATTGAAACTAATATTTTGATAAATATGGCAAAATAAATTTCTGTATAGAATATTGAATATCACAAAGAACAATCATTCTAAAAATCGTTATCAAGTGGCCCTGTGTGAGACAATAATTTTTGAAAGTCATGTCGTAACTTATTTTATATACGACCACTACTAAAAGTAGGCCTTTTAGCGCTAGCTTGTTTCACTAAAAGTGACGTTTTATAGTTTAGCGTGGTTAAATAAATCAGTTGTTTACTTTAAGCGCATCTGTGGTATAAAGTGAAGTGAGGTTATAAAACTACAATTTCGAACTGGAAGTGAAGTTGTAAAGTTATTCTAGCTACTTCTTGCGTTACAGGTAAAGTGCTTTTGAAATAATTAAAGCGTTATGTAATGAATACAGTCAGATCTGTAGTATTAATAATTACCTTTCGTAACTAACCTTGACAGTACTGGCTGCGCAAACCATATATCTAATACTTACTATATTGCTAGCGGCTATGAGTGGGAAACTGACGAAGGAAGTGAGACAGTTCATGTCTCGTGCATAAACGTCAACTTTTAGCACTTGTTGCATAAATAGCTATTTTGCACTTGCAAAGAGGAACTAAAGTAGCTCATTTAATCCCTAGGGACTAAAGTAAAAATGATACCGTAACTATGGTAAATTTATGTACACACGAGGTTAGTATATTAGATTTTGTTTGTCATTTGACACACACTGACGCAAAACTTAACCTGAAAATCTCGAATTTGGCATATACTGACAATACACTTCAGTACTGCCAACTGATTCAGGCTATCCAGGACCTGCTTCAATTCAGTTTTTAATAAATTGTAATTGTCAGTTTCCAAACTGACAGATTCCAAATTTTAGAAATGTTTGATGATAATGTTCCCAAAAGTGCAAAAAATAACGTATATACCTCGGGACTAAAGTGCCTAAATCCCTTGAGTGGTTGTTACCCTCGGGCTTCGCCCTCGAGGCAACAAACTCCACTCGCGGGATTAAATGGTGCACTTAAGTCCCTCATGATATAATATACTATTATGAATTGCATATGCACACCACCTCACTTCGACAACTGACAACTCAAGTGACCGAGATGTTGAAGCGATTAATAATTTACGTATAAACACATAACTTCACTTTGACAACTGACAACTCAAGTGACTCAGCGCGCTGAATTCTGGGTAGAGCGATGTAATAATTACCGACGTGCAGTCGTAAGACACAATCTAGTTCAAAACCCTCTCGATAACGTTTTTTTAACGCACGCTATTAAAATAA
Organism: Agriotes lineatus; assembly: GCA_940337035.1. NCBI lineage: Eukaryota > Metazoa > Arthropoda > Insecta > Coleoptera > Elateridae > Agriotes > Agriotes lineatus. The sequence goes on from CALNHX010000162.1 coordinate 62,760, forward strand.
TCGAACAAACACTGTAGTCGCTACCTTTGTAATACAGGGTGTCCCGTAACTTCCACTTTTGTAATGGTGTTAAAAGATAAGATTTTTTTAAATTAAACATAATAACAATGCATATTTATGGTAACCTGATATAAACAAAAATAAAAATGGAAACAAACATTCAAAATTCTTAATGTCAAATTTGACTGTCAGATTTATTCCAGATTGTAATTTCACTTGCGTTTAATTTGCTTCAACCATAATTTGTCTTTGTACCATCATTTGATTACGCAGACATGGTGTGGATTTTAGGAAACTGTCAAGGAAATTTTAATAAAGCTGTAAGGGTGTCGGCCATAGATTTTCCCAACAGAAGGCATCCGTCTCATATTGCGATAACAGCTGTAGATCGAAGACTAAGAGAAACTGGAACCATTATTCCTGCTCATGATATGAACGGAGCTTGACCAAGAATAAAGGAACTCAACTTAGAGAAAAAACGTTTTACATATAGTAGCTGAAAATCCAGAAACTAGTAAACGAAGTATTTCAAGAAATGTGGGTGTTTCTAAAACTCGTATACATAGAATTTTCAAAGATGATGATTCAGAATTTATTACAGGAAGACCACCAACGTCGATTTACCTTTTGCGCCGTGTGGTTGGTAGAAGCACATAGAAGAACTTATTTGTAAATAAAAATGATACTTTGTGCATTATTTTTCCGTTTTCAGATTTAATATCTACTCGTAATACTTATTGGGGCATTTAAATTTGTCACTTCCAAACGCCCTTCCTGTTAAGTAGGAGGTGTGGCAATTTAAAAACCGGACTGGTAAAAAATGGTTTATTGAAAAAATTTAACAATCTAACTTTTATCCCCTTCAATATACTCCCCTCCTCTATCTATACACCGCTCCATACGACTCTTCCATTGTTCGAAGCAGTGCTGCAGCTCATCTGCTGACACCCTGCGCAACAGGTCTGTCGTTTTTATTTTCAAGTCCTCCACGGGTTGAAAATGGGTCCCTTTCAACGCGCTTTTTAATTTTGGGAACAAGAAAAAGTCGCAGGGTGCCAAATCCGGCAAATACGGTGGGTGCTCGAGCACTGGGATGCGTTTACTGGCCAAAAACTTCTTGACGGAAAATGCGTTATGGGCTGGCGCGTTATCCTGATGCAGAACCCACGAGTTATTGTTCCACAAATCTGGCCGTTTCTTCCTTACCCGTTCTCTCAGTTTCGTCAGGATCTCGATGTAGTAGTGCTGATTGACTGTCTGACCTTGAGGTACCCATTCGACCATGATCATGCCCTTGAGGTCGAAAAAAACGATCAACATCACCTTCAACTTCGACTTGCTCATTCTCGCTTTTTTCATCCTCGGCGAAGTAGGAGGGAAAATCCATGTCTCGTCACACGTGATGACGTTTTCTAGCATATTTGGTTGGTCTTGAATGCGTTCTAAGATATCAGAGCAAATGTCTTTGCGGTTGTCTTTTTGCTCCTGCGTGAGGTTTTTTGGGACCATTTTCGCACAGACCTTTCTCATGTTTAAACAGTCTTGCAGGATTTGCCTTACCGTTTCTTTATTAATATTGACCATGTCAGCTATCATTCTGATGCTCAGACGTCGATCATTCCAAACAATTTTATTGACTTTTTCGACATTTTGGTCAGTTTTCGACGTGGTCGGACGTCCCGGATGTTCGTTGTCTTCCGTTTCTTCCCGACCGTCGCCAAACCTTTTGTGCCACTCGAATGCTTGAGTACGTGACATACAATCATCCTCATACACTTCCTTTAACAAGCGAAAACTTTCTGTCGGAGATTTTTTCAGTTTAACAAGAAATTTAAGATAACGCGCTGCTCGATTTTTAAACTCGGCATAATTCCGGCAACGTAACGTGGTAGTGTCCTACTCGGACGAAGCTTGAAAGCAAACTAAGCGGTCTATTTGACTGAAACTGGTCTAGTTAGAGAGGGAAGGGTATAAAGAAAACTACCTTATCCGCCGATTTCCGCTACGATAGTTTTTAAATAGCCATACCTCGTACATTCATTAAACAAACCTAACGTAACAGTGTTGTCAAATTTAATTTTCGTTTTCTGCTTGGCATAAGGAAACTAGACATTGTAGAGGGTTTGTGTTACCGAAGCCTGCTACCTGAAGATTTAGTAGGAGTTGCGGGACGCCCTGTATATAAAAAATCATGCAATTAAGAAAATAAATTTTCAAATAAAAAAACTTTTGATTTAGCAGTCTCTAATAACAATGTGACTCCAATGTGTAACACTAAGAATCAGTTAAGTACTTTAGTAGCTATGTCGAAAATAAGTACCTACTAGGTACTAAATATTTGTATTACTGAAGTAAAATCAAAGACATCAAGTTGTATTCTCACCAAACTATTAAAGCGTGTGATTAACTACAATTACTATTCTCCCATGGCAACGGTAAATCCTTATCCTACACACTGGGATTTACAGAAATACATCTCTCTATTTACTATTAACAGAACCCAGTTTACACAATTCAAACTTTAAACTGGAAACTGTTACCTTGTTACTATAAAAAGTACTATTGTAATTATCATTTAAGTTTTTAAATATTATTATACATCAAATTGTAGGGTGAAACATAACATTAAAGAAAACTCACTGCAGTATAGATGAGGTTGGTTTTCTATACGACTATTCAAAAAACACCTGGAATCGTACTGAAATCGACACAATATATTTACGGCCGTTGGCGTTACTGGGGTTTTTAGCCCAGATTTTGTAGCTCAGAACGAGAGGTTCGTACCTTTGAGCTCCTTCAATTGATAAATTATCTGTTTCGTAATTAGTTAAAACAACACAAAATTAAAATTACTGTGATTCATTAAGAAACATGTTACTATTTTAGACATAAGTATGGCCATTAAATTAAATAGCTGTATACACATCTCAGTAGAAATACATTTCACTAAAACTAATCGCATGTTGAAAAAAATCGCATTATGGTTTAATTCAAACTTTTGAAAACCACTGGCTAACACCAAAACCTTCACTATGTTGCGTTTCTCCGTAAATTAATGGAAAATCTGTCAATTCAAAATTCGACAAACTAAACCGAGCCTCTATTAATAATCCATGTTTAACGCAATAATGACTAACACGTAATGCAACAAATCTGATTGAACTTCCCAAAAACTATTTTTTGCTTCTGAATTTTATCCAAATTCGGTCTTATCGCATCCACATGTGCGAAACTATGTTTATAGAAATTCACTTCAGTGACCGTCAATCAGTTTAAGTAATTAAACGTTTTAATTCTTGGAATTATTATTCATTTTTGGGTATAGTTTATTATGCACAGTTATTCTGTTTGATGTCCTCTAACTACTTTAAAATTTAATGACCACACTTATGAGTCACTCTGTATTACTATATAGACATTTTTAAGTGTGGCTATCGTTGACATTTTTTAAATAAGTTACGAGCATTCCACCTTCACATACATTTATCATAACTTTTTCTGGTCGAAATATTCTTTAAAGCTAGTTGAATCACTGAAAAAACAAGTTTTTTTTAATAAAAAATGTGTTTATGCTTAGACGAGTTGAGATAAAAACGAAAAAAATTAAGAGTATACCCAACGTCACCCGAAAACGTGATGTAAGTAAATCCGTAACCTTTCGTCCAGATTAAGTGGGTGCACCATCAGGCATAAATGTTCTATGTTCCAAAGACACGTAATAGAAAAGTACATTCAGATAATGTTGCCCCCCGGAACCGCTCGCGCATTACTTCAGGGGGCGCGGGTGTCACTTAAACCTAAGCCTTAATCAAGTGAAAATCTAGACCGCCCGTGCCGGGAGTTGAACTCTCAACCGCTCCGGCCCGAACGATCACGACTTTCACTGTGACCTCGGCTGCAACGGCAATCGCCGCTCGCCTACCGAGGTCCCTAAAATTAATTATCTGTCAACTTTGTGTTTTTCTGATTAAGTACACTTCTATTTTTAGGTTCGATTTTATAAATTATACAAAAAATCCAGGTCACCTAATACAACAATAAAAAGCATGTAACTATGCCAAATGCCAACAAATTTACCTGTCCTATATTATTTTAGTTAAATAAGAACAGCGTCTTTCTATTACTTGCTTCAGTGCTGTACCTTCCTTAGATGCAATATGTGATCCATGTTCATAGGATTTTTCCCTAGTTTGTTGAGTATTATCACGTCTTGCATTTTGACACTATTTTTTACACCTCTATATTGGCAAACCTTGCTCCGAGACATTATTCTTAAAATAAAACCAAATGGTTTCAAACAGGAAACAATAACACATCAACGCTCGGTTTTTCATACAGAAGATTGGCATGCAAATATGAATTAACATATTTACTACTATGCTACAATAAACTTTCAGAGAGAAGTGTGACATTTTATTTAAGTGCAATAAGAAAGAAATATGCAGATCAAAGCCTTCCAATATATACTCTAAACAGCAAAGGTCATATTTCTTTATTCTGTTTATCGTACATTTACAAATGTACAGGAAGACGGAACAAGACAACAGGTGAAAACGAATACATAAGTGAGTACTTTTCACAGTCAGAAGTGAGGAATGACAGGTGATATGGGTGATATATTAAGAACGAAGTCGCCAGTCAGTGGCAATGTGAAGCAACAAGCGGTTGCGGTAAGGCTTACCAGCTCTGTCAGATTTCATATACTGACGCCCCATCGGACTGAGGTTGGCCCGATAGTCTGACACGAGACACTCTGTAGGCCATCAAGACTTATATAAGCTTAATGATAACTTCACAAACATTTATTACTAATACTACGCATATGAAAAGCTTCTCAATAAATAAGATCTATGCTGTCCTACTAAACTGCTTGCGAGATAACCGTATTTGGTAACAAACTATTTCTCCTCTTACATAACCAAAACACCAAGTAAAACAATATAATGAAACTACTGCGAAGCATGATAAATAAACTCATATTTCTTACTTCTCCAAACTCTCAAATCTACCCTGGGAGAATATTACCGGCTTGCTTTAAGGACTAAGAGAAATGCTCCGATCCTTGTGGAATAAAAATCCTGACGTGAACACTTAAATTTTTTACGAAGTTACTGCTCTCCACTTTGGGAAGCTTATAAACACGGCAATAAAGGTAAATTAATGTGTGTAATATTGTGTTATATCTGAATATCTCTAAAAAAGTCTAGACGGGCGTATACCTGATACCTATTTGAATATACACCTACCAGATTTAATGCATAACGTGAGCAAATAATATGTGGACAATATTTCGTTCTGCATTACTGAGAATGGTGAAAAGATGTTTGACATCTCTGCAAATAGTTTATTTATACAGCGTAAGATTTTGTCAACTTGGATTTTGTAAAAGTAACTGTCACATAATATTATGTCCTAAATATCTCCATAAAATTAACAACAAATCCAATGCAGTGTTTTAAGAAATTCTAAATTGGACCTGATAAGAAGTTGCTGGATCTACTTCATGTCAAAACGGACGGGGTGTTAAAAATCGGCAAAAAACAGGACAAAAAATGGGACAAATTTAAAAAATCAATCTTTTAAAAGCCATAAAACATGTATATTATATTAAATATATAAATATACTATTTCTGCATTGTGTTATTATGTACAGGGTGGTCCACTTTTTTGTAGCAGGACTTTACTAGTATATAGAAAAACTTATTTCAAGGCGAAAATTTCATATGAACATAGGCCTTGAAACTCTTCGTTTTAAAGATATAGGGCGTTCAAATTTTCGAAAAAATATCATTTTCTTTTCACAGTATCCCAACCAGGTGAGATAATTAAACAAAATTTGGTGTGCAGCTTTATTTTAATGGTACTACATTCTGTGACAATATCAAGGCCCTCGATCGACCAGTAGCGGAGATGTGGGGTTTCGCGATCAATAAATTTAAAAATTCACTAGTACGACCCTGTTCAAAATCGAAATTGTTTATTTCTTCAAAAAAAGCGTTTAATTCTCTACAAAAAGTGTCACTTCACATTTCTCCATATCTCCCACGGTTGCGTAGCAATTTTCTATAGTTTGGTCAAATTCATGTTTTTTATTAAAATAAGCTTTGGGGTAGAATATTCATTTTTCTTTACAAAATAAGGAAATGCTAGCCGTTTTTCGTACTTGCTAATAATGGAAGAAGAAATTAAAGAACTTTATTTTCAATGTCCAGTAATAAGTAATAAAGAATGTAACTTATTTAATTAGAATATTCTACCCCAAAACTAGTTCGAGTTTATTTTGAATAAAAAACATGAATTTGACCAAACTATTAAAAATTGCTACGCAACCGTGGGAGATATGGAGAAATGCGAAGAGACATTTTTTGTAGAGAATTAAACGCTTTTTTTGAAGAAATAAACAATTTCGATTTTGAACAGGGTCGTACTGGTGAATTTTTAAATTTATTGATCGCGAAACCCCACATCTCCGCTACTGGTCGATCGAGGGCCTTGATATTGTCACAGAATGTAGTACCATTTAGAATAGAGCTGCACACCAAATTTTGTTTAATTATCACACCTGGTTGGGATACTGTGAAAAGAAAATGATATTTTTTCGACAATTTGAACGCCCTGTATCTTTAAAAGGAAGAGTTTCAAGGCCTATGTTCATATGAAATTTTTGCCTTGAAATAAGTTTTTCTGTCTACTATTAAAGTCCTGCTACAAAAAAGTGGACCACCCTGTATAATTACGTAATTATAATGAATGTACTTAGTAATACCAAAAAACCAACTGAACACCATAACATTTCAAGGCTAATACAATATTCCCATAATATGAATAAAATACAATGTCTATAGATATTAAATAACAGTAAACATTGTTACATAAAATTATATGCAATCATATTCATTTTTACCGACTATAAACGCGAACAAACAACGAACCCATATGACAGAAAATTATTAAACATGTAATTTAACCTTATATTTCAGGATTGTGTAAAAACGCGACAAAAAAGGTCCCGTTAATATCTTGTCCAGAACGCGAGACAAAACTATCTAAAACGGGACTGTCCTCGAAAAAACAGGACGCCTGGCAACCCTAATCTGAGATCTATAGAAATAGATGAAGCCAATCTGCATGATATTTAACTAATGATTTATACAAGCTGTTTTTGTTATGCTTTCAAGACTATTTTAAAAAATGCACTATCCTTTAATAGTATTTTATGTAACAAGTCCTCAAAGCAAGGCTTTAGGGGACGAGTCGTAATGTTTCCGGACGAGGCGGAGCGAAGCGCAGCCGAGTCCGTAATATGAAGATGAGTCCTCTAAAGCCATTTGAGGACGTGTTGCATACAACGTTTTTTTGTATTAGCTCTCCAAACATTATAATATGAAGTTACAATTACCGTTAACGCGGCATTATATTAGGAGGCCGCGCGAAAATGTATTTTTCGCTCCCCAAACTGGTTACTTTGGAAACTGTCTAGGATCCTCAAAATGGCCATTTAGAGGCCTTGTACTTAAAGTCGTTATGGCAACTAATGTTTGAGTCCGCTAAAATGTTGCCATGACGACTTTAAGTACAAGGCCTCTAAATGGCCATTTTGAGGATCCTAGACAGTTTCCAAAGTAACCAGTTTGGGGAGCGAATACAAAAAAATATTAAATTATAGAGCTTTTGTGAAAAAAGTTTATGGCTACGGAGTTCACTGTAGGTATTGAAGTGCAGAGTACTATTTTTATTTGAATGATATTAGAATAGCATCGGAAAGAAGCATTGTATGTGTACATTACTATACATATTATATCGACAGCTGGATACAGCCTTTATAATGCTTAGGGAGGGAATTTCTGAGCAAACTAAAGTTTCCGCGATTTACGTATTATATAATCAGTGCCAAAACGACTTCTTTCTTAATACATAGTATAATAGAATAACAATTCATCATTATAATCAAATCAATCATTGTTTTTGGACATTTAAGTCGGTAACAATAAAGCTCGCTTAAGGTACATACATCACTATTTGTTTTATTGCCCCTTGTCTTAATGTTAGTGTAAAAGTATATCGAGTAATGGTAATAGTGGAAAATGTATTTCAACTACCGAAATCACTTGATTTTCGTAGAGAATGAATGGTATGTTGAAATAAACCGAGTAAGACCATAAAACACATGAAAATTATTATTAAATGACTACAACCAGTGTATTATTTTTATATTAAGCAACATAGATAAAAAATGTTAATAGAAAATATCTATTAAATATTGACATTGCAAACATTGTACTATTGTTGATTGTTGCTTGTTATTGAGCTTCGGCCTGTTAGCGACACATTAAATAAATAAATTATAAACTGTAAAAAACTTGATTAAATAAAGTAGGTAAAAATTTATAATTTCGTATTCGTGAAGAAGATTTAATAATTTAAACAGATTTTGAATCACCTGCCTTAGATTACAGTTTATTAAATAAACACTAAAATCACATCTTCATTTTCAGGCTACGATTTTCTCTTAAGTCTCAACAACGTAACAAGCCTACGTCTATGCTCAGCGGTAGGGTTACTGCAATGGCGTCGGCGTAAGAAGGGGTGGTTGGGCGTTACCCTCAGCTAGACACTGGATTTGATTGGAACAAAGTTTATTATATTTACACATACAAATAAGCTTATAACTAGGTAACATTTATATACAGAAAAAGAAAAGAAAATGGCGGATTGGCATCCGCGATTGGAAGCGGGTGTGGTCCTTCGGAGGCGGGGCCGGCGGCTTCCTCCTGCGGTTGCAGCGGCGGCGGTGGCGACTGGCGACGGGGCGGCGAGCTGAGAGCAGCGGCGGCGACAACGTCGGCGGCAGTGCGGATCTCCTTGGCGGAGGCGGCGGCTGGCGGCTTCCTTCGGCGGTTGCAGCGGCGGCGGTGGCGACTGGCGACGGGGCGGCGGGCTGTGAGCAGCGGCGGCGGCAACGTCGGCGGCAGTGCGGATCTCCTGGGCGGAGGCGGCGGCTGGCGGCTTCCTTCTGCGGTGGCAGCGGCGGCGGTGGCGACTGGCGACGGGGCGGCGGGCTGTGAGCAGCGGCGGCGGCAACGTCGGCGGCAGTGCTGATCTCCTGGGCGGAGGCGGCGGCTGGCGGCTTCCTTCTGCGGTTGCAGCAGCGGCGGCGGCAACGTCGGCGGCAGTGCGGATCTCCTGGGCGGAGGCGGCGGCTGGCGAAAGTGGCTTTCCAAAGACGGCAGGCAGCAGAGTCCAATGCGTAGGATTGGCTCTAAGTCCACGAGGGTGATAGGCTCTGGAGAGGCTGGAGCTGCTAGCTGGTCCTGGAAGCTGAAGTGGCTCGAATCCCAAGTCCCACGAAGACGGCAGACAGCTAAGTCCAGTAGATGAAACGGCTGGTGGTCCTGGAGCTGAAGTGGCTGCTGGTGGTCCTGGAAGCTGAAGTGGCGGCTGGTGGACTCTCCTTGGCTGAGTGATTTCTTACTGCCAGCGTCTGACTATTTAAAGGAGCCAGTCCTTTGTCCAACGCGATCTCGACGCTCATTGGTCGAAGTAGAAGGGATGTTTTGCCCGATTTCGATATATTTTGAAATTATAGCATTTAATTGAGCGGCGTGATCAATTATCGACTTGGTTTGAGTCGCAATCAATAGTTGATGAAATGCCGATTCTAACGACACCCAATTTGCTATGTTTTGAGTAAAAATTAGCTCAACTTGGAATTTTTAATGCAATGTTCCGCGTAAAGCTTAATTAAGTATTATTCTTATGGCGTGTGTTAAAAAGTTTATTATGCTTTGATCGGTTGCGCGCTATTTTTATAAGATTTTTGAGACCAATTTCGTTTTTCTGGGACGCTTCCTTCCGTTAATTAAAATTTAATTTGTAATCTGCATCTTTGCCCGCTGTACTCGGTCGTGGCCCCTGATTTCTTCGTTACAATATGCCTTTCCTCGGGCCGCTGAACTCTCGGCCGCTCTCCCGGGCGCGTGTTTGGCTGCCTGATGGAAAAATTGCTTTTTCTCCACCTGTATATGTGCTAGCGCTCTGTGGTTTGTTTTAATAGGTAGCGGTTAATTTTTCCTATCTTCTGGTATCCTTTATGTGTGATTAAAACAGAGCGCACTCTGTTTTAAGGGCGTTTTAGTGAAAAATTCTTAATTTAATCTGCAAACATTCGTGAGGCGTATTTCGCTGGCTGTCACCTTTCTTGGCCGGCCGGCTCCAATAAAGTTTATGGTTGCAATCTTGCTGCACTTTAGAAATTCGTTGTAAGGACACTTATTTTTATGATTTTAGGGTTTTGAAAGATACTTCTGCGTAGGATCGCGGCGGTTTGTTAAACAGATGTAATATTCTTTGTTCTTCGGGCGCCTTTCGGGCGGCGTACGTTTCCTTTGTTTTTATTCGATCTGTTTAACGGTTCATATCAATTCCCCCCTCCTTTGGCGTCCGCGATCCGGGCAAAAAAGATTAGGGAGAGAAGGGGCGGAGTTGGTCTGCGTGAATTTTGAGGGCCTGTTGTCCTCTTTGGACCCTATAGATGCTTGGGCCAAGTTGGTCCAAGATTTGGTGGGGTCCACTCCATTTTGGTTGGAACCCTGCATGGATCCCGGCGATGGCGTCTGAGAGAGGGTGATTTTTCACCATGACCCACTGCTGGGGTTGAAACGTGGGGTTGTCGGCGTCCGGTGCTTCTTGGCGCTGGTCGATGGCTCGGTTTCGGATGCCTGTGTCCCGTGCTCCGCGGTTGTGGGTCCGTGGTTCGTGGGGCGTTTCGGGCAGCAGCGTGGGGTGTCGGAACCTCCATTCCCCGGGGCGGTCTAATTCCTTTCCGAACATGGCGTATGCTGGGGAACACCCTAGGGCGGTGTTATGGCGATTCCGTAAGTTAAATAGGGTCGCGGGAAGATGCTTGTCCCACTCGCGATGGTTTCCTCCTTGTAGGTGCAGGCGGAGCCCCTTTTTTATTTCTTGATTCCTTCGCTCCGTTGGGTTGGCTCGGGGGTGATAGATGGCGGTCGTCCATGGCTGGATATCCCACTCCTGGCAGGCTCTCATCCATTGTTCACTGATGAACTGACGCCCGTTATCGGTCAGCATGGCGCTCGGGTACCCAAAGCGGGGAAAGACTTCATTTCGCAAGGTGCGGATGATGATGGGGGCGGTGGCTTTGGCTAAAGCGAAGGCTTCAGTCCACCGGGTGAAGAGGTCGGTTATTACCAGGATGAACTTCTTCCCGGTGGCTGACGAGGGGTAGGGCCCCATGAGGTCGAGCGCAATCGTGTCCCACGCTCGGTTGGGTTGGTGAGGCCTCAGGGTGGCTTTGGCTTGGTGGCGGCCCTTCTTGCATCTCAAGCAGAGCAGGCATTGGCGGACGTAGTTCCGGACATCTTCTCGTAAACGCGTCCAATGAAAATGTGAGCGGATGGCTCGTGTTGTTTCGGCGATGCCGGGATGTCCAGCTAAGTCTTGATCATGGTATTGGTAAATGACCCTGGGTCGGCTTCTCTCCGGGACAAACAGTCTTGGGCCTTGATCCGTCTGGTGGTAAAGCAACCCGTCCTCTATTCGATAATTCTCCTGGACGGCTACGAGATCCGGGGTTGGGTCCTCGACGAAGTAGCTTTGGTGCCATGAGTTGACTAAATCTTGACAGTAATTATCCTGCCTTTGGTCCTGTGCAATGGTCTCCCATAACGTTTCTTCGACTGCGTCCAGCAGGCTTAGGGATGGCTTGCCTGGTGGCTCCGTGACGGTAGCACGGCTGCTTGCCCGTTAATACCTCGGTGAGTCCTCACCGTGTGGTGTTTGGCTGCTGGCCGCCTGATTTCCTGTAGCGGGTTCCTGGAACCTGGGAAATCCTTTCTTAGCGGGTTGGCTGGCCGTTACACGTTTTTGGGCGAAGCGCTTGTTGTGAATGGGAGGTAGCAGTACTGTCGGGTCATCCCACACTGCTTCGGCCGGCTGTCCAGTCGGCTGTCGAGATAGCGCGTCCGGCAACTCGTTGTGCTTTCCGGGGCAATGCTCGATTGTGAAGTGGAACTCCTGTAGCAGGAGAGCCCAACGCGTGAGTTTAGCTCGCTGGTCCTTCAAGGTGTTGAGCCAGGTGAGGGCGCGGTTATCGGTCCGGAGGGTGAACTGCCTGCCTTCTAAGTAGGGCCGATATTTTTTTATCGCCCATACGGCGGCTAGGCACTCTTGTTCGTTGGAGTGATAACGTTGTTCGGCTGGCAGGAACCGGGTGCTGGCGTAGGAGATGACGTCTCGACCTCCATCGGGACGTTCCTGGTAGAGCACGGCGGCGATGCCAAATTTGCTGGCGTCTGTTTGTAAAATGAAGGGGCGAGAAGCATCGGGTCGGGCTAACTTCAGCGGTGTCTGAAACAATTGTTTCACTTGGTGAAATGCTTGCTGAACGTCTGGGGTCCAAGTCCAGCGCTTTTTAGTGCTTAGTAGGTCGGTGAGAGGGGCCGCAACGTCGGCGAATCGGGGAATGTACTCGCGTAGCCAATTGCATATGCCTAGGAACTGTCGTAACCCCTTTCGGTTAGTAGGGGGCGGGGCGTTGATGACCTGCTGCACGTGACCTGGTTGAGGTTCGTTTCCCTCTGGGCCAACGATATGCCCTAGGTAGTGCAGTGTGGATTTCCCGAAGTGGCATTTTTCTGGCGAGCATATGAGCCCATGTTCCTGTAGTCGTTCTAATACCTTTCGGAGGTGTTGAAGGTGCTGCTCCCATGATTCCGAGTAAATGATGATGTCATCTAAATACACGAGGCAGAATTTGTGGAGGTACCCTACCAGTACTTCCCGGGCCATCAGCCTCTGAAAGGTCATTGGTGCCGTCTTGAGCCCGAATGGCATGACTCGAAACTGATAGGCTGCGCCATCCGGAGTCGTGAACGCGGTGTAGGGTTTGGCTTGGGGGTGTAAACTTATCTGCCAGTACCCCGACTTTAAGTCAAGTGAGGAGAAGATGCTCGCTGAACCTAGATCTTTGATGGTTTCGTGGATCAAGGGTAGTACCGCCGGCTCATTGATGGTGGCTTCGTTTAGCCTACGAAAGTCCAAGCAGAACCGGGGTGTAGAATCCTTTTTCTCCACGATGACGATTGGCGAGTTATGTGGTGACTGGCTAGGCTCGATGAAACCGCGTGCCAGCATCTCTTCTACTTGCTCGGCGATGATCTTCTTTTTTGTTTCGGAATATCGGTAATTTGGGCTGCGTATAGGGGCATCGGTTTTCACATGAATCTCGTGCTGCAGGGTGCGCGTAGGTGGCGCCGAGGGCCTCCAAATTTCGGGGAAGTCTTCTAGTAGCTGATAGAGGTTGTGTTCCTGCTCGCGAGGGAAGTCATGCTTCAACTGGGGAAGTTCCATCGGGTCATTCGCTGGACGCGGGTCGTGTTGCTCGACCAGGCAATGAGTGGTTTCTCGGGTCCTCATGCCGTGGTGTATGCAACGCCGTGCGAAATCAAAGGTAGCCTCGTGTTCCGTAAGCCACGGTAGTCCGAGAATGATGTCCTCCCTTAATTCCTCTGCTATGATGCACTGTATGACGTAGTTATTTCTACCGATCTGCATTTCCAAGCTTGTTTCTCCTCGTAGGGTCAGGGTTGCCTGTTCTTTGGCCATTTTGGCCGTTCTTTGTGCGTAGCTACCCGTCTCAGGATGCTGCACTAGCTTGGCGCTAATGAAATTATGCGTGGCTGCTGAATCTATCAGGGCACGCATCTCCCGCTGTGGTGATCCGAGGTTCACCATGATATACGGGAGGTTGTGGCAGTTGGCCGTACTTATCGTGGAGCATTGGGTTGGGCCCTGGGCGGTGCTTCGGCCTCGATGTGCCCGGGCCTCCGCCAGTTTTCCGGCGGTGGTAGTTGTCTTGCTTCGGGGGCGTTCACGGGAGCTTCTCCTGTTGCCTGTGGTGCTGGCCGGTGGCGTCGTGGGCAATCCTTATTGAAGTGGCGTCCTGGGCAAAAATAGCAGCGGGGTAGATTTGGCTCGGCTGGCTCTCGTGGGCGTGTCTCGCGGTTTGGCGTTGGTGCGCGGTCGTCCATGTCTTTCTCAATTGCAGCCACCTTGTCCAATAGTTCCTCAATTGTTTCCGGCACTGCGACACGTAGGTAAGGCCGAAGGGCCGGTTTTAACAGTTCTATCATTACGGGAATGCTGGCTCCCACTGACTGTTCGTTGTCCAATCGGCGTATCAGTTGTATCTTCCGAAGAAGAAAGAGTTCGCCATTTTCTTTCAGTCCCTGTTTTTGCCCGTAGAGCTGTGTTTTCAAGGAGGCTCGTACATCTGCGCTATCGAATTTCTTTAACAGCCTTTCTTCAAATTCATTCCAGGAGAGCGGGAGTGAAGCGTATGGTTTCCACCATTGGCTAGCCTTCCCCTGGAGACAGTTTGTGGCTACTTTCATTAGTTCTGTTGTAGTACATCCGCTTTGCGCATGGTAGCGGGCGCACTCTGCGATGAACTCTTGGGGGTGGTCTAACTCCTCGCCCTTAAATGTTGGTGGGAGATCAACTTTTTTGGGCACAGCCATTCGTCCCAAAAGTGCCTGGAATTGTTCGTCCGTTAATGTGATCGTTGGTGCTGCTGGAGCTTGTTCTGGGCGCCACTGGGTGTTTTCTACCACTCCCAGAAGTGGTGCTGGTTGATTGGTTCCTGCTGCTGTAGCTGCTAGGTTCGCAAGGTGGTGTGCCATTTGCTGTTGGTTGTCTTCGTTGACTTCCTGTCGCACTGGGCTGGGACTTGGAGGCGGTGTCCTTTGTCCACACGGAAATGAGGGTGCGCTGTCTTCTATTATTTCCGAACTGTTCAGACTTCCTCCTTGTCGCGGTGTCCGCTGAGGTTCTTCGTTGATCCTTGGCGGAGTTGTCTCCATGTTTCCCTTCCTTCTTGACTTCACCATTATAGTGGGCGTGACTTCCCTCTGGTGTCCACCACAGGTTTGCCCCACGTTCCGGGCGACAATTAACAAGCCTACGTCTATGCTCAGCGGTAGGGTTACTGCAATGGCGTCGGCGTAAGAAGGGGTGGTTGGGCGTTACCCTCAGCTAGACACTGGATTTGATTGGAACAAAGTTTATTATATTTACACATACAAATAAGCTTATAACTAGGTAACATTTATATACAGAAAAAGAAAAGAAAATGGCGGATTGGCATCCGCGATTGGAAGCGGGTGTGGTCCTTCGGAGGCGGGGCCGGCGGCTTCCTCCTGCGGTTGCAGCGGCGGCGGTGGCGACTGGCGACGGGGCGGCGAGCTGAGAGCAGCGGCGGCGGCAACGTCGGCGGCAGTGCGGATCTCCTTGGCGGAGGCGGCGGCTGGCGGCTTCCTTCGGCGGTTGCAGCGGCGGCGGTGGCGACTGGCGACGGGGCGGCGGGCTGTGAGCAGCGGCGGCGGCAACGTCGGCGGCAGTGCGGATCTCCTGGGCGGAGGCGGCGGCTGGCGGCTTCCTTCTGCGGTGGCAGCGGCGGCGGTGGCGACTGGCGACGGGGCGGCGGGCTGTGAGCAGCGGCGGCGGCAACGTCGGCGGCAGTGCTGATCTCCTGGGCGGAGGCGGCGGCTGGCGGCTTCCTTCTGCGGTTGCAGCAGCGGCGGCGGCAACGTCGGCGGCAGTGCGGATCTCCTGGGCGGAGGCGGCGGCTGGCGAAAGTGGCTTTCCAAAGACGGCAGGCAGCAGAGTCCAATGCGTAGGATTGGCTCTAAGTCCACGAGGGTGATAGGCTCTGGAGAGGCTGGAGCTGCTAGCTGGTCCTGGAAGCTGAAGTGGCTCGAATCCCAAGTCCCACGAAGACGGCAGACAGCTAAGTCCAGTAGATGAAACGGCTGGTGGTCCTGGAGCTGAAGTGGCTGCTGGTGGTCCTGGAAGCTGAAGTGGCGGCTGGTGGACTCTCCTTGGCTGAGTGATTTCTTACTGCCAGCGTCTGACTATTTAAAGGAGCCAGTCCTTTGTCCAACGCGATCTCGACGCTCATTGGTCGAAGTAGAAGGGATGTTTTGCCCGATTTCGATATATTTTGAAATTATAGCATTTAATTGAGCGGCGTGATCAATTATCGACTTGGTTTGAGTCGCAATCAATAGTTGATGAAATGCCGATTCTAACGACACCCAATTTGCTATGTTTTGAGTAAAAATTAGCTCAACTTGGAATTTTTAATGCAATGTTCCGCGTAAAGCTTAATTAAGTATTATTCTTATGGCGTGTGTTAAAAAGTTTATTATGCTTTGATCGGTTGCGCGCTATTTTTATAAGATTTTTGAGACCAATTTCGTTTTTCTGGGACGCTTCCTTCCGTTAATTAAAATTTAATTTGTAATCTGCATCTTTGCCCGCTGTACTCGGTCGTGGCCCCTGATTTCTTCGTTACAATATGCCTTTCCTCGGGCCGCTGAACTCTCGGCCGCTCTCCCGGGCGCGTGTTTGGCTGCCTGATGGAAAAATTGCTTTTTCTCCACCTGTATATGTGCTAGCGCTCTGTGGTTTGTTTTAATAGGTAGCGGTTAATTTTTCCTATCTTCTGGTATCCTTTATGTGTGATTAAAACAGAGCGCACTCTGTTTTAAGGGCGTTTTAGTGAAAAATTCTTAATTTAATCTGCAAACATTCGTGAGGCGTATTTCGCTGGCTGTCACCTTTCTTGGCCGGCCGGCTCCAATAAAGTTTATGGTTGCAATCTTGCTGCACTTTAGAAATTCGTTGTAAGGACACTTATTTTTATGATTTTAGGGTTTTGAAAGATACTTCTGCGTAGGATCGCGGCGGTTTGTTAAACAGATGTAATATTCTTTGTTCTTCGGGCGCCTTTCGGGCGGCGTACGTTTCCTTTGTTTTTATTCGATCTGTTTAACGGTTCATATCAAACGTTTTTATATACTAGTTAATCACTGATATAACTACTACATTTGCAATTTACGAGGGCAAACAATTATGTTCGTAGTATGATATATGATATGTATTTACTTTATTTATCTTTGGAATCAATCTTTTTTTTAAACAACTGTCATAGCTCTATGTGAAGCTACTCAATATACGCGTAAATAGCACATATAAATTTAGCATAAAAAACCGTCGATCAGTAATTAGTTAAAAATTAAAAGCAGAGAGAAAATTGCATTTTGAGAAATTTGAACAACCTGCAGTGACAAAGTTTATTTTCCTGAACAAAAGGGCTTAGCTCAAATTCACCAAAGCTTGGTTGGAGCTTACGGTAGCATCGCTAGTGAAATCCATAATTCAAAAGTAGATTCAAAAATTTATAATAGGAGATGAATTGCGATCTGGAAGACCAAAAGATGTAGTCACTCCAGAAAACACCAAAACAGTAAGTGGCTTTGCAATGACAAAGATAAGAGCAAAAATCCATAACGTAGCCCGAGAAATAGGAATTTTATATGAAAGTGTAAAAATCGTCCTCCATCAACACTTAGTTAGGTATACGTCCGCGCGTTGAAGCCCGCTAATGCCTTCACCGTAAAAAAAATGTGCTAAGTTGAATCTTTAAAAGACAATAAGAAGTTAAAAATTGCTTTTCATCCTACTTGATTAGAAAATCGAATTTTACCATCTCCATAAAGACGAGAAAGTGTGCGTTTCTAAGGCTAGCCCTGCAAAACAAACCCCAATGGCTAGGCAACAAAAAAAAACTCGATGTTTTCCAGTAGGGGACGCTGCAATAATCTGTCAAACCAAATTTTTAAAAAAATCGCGTTTATAATTAACTTTTTTGCTTTAAATAATAGCTATCCTCCTTTTATAAAAATATTTGCTCAATAAAACTTAATTTTAGCAATGTATTCGTTACATTTTTAATATAAAATAAACATCAGATAGATTTCTGTAGAAGCTTATATCTAACTGTGGGTAGATGGCGCTGCAGTTACAAACCCTATTCGATTTGCCAACATTTGCACATTGTTTTATTATTGTTGACAGCTCTGTCAATTTCAAAATAATAACCTGTATGAGAGCTATGTTGAAAAAATTATTGCAGGATGGTGTTGTAGGATGAAAAATAATGTGTAAACCATGGACGGTAAAGTGATTTTCCAGGCTTCAAGAAGTGTACAGGCTCGCTAAAGCTCGCCTGTCCATTTCTTCTTTCAGCCTGGAAAATAATCACTTTACCGCCTAGGTTTACAATATACTATTTTAGAAAAACCCTAACGCAAATCAAACCGAAGAATGTTATATCCGGGGTTCTTGAAACACACAACCCTATGCTCCAAAAATAGTTACATAGCATATCTCTAATATGTTTTTGGACATGTTTAAGGAAGTAAGTTGGTCAAAGATGATGCATTACTATCAACGGTAAAAAATGTGAATTCCTACGTATGTGATATGACAACAAGACCTTCAAGAAAAATGTATACATATTATATCGGACATAAGACTAAAAATTATTTCCACAATATGAATTCTTTTTCTCAAAGTCAACATATTTTGGAGTAAACTAAGGTGTACATAAGGCTAACTACAATAAAACAATCTTTTCGAATGCAGCATGTTCGAAGACCACAAATATCAAGTAAATGTTTTCAAATTGTAACTAACAATTGCTACAAGACAAACTCCGAGAACCAAAACCAACGAGATATCGGGAACTACTTATTCAATAATGACGACATAATATAGAAGAACTTTTTGAAACGACGCCGAAGGATAGATTACGTTCCAGTCTTTTATTTAGTTACACAAAATTATAAACCACCTTACGAACGCCTACCAACGAAGTTGATGCGAAAGAAATGAGAGTTATCAGAGAGGCAACTTGAAAACTTTTTTCAGTAGGTAGCGAACTTCAATTCATATATGATACCAATTTCCTTAGAGAAAATCGTTTACTATACGAAGCACTTCAGAATCGTTTCGAACTGGCAAGTAATTAAATTCGTTTTGTAAACATTTGCATACGGTACACGTTTAATAGTATATTAGATACCGAGGTGGAAAGTGTTTCATTCCTGTCGAGAGATTAAGTAGTTAACCGAGACGCGTAGCGTCGAGGTCAACTTTATCTCGAGACAGGAATGAAACTTTTCACCGTGGTATGTATACTATTTTATTCACAACCACTTTATTCTAAACAATAATTGGAAAAATTATTATATTATGATACGACAGGTTGTGACGCGCATGAATGGATGAACGAGATTCCCAGTGTCCCTACCTACACAGCGGTCGGGAATGTACTTCCCGCACTCACTTCCCGCACTCGAGTGCGGGAAGTAGCGGGCGGAAATGTACGACTTCCCACAATCAAATGAAGTCAGTAATGTTTACATTACATATATGGTTGCAAATAAAAGGTTTTTTTGCATACATTTTCTATGAGATAGAGAGAAATATGACTGGAGCACATTTCTAAATTGCACCTGCTTTTAACTGCCAATTGTGCAATCATGTGTGACGTATTTCCTACGTTACAGCCAAAGGGCGTATATTATGTTCAGACATCTTCACATTCCTGAAAGTGAAGTAATTACGAAGACATCGTTAATCTGGAGAATAAACTTATCCAAGCTTTTCAACGCATTTACAAATATATTATTCAAAGGTTTTTCAAAAATAATTGGCTCAACAGGAAGTTAAATGAAACATTTAAACAGCATTTATATTAATGGGAAATCGAGTTCACGACGAGAAGCACTTGAAACCGATCATTGATTTTCCGTTTTTCACGCATTTCGCTGCTATTACATTTCGAGACGTTGGGCTAAAATAAGGCTTTCGAATTAGAGAAGTGGAGAAATTCCAAAATGAAAAGCATTACTTTCGCATATTCTCGGCATGTCTGTGCTACCTACACCTCTAAAAAGCAATATTCCTAATTTATGTTTGGAAGATTACGCCTTAATTAGTGTGCAAGGATCCTGTCATAATAAAAAATAATTAGAATATTATTGGATACTGCCGTGTCAATTAAATATGAAACATGGTTAAAAATGAGTGAGTTGGCTCGCACAATAGCTTAATGCAGACAACGTTAATAATCTATTAAAACAGATTGGTGGTTCTCATTTAGTAGTCTACCCCGCCTTGTAAATTATTTAAGGAATTCACTATGCAAACGAGCCATGTAAATCGATGTTTTTAAAATTTTATTCGCTTTTCCAAAGTCCCATTTATCTTCGCCAAGCACTTAGCTTGAGAATGTCGGTTATTTGAGCTACTGTAGTTAGTGATTCTACAGAAGATTAACTTCTTCTGTTAAGATTTGAAAACCAACATTCCTATCAGAATGTCATCAAAGAATAGAACAAAAATCGACTATTATTTAAATAAATTATATGTTGTACAAACATCAGGAAAAAAACTGAAAACAGAAACTAGAGAGATGCAAACGAACAGTACCAAATAGATTTGATGCAGGATCACGGAAACGACAGAATTAGATGAAATTTTCTGGAAAATGATTTATATAGCATTTATATCACAAGCAAATATATTAATTTATTGGTATGGCAGCTTATCTGAAATAAATAAGAAACCAAAACAATAAAAACCGGACACCCGGAAAATAGAATAGGTACATTAGCTATACCACTGGAAATATTATTATTAAAGTAATCTTTGAAGGGCCATATCGTTCAAGCGCAACTAACAAAAATATAAAAACAGATACTCGAACTTCAGAAATTATTTAAAACAAATTCGCGATTCAGCACAGAGATCTCATTTAACCGTTAGACGTTAAACTGAACTTGGACTGCACTAGTATTCAACAACAACGCATTATATGTTAGCAAAGATAAGATACAAGAAGGTTTATTAGAAAGAACTTTGTAATATATTCAGACTACATGCTTTAGTGTGTTACAATGAAAATTATTAATATCTAAATAAAAACAGTATTAAGTTGTTAATAAAAATTATATAATCTTTACACTTATTTTTACTTCCTTTTACTATAAAGGAAGTATTGGATTCACCCCAAAAATTCGAAATTGAGTTTTCAACGGATCTTCACGTTTTAGAGTCCCCTGATCCCAAAAAACATATTTTTTTTCATTGGTCTGTGTGTCTGTCTGTCTGTCTGTCTGTCTGTCTGTGTGTCTGTCTGTCTGTGAACAGAATATCTCAAAAACGAAAAGAGGTATGGCATTGAAACTTCATATATAAGTTTTGTGTACTATGTAGATGAGACAGCAAGCTTTTGAAGAAAATCGCATAACCGGAAGTAGGTGTTTACTCTTGTGATTTTTCAGTTTTTTTCGATTTTTTCAAAAACGGCTCTAACGATTTTTTTTTAACTTTACATTTTTATTACATTTTTAATGTGTATTGATGTGAGATAGGTGATTTTCCAGTTGAATACTTCTAAAGTGGGTTTCTTTTGTTTTTTTTTTCTATTTTTTTTATTAACTCCTATTTTAAATAAAACACCCGGTATATTATTACATTTTCGAATTCACCTTAAAATTCTAGAGAAAATTTGTCTCTTCAAGTAACGCTCTATTTTGTACCGTTTTTGTAGAATTTGAAATTTTTGAAAATTTTTGAAAAATTTTTAAAAATTAAAAATTAAATTTTTGACTAATTATAAGATCACTGTAAAAGGAAGTTGTGTGAGTGTATCACACCAGATTTTTATTCGCTGCCTTCAGACTATTAATTTATTAAAACCTACAAGAATACTTCATAGAACAACTTATTGTACGGATGGGGCCATAATAATAATAATAATAATAATAATATATTTATTCCTCAACCACAAATAAAACATATATAATACAATATTTATAAAACACAAAATAAACTGACTGACTGAAGAAATCACAAGGCGCCAATTCAAATTAGTGGTTTCCCACCCTTGTTCTTCCAGTGGCGCCTTGAATAATGTAGATAAATACCGTGGACACATTGCCTACAACTAATGGATTAAATACAACAAAAAAAACATATAGATATATAGATAAGTGATGTCGTTGCACGTTTACTAATAGTTCCAAATTGCTTCTGAACAACAATAATCAATGCTATTAGCTGTCATGACGTTTAGCTTATTTGTATTCTATATAGATGGCTATACATATTCGTTTTAAAATTGATGTGATGGAGTTTTCTAAATTTTTTAGGTATATCATTGTAGATCTTATAAATCTGAAACTGAAAAGACCGTTCGAATAACACTGTTCTATGTGAAGGAGGAGATATGCCTCCTTTAAATCTTAGATTTAGAGTATGCACATCTGTCCTGAAGTTGATTTTATTATATAAGTAAGCTGGCTGCCTTGTTTGAATAATTTTGTGACAAAGAGTAGCATACTGTAAGTGACGTCTATTTTGCATATTTAACCATTGCAAGTCTTTTAGTTTATATGATATTCGTTCGTATTTTCTAATGCCAAAGATTAAACGTAAACAGGAATTTTGAATTCTCTGTATTTTACGAGAAGAATCCTGAGTTATAGAAGGGCCATAGATCTCGCTACCGTAAGAAAAATTGGATAAAACAAGTGAATTACAAAGTAGCGACTTGGTTTCAATTGACAAAGCGTGTCTATGGGGATAAATTAACTTCAGTGCCTGAATACTTTTTCTAATACAATTGGTAATATGCTTTTCATACCGAAATGTATTATCTATGATGAGACCAAGATCTTTAGCTTCGCTTTTAATAGGAATGGGAAGATCATCAATCGCTACTCGCATCTTATCAGTCAGGTCAGCTACAGCATCCTTATTCCCAAACAATACAACCACTGACTTTTGGGGATTAATAACCAGAGAGTGCTGCCGCGACACCTTACTGATAGCATTGAGGTCAAAGTTGATATCACGTACAGCCTCTCTATATTTATCTGGGAAGAAAGAGTGCAACAACTGAGAGTCATCGGCAAACATTTTCAACTTACAAGTTTCAACACATTGGTAGAAAGTTGATGTGTAAATAATAAATAGTAAAGGGCCCAAAATAGAACCTTGAGGGACTCCTTTGACAACTGGTAAATAATTAGATGTAGACATTGATATTTTTACACACTGCATACGATTTGTCAAATAACTTTCAAACAAGGCAATTGCAGATTCAGACAAACCAATGTAATTCAGTATAGCTAGCAGAATTTTGTGATTAATTGTATCGAAAGCCTTACTATAGTCAAGTAGCGTAAGCGCAGATACTTTATTCGAATCAGTAGCGGTTAGTATTTCATCTATGACATATAGTAAGGCTGTCGAACAACTTCTGTTAGGTAAGAAGCCAGACTGAATGTCAGGTATTATCTTATGTTCATATAAATATTTCCTCAGTTGCAAATTCATCACCTTTTCAAGAACTTTAGACAAAACAGGTAAGATACTAATTGGTCTTAAGTCCTTATAACCCTCAGGATTTGATTTTTTTGGTAGTGGAATAACTACTGCTTTCTTCCAGCTATCTGGAAAGAAATTTGTAAGAAGTGAACAGTTAATTATGTGAGTAATGTAAGGAAGCACTGCAGGCATACAAAGTTTTATTATTTCTATATTTAATCCCTCGTGTCCTGCGGCATTAGTTTTTATTTCATGAATAATTTTAAGTACATCCGAAGTATTTATCTCTCTAAACTTAAATTGTACATCGTTCGAAGTTAATTTATTGTTTTGATAGAAACTTACAATGTCGTCAACGTCAGTATTGTTAATGTCAGGAATCGAATTTATATAAAAATTATTTATTTCATTGACTTCAGATAAATGTGTTGGAATTGCAATTTTAGCTTTAGCGCCAATATTTAATTTTTTTAATTTATTCCACATTTGTTTTGAATTAGAATTTTGTATTGTAAATTGAAAGTATGCCTTTTTCTCAGATTTAATCATTTGATTAACAAGATTGCGCAGCGACTTATAATATTCCCATTTAGCAGAAGACTTAGTTTTACGATACTTAGTTAAGGCCTTATCTCTAAGTTTCATGGCAACTTTTATATTATTGGTCAACCAAGGAACGAATGGTTTACTTATATTAATAGTTTTGACTGGAGCATGCACGTTAATTGCATTGGTTAAGTTAATATTTAAAAAATTTACTTTTTCATTAATGTCTCTGAAGAAAAATATTTGTTGCCAAGGCACTCTATGCAGATCAGCCTGAAATTCCTCCAAATTAAATTGACTAAAATTTCTAATTGT
Organism: Agriotes lineatus; assembly: GCA_940337035.1. Classification (NCBI taxonomy): domain Eukaryota; kingdom Metazoa; phylum Arthropoda; class Insecta; order Coleoptera; family Elateridae; genus Agriotes; species Agriotes lineatus. Next base: position 86,886 of record CALNHX010000162.1, read on the forward strand.
TTTAGAATCAACTGGGGTAGACAAAGGTTCGATATTTAATTTACAGAAAATTGATTCGTGGTCAGCTAACCCATGAGCACTTACTCCACAATCATTCACAATTTCAGTGCTACTAACCAGAATAACATCAATTAGAGTTTTACTATTACGCGTTATACGCGTAGGATCAGTAATCAGTTGAATGAAATTTAAAGCGTTTATCATAGATTGAAAATACATTGTGTCAGGTTGGTTTAAATTAAGCATATTTATATTTAGATCGCCAAGACAACAAATATAATCAGAGGAATTTGACAAAAGTGTAAGAGTCTGCTCCAATTCGTCACAAAAACATTTATAATTGACAGTTGGCGACTTATAAATGCATCCCAGCAAAACTGAGCGTTTTTTAACTTTTAGTGAGATCCAGATTTGTTCTATTGAATCGCCAGTATCTACTGTGGTGCATCTATAAGAACTTTTAGCGTATATACAAACACCGCCAGCTCTACTTACCCGGTCACGGCGAAATAAATCATAACCATCTATAGAGATAAGATTGTCGGCAATGTCGCTTGAGAGCCATGTTTCACTAATAGCTAAAACATCGTATTTATAATTATTAACAAGCAATTTCAAGTCATGAAGTTTTGGAACTAAAGATCTTATATTGATATGTGCTATCAGAATTTCATGTGCTCCCATATATTTAATAAAGTAGCATAAAATTAAAGGTTAAATCTAAAATTTACAATATTAAAACAAAATTAATTACCTGATTACGTACATACAGGAGCACATGACACTCACCTGCAAAAATAAAAACGCAATTCAAATAAATAAAATATAAAAATAACAAAAAGACGAGCTGCCTATCCTTTCCGAACACTGCAAAAGGTCAGGGTAGATTATGTTGTAGCAGCTGGAGTGTGATATCAGTTTATTTAGTTTACACCATTTAAGTCGTTTATGGAACGAATGTTTCTGATATTTTTGTCACTAAGTTTCACAAAAACTTTACATGAGCTTGTCCACACCCGTTTAGAACCAAACTTTAAGTCCCTAACGTCCCAGACATCCCAGATGTCCCATATGTCTCTAACATCCCAGACTTCCTAGATGTCCCATATGTCCCTAACGTCCCAGACGTCCTAGATGTCCTATATGTCCCTAACGTCCCAGACGTCCCAGATGTCCCATATGTCCCTAATGTCCCAACCGTCCTAGATGTCTTATATGTCCCTAACGTCCCAGACGTCCCAGATGTCCCATACGTCCCTAACGTCCCAGACGTCCCAGATGTCCCATATGTCATATATGTCCCTAACGTCCCAGATGTCCTATACGTCCCTAACGTCCCAGACGTCCCAGATGTCCCAGATGTCCCATACCTCCCAGACGTCCCGGACGTCCTATATGTCTCTAACGTCTCAGACGTCCTAGATGTCCTATACGCCCTAACGTTTTAGACGTCTCAGACGTCCGATATGTCAGTAACGTCCCAGACGTCGAAGATGTCTTTAATATCTTTTGTGGCCCTAACGACCCAGACTTTCTAGATGCCCCATATGTCCCTAACGTCCCAACCGTCCTAGATGTCCTATATGTCCCTAACGTCCCAGACGTCCCAGATGTCCCATATGTACCTAACGTCCCAGACGTCCCAGTGTCCCATGTGTCCCTAACGTCCCAGACGTCCCAAAAATCCTAGATGTCCCATATGTCCCTAACGTCCCAGACGTCCCAGTGTCCCATATGTCCCTAACGTCCCAGACGTCCCAAAAATCCTAGATGTCCCATATGTCCCTAACGTCCCAGACGTCATAGATGCTCCATATGTCCCTAACATCCCAGACGTCCTAGATGTCCCATATGTGCCTAACGTCCCAGACGTGATAGATGTCCTATATATCCCTAACGTCCTAGACGTCCCAGACGTCCCATATGTCAGTAACGCCCCAGACGTCAAAGATGTCTTATATGTCCCTTGTGTCGGTCACGTTCCAGACGTCCTAGATGTCCCATATGTCCCTAGCGTCCCAGACGTTCTAGATGTCCTATATATCTCTAACATCCCAGACGTCCCAGACGTCCCAGAGGTCCTAAATGCCCCATATGTCCCTAACTTCCCAGATGTTATAGATGAATCATAAGTCCCTAACGTCTCAGACGTCCTAGAAGTCACATATGTCCCTAACGTCCCAGAAGTCATAGATGCCTCATATGACCCTAACATCCCAGACGTCCCAGACGTCCAGGATGTCCCATATGTCCCTAACGTCCCTGACGTCCTAGATGTTCTATATGTCCCTAACGTTCTAGACGTCCCAGATGTCCCATATATCAGTAATGTCCCAGACGTCGAATATGTCCTACATGTCCCCTGTGTCCCCAACGTCCCAAACGTCCTAGATGTCCCATATGTCCCTAGCGTCCCAGACGTCCCAGACGTCCCAGACGTCCTAGATGTTCTTAATGTCCCTAACGTCCCAGACGTCCTAGATGTCCCATATTTCCCTAACGACCCAGAAGTCCTAGATGTCCCATATGTCCCTAACGTCCCAAACGTTTCAGACCTCCTAGATGTCCCATATATCTTTAACGTCCCAGACGTCCCAGATGTCCCATATGTCCCTAACGTCCCAGACGTCCCAAATGTCCCATATGTCCCTAACGTCCCACACGTCCCAGACGTCCCAGACGTCCTAGATGTCCCATATGTTCCTAAGGTCCCAGACGTCTTAGATGTCCTATACGTCCCTAACGTCCCAGACGTCCCAGATGTCCCATATGTCCCTAACGTCCCAACAGTCCTAGACGTCCTATATGCCCTTAACGTCCCAGACGTCCCAAATGCCTCATATATCTCTACCGTCCCAGACGTCCTAGATGTCCCAGATGTCCCTAGCGTACCAGACGTTCCAGACGTCCTAGATGTCCCATATGTCCCTAACGTCCCAGACGCCCTAGATATCCCGTATGTCTCTAACGTCCCAGACGTCCCAGATGTGTCATATGTCCCTAACGTGTCAGACGTCCTAGATGTCCATTATGTCCCATATGTCTTTAACATCCCAGACATCCTGGATGTCCCACATGTCCCTAACGTCCCATACGTCTCAAACGTCCTAGATGTTCCATATGTCCCTAACGTAACAGACGTCCATAAGTCCCATTTGTCCCTAACGTCCCAGACGTCCCAGACGTCCCTGATATCCCATACATGACAAAGGTCCTAGATGTTCCATATGTCAATAACGTCCCAAACGTCCTAGAAGTCCCATATGTCCCTAACGTCCCAGACGTCTTAGATGTCCCGTATGACCCTAACCACTCAGACGTCCCAGACGTCGCAGATGTCCCATATGTCCCTAACGTCCCAAACGTCTCAGATGTCCCATATGTCTCATATGTCCCTAACGTTTCAGACGTCCCAGATGTCTCATATGTGCCTAACGTCCCAGACGTCCTAGATGTCCTATATGTTCCCAACGTCCCAGACGTCCCAGATGTCCCATATATCCTTAACGTCCCAGACGTCCCAGATGTCCCATATGTCCCTAACGTCCCAGACGTCCTGGATGTCCCATATGTCCCTAACGTCCAAGACGTCCTGGATGTTCCATATGTCCCTAACGTCCCAAACGTCCAAGATGTCCCATATGTCCCTAACGTCCCAGATGTCCCATATGTGCCTAACGTCCCGGACGTCCTAGATGTCCTATATGACCCTAACGTCCCTAACGTCCCAGAAGTCCTAGATGTCCCATAGTTCTCTAACGTCCCAGACGTCCCAGATGTCCCATATGTCCATAACGTCCCAGATGTCCCAGATGTCCCATATGTGCCTAACGTCCCAGACGTCCTAGATGTCCCATATGTCCCTAACGTCCCTGATGTCCTAAATGTCCCATTTGTCCCTAACGTCCCAGATGTCCCAGACGTCCTTGATGTCCCATATGTCTCTAACGTCTCAGACGTCCCAGATGTCCTATATGTCCCTAACGTCCCAGACGTCCCAGACGTCCTAGATGTCCCATATGTCTCTAACATCCCAGACGTCCCAGATGTCCCATATGTCCCTAACGTCCCAGACGTCCCAAAAATCCTAGATGTCCCATATGTCCCTAACGTCCCAGACGTCATAGATGCTCCATATGTCCCTAACATCCCAGACTTACCAGACGTCCTAGATGTCCCATATGTCCCTAACGTCCCAGACGTCCTAGATGTCCTATATGTCCCTAACGTCTTAGACGTCCCAGACGTCCCATATGTCAGTAACGATCCAGACGTCGAAGATGTCTTATATGTCCCTTGTGTCCCTCACGTTCCAGACGTCCTAGATGTCCCATATGTCCCTAGCGTGCTAGACGTCCTAGATGTCCTATATATCTCTAACGTCCCAGACGTCCTAGATGTCCCATATGTCCCTAACGTTCCAGACGTATCAGATGTCCCATATGTTTCTAACGTCCCAGACGTCCTACATGTCCTATATGTCCCTAACGTCCCAGACGTCCCAGATGTCCCGTATGTCCCTAACGTCCCTGACGTGCCAGACGTTCTAGATGTCCCATATGTCCCTAACGTCCCAGACGTCCCAGACTTCCTAGATGTCACATATTTCTTTAACATCCCAGACGTCTTAGATGTCCTATACGTCTATAACGTCCCGGAAGTCACTAATGTTCCATATGACCCTAACGTCCCAGACGTCATACATGTCTCACATGTCCCTAACGTACGAGACGTCCCAGACGTCCCAGACGTCCTAGATGTCCCATATGTCTCTAACGTCTCAGACGTGACAAACGTCTTAGATGTCCCATATTTCTTTAACATCCCAGACGTCTTAGATGTCCTATACGTTCCTAACGTCTCAGACGTCCCAGATGTCGCATATGTCCCTAACGTCCCAACAGTCCTAGATGTCTCATATGTCCCTAACGTCCCAACCGTCCTAGATGTCCTATATGTCACTAACGTCCCAGACGTCCCAGGTGTCCCCTATGTCCCTAACGTCCCATCCGTCCTAGATGTCCCATATGTCCCTAACGTCCCAACCGTCCTAGATGTCCTATATGTCACTAACGTCCCAGACGTCCCAGATGTCCCAAATGTCCCCAACGTCCAACCGTCCTAGATGTCCCATATTTCCCTAACGTCCCAACCGTCCTAGATGTCCTATATGTCACTAACGTCCCAGACGTCCCAGATGCCCCATATGTCCCTAACGTCCCAACCGTCCTAGATGTCCTATATGTCACTAACGTCCCAGACGTCCTAGATGTCCCATATTTCTCTAACATCCCAGACGTCCTAAATGTCCTCTACGTCCCTAACTTCCCAGACATCCCAGATGTTCATTATGTCCCTAACGTCCCAGACGGCCTAGATGTCCTGTATGTCTTTAACGTCCCAAACGTCCCAGACGTTCTAGATGTCCCATATGTCCCTAACGTCCCAGACGTCCTAGATGTCCCATAAGTCCCTAACGTCCCAGACGTCTCAGACATCTCTATTGTCCCATACGTGACAAACGTCCTAGATGTTTCATATGTCCCTAACGTCATAGACTCCCTAGATTCCCCATATGTCCCTAACGTCCAAGATGTCCTAGATGTCACACATGTTCCTAACGTCCCAGACGGCCTAAAGGTCCCATATGTCCTTAACGTCCCAGACGTCCCAGATGTGTCATATGTCCCTAACGTCCCAGACGTCCCAGATGTCCTTAATGTCCCATATGTCCCCAACGTCCCAGACGTGCCAGACGTTCTAGATGTCCCATATGTCCCTAACGTCCCAGACGTCCCAGACGTCCTAAATGTCACATATTTCTTTAACATCCCAGACGTCTTAGATGTCCTATACGTCGATAACGTCCCGGACGTCACTAATGTTCCATATGACCCTAACGTCCCAGACGTCATACATGTCTCACATGTCCCTAACGTACGAGACGTCCCAGACGTCCCAGACGTCCTAGATGTCCCATATGTCTCTAACGTCTCAGACGTGACAAACGTCTTAGATGTCCCATATTTCTTTAACATCCCAGACGTCTTAGATGTCCTATACGTCCCTAACGTCTCAGACGTCCCAGATGTCGCATATGTCCCTAACGTCCCAACAGTCCTAGATGTCCCATATGTCCCTAACGTCCCAACCGTCCTAGATGTCCTATATGTCACTAACGTCCCAGACGTCCCAGATGTCCCCTATGTCAGTAACGTCCCATTCGTCCTAGATGTCCCATATGTCCCTAACGTCTCAACCGTCCCAGATGTCCCATATGTCCCTAACGTCCCAGACGTCCCAGACGTCCTAGATGTCCCATATGTCTCTAACATCCCAGACGTCCCAGATGTCCCATATGTCCCTAACGTCCCAGACGTCCCAAAAATTCTAGATGTCCCATATGTCCCTAACGTTCCAGACGTTATAGATGCTCCATATGTCCCTAACATCCCAGACTTCCCAGGCATCCTAGATGTCCCATATGTCCCTAACGTCCCAGACGTCCTAGATGTCCTATATGTCCCTAACGTCCTAGACGTCCCAGACGTCCCATATGTCAGTAACGTCCCAGACGTCGAAGATGTCTTATATGTCCCTTGTGTCCCTCACGTTCCAGACGTCTTAGATGTCCCATATGTCCCTAGCGTGACAGACGTACTAGATATCCTATATATTTCTAACGTCCCAGACGTCCTAGATGTCCCATATGTCCCTAACGTCCCAGACGTCCCAGATGTCCCATATGTTTCTAACGTCCCAGACGTCCTACATGTCCTATATGTCCATAACGTCCCAGACGTCCCAGATGTCCCATATGTCCCTAACGTCCCAGACGTGCCAGACGTTCTAGATGTCCCATAAGTCCCTAACGTCCCAGACGTCCCAGACTTCCTAGATGTCACATATTTCTTTAACATGCCAGACGTCTTAGTTGTCCTATACGTCTATATTGTCCCAGACGTCACAGATGCTCCATATGACCCCAACGTCCCAGACGTCATAGATGTCTCACATGTCCTTAACGTACGAGACGTCCCAGACGTCCCAGACGTCCTAGATGTCCCATATGTCTCTAAGGTCCCAGACGTGACAAACGTCATAGATATCCCATATTTCTTTAACATCCCAGACGTCTTAGATGTCCTATACGTCCCTAACGTCTCAGACGTCCCAGATGTCCCATATGTCCCTAACGTCCCAACCGTCCTAGATGTCCCATATGTCCCTAACGTCCCAGACGTCCCTGTTGTCCCGTATGTCCCTAATGTCCATACAGTCCTAGATGTCCTATATGTCCCTAACGTCCCAGGCGTCCTAGATGTCCCATATGTCCCTAACGTCCCAGACGTCTCAGACGTCCAAGACATCCTAGATGTCCCATATTTCTCTAACATCCCAGACGTCCTAGATGTCCTCTACGTCCCAAACTTCCCAGACATCCCAGATGTTCCATATGTCAGTAACATCACAACCGTCCTAGATGTCCTATATGTCCCTAACATCCCAAGCGTCCTAGATGTCCCATATGTCCCTAACGTCCCAGACATCCCAAACGTCCTAGATGCCCCATATTTCTCTAACATCCCACACGTCTTAGATGTCCTATTCATCCCTAACGTCCCAGACGTCCCAGATGTCCCATATGTCCCTAACGTCCCTACCGTCCTAGATGTCCTATATGTCCCTAACGTCCCAGACGTCCCAGATGTCCCATATGTCCCTAATGTCCATACAGTCCTAGATGTCCTATATGTCCCTAACGTCCCAGGCGTCCTAGATGTCCCATATGTCCCTAACGTCCCAGACGTCCCAAACGTCCAAGATGTCTTATATATCTCTAACGTCCCAGACGTCTTAGATGTCCTACACGTTCCTAACGTTCCAGACGTCCCAGATGTCCCATATGTCCCTAATGTCCCAACCGTCCTATATGTCCTATATGTCAATAACGTCCCAGACGTCCCAGATGTCCCATATGTCCCTAACGTCCCAGACGTGCCAGACATTCTAGATGTCCCATATGTCCCTAACGTCCCAGACGTCCCAGACGTCCTAGATGTCACATATTTCTTTAACTTCCCAGACGTATTAGATGTCCTATACGTCTATAACGTCCCAGACGTCACAGATGTTCCATTTGACCCTAACGTCCCAGACGTCATAGATGTCCTCACATGTCCCTAACGTACGAGACGTCCCAGACGTCCCAGACGTCCTATATGTCCCATATGTCCCTAACGTCCCAGACGTCCCAGACGTCCCAGACGTCCTAGATGTCCCATATTTCTCTAACATCCCAGACGTCCTAGATGTCCTCTACGTCCCTAACTTCCCAGACATCCCAGATGTTCCATATGTCCCTAACGTCCCAACCGTCTTAGATGTCCTATATGTCCCTAACGTCCCAGACGTTTCAGACCTCCTAGATGTCCCATATATCTTTAACGTCCCAGACATCCCAGATGTCCCATATGTCCCTAACGTCCGAGACGTCCCAAATGTCCCATATGTCTCTAACGTCCCACACGTCCCAGACGTCCCAGACGTCCTAGATGTCCCATATGTTCCTAAGATCCCAGACGTCTTAGATGTCCTATACGTCCCTAACGTCCCAGACGTCCCAGATGTCCCATATGTCCCTAACGTCCCAACCGTCCTAGACGTCCTATATGCCCTTAACGTCCCAGACGTCCCAAATGCCTCATATATCTCTACCGTCCCAGACGTCCTAGATGTCCCAGATGTCCCTAGCGTACCAGACGTTCCAGACGTCCTAGATGTCCCATATGTCCCTAACGTCCCAGACGCCCTAGATATCCCGTTTGTCCCTAACGTCCCAGACGTCCCAGATGTGTCATATGTCCCTAACGTGCCAGACGTCCTAGATGTCCATTATGTCCCATATGTCCTTAACATCCCAGACATCCTGGATGTCCCACATGTCCCTAACGTCCCAGACGTCTCAATCGTCCTAGATGTTCCATATGTCCCTAACGTCCCAGACGTCCCAGACGTCCCTGATATCCCATACATGACAAAGGTCCTAGATGTTCCATATGTCAATAACGTCCCAAACGTCCTAGAAGTCCCATATGTCCCTAACGTCCCAGACGTCTTAGAAGTCCCGTATGACCCTAACCTCTCAGACGTCTCAGACGTCCCAGATGTCCCATATGTCCCTAACGTCCCAAACGTCTCAGATGTCCCATATGTCTCATATGTCCCTAACGTCCCAGACGTCCTAGATGTCCTATATGTCCCTAACGTTTCAGACGTGCCAGATGTCTCATATGTGCCTAACGTCCCAGACGTCCTAGATGTCCTATATGTTCCCAACGTCCCAGACGTCCCAGATGTCCCATATGTGCCTAAAGTCCCAGACGTCCTAGATGTCCTATATGACCCTAACGTCCCTAACGTCCCAGACGTCCTAGATGTCCCATACGTCTCTAACGTCCCAGACGTCCCAGATGTCCCATATGTCCATAACGTCCCAGATATCCCAGATGTCCCATATGTGCCTAACGTCCCAGACGTCCTAGATGTTCCATATGTCCCTAACGTCCAAGACGTCCTGGATGTTCCATATGTCCCTAACGTCCCAAACGTCCCAAATGTCCCATATGTCCCTAACGTCCCAGATGTCCCATATGTGCCTAACGTCCCAGACGTCCTGGATGTCCCATATGTCCCTAACGTCCAAGACGTCCTGGATGTTCCATATGTCCCTAACGTCCCAAACGTCCCAGATGTTCCATATGTCCCTAACGTCCCAGATGTCCCATATGTGCCTAACGTCCCAGACGTCCTAGATGTCCTATATGACCCTAACGTCCCTAACGTCCCAGACGTCATAGATGTCCCATACGTCTCTAACGTCCCAGACGTCCCAGATGTCCCATATGTCCATAACGTCCCAGATGTCCCAGATGTCCCATATGTGCCTAACGTCCCAGACGTCCTAGATGTCCCATATGTCCCTAACGTCCCTGATGTCCTAAATGTCCCATTTGTCCCTAACGTCCCAGATGTCCCAGACGTCCTTGATGTCCCATATGTCTCTAACGTCTCAGACGTCCCAGATGTCCTATATGTCCCTAACGTCCCAGACGTCCCAGACGTCCTAGATGTCCCATATGTCTCTAACATCCCAGACGTCCCAGATGTCCCATATGTCCCTAACGTCCCAGACGTCCCAAAAATCCTAGATGTCCCATATGTCCCTAACGTCCCAGACGTCCTAGATGTCCTATATGTCCCTAACGTCCTAGACGTCCCAGACGTCCCATATGTCAGTAACGTCCCAGACGTCGAAGATGTCTTATATGTCCCTTGTGTCCCTCACGTTCCAGACGTCCTAGATGTCCCATATGTCCCTAGCGTGCCAGACGTCCTAGATGTCCTATATATCTCAACGTCCCAGACGTCCTAGATGTCCCATATGTCTATAACGTCCCAGACGTCCCCGATGTCCCATATGTTTCTAACGTCCCAGACGTCCTACATGTCCTATATGTCCCTAACGTCCCAGACGTCCCAGATGTCCCATATGTCCCTAACGTCCCAGACGTGCCAGACGTTCTAGATGTCCCATATGTCCCTAACGTCCCAGATGTCCCAGACTTCCTAGATGTCACATATTTTTTTAACATCCCAGACGTCTTAGTTGTCCTATACGTCTATAACGTCCCAGACGTCATAGATGTCTCACATGTCCCTAACGTACGAGACGTCCCAGACGTCCCAGACGTCCTAGATGTCCCATATGTCTCTAAGGTCCCAGACGTGACAAACGTCCTAGATGTCCCATATTTCTTTAACATCCCAGACGTCTTAGATGTCCTATACGTCCCTAACGTCTCAGACGTCTCAGATGTCCCATATGTCCCTAACGTCCCAACCGTCCTAGATGTCCCATATGTCTCTAACGTCCCAACCGTCCTAGATTGCTATATGTCACTAACGTCCCAGACGTCCCAGATGTCCCAAATGTCCCCAACGTCCAACCGTCCTAGATGTCCCATATTTCCCTAACGTCCCAACCGTCCTAGATGTCCTATATGTCACTAACGTCCCAGACGTCCCAGATGTCCCATATGTCCCTAACGTCCCAACCGTCCTAGATGTCCTATATGTCACTAACGTCCCAGACGTCCTAGATGTCCCATATTTCTCTAACATCCCAGACGTCCTAAATGTCCTCTTCGTCCCTAACTTCCCAGACATCCCAGATTTTCATTATGTCCCTAACGTCCCAGACGGCCTAGATGTCCCATATGTCCCTAACGTCCCAGACGTCCTAGATGTCCAATAAGTCCCTAACGTCCCAGACGTCTCAGACATCTCTATTGTCCCATACGTGACAAACGTCCTAGATGTTTCATATGTCCCTTACGTCCTAGACTCCCTAGATTTCCCATATGTCCCTAACGTCCCAGACGTCCCAGATGTCCCATATGTCCCATATGTCCCTAACGTCCCAGTTGTCCTAGATGTCACACATGTCCCTAATGTCCCAGACGGCCTAAAGGTCCCATATGTCCTTAACGTCCCAGACGTCCCAGATGTGTCATATGTCCCTAACGTCCCAGACGTCCCAGATGTCCTTAATGTCCCATATGTCCCTAATGTCCCAACCGTCCTACATGTCTTATATGTCCCTAACGTCCCAGACGTCCCAGATGTCCAATATGTCCCTAACTTCCCAGAAGTGCCAGACGTTCTAGATGTCCCATATGTCCCTAACGTCCCAGACGTCCCAGACGTCCTAGATGTTACATATTTCTTTAACATCCCAGACGTCTTAGATGTCCTATACGTCTATAACGTCCCGGAAGTCACTAATGTTCCATATGACCCTAACGTCCCAGACGTCATACATGTCTCACATGTCCCTAACGTACAAGACGTCCCAGTCGTCCCAGACGTCCTAGATGTCCCATATGTCTCTAACGTCTCAGACGGTGACAAACGTCTTAGATGTCCCATATTTCTTTAACATCCCAGACGTCTTAGATGTCCTATACGTCCCTAACGTCTCAGACGTCCAGATGTCGCATATGTCCCTAACGTCCCAACAGTCCTAGATGTCCCATATGTCCCTAACGTCCAACCGTCCTAGATGTCCTATATGTCACTAACGTCCCAGACGTCCCCAGATGTCCCCTATGTCCCTAACGTCCCATCCGTCTTAGATGTTCCATATGTCCCTAACGTCTCAACCGTCCCAGATGTCCCATATGTCCCTAACGTCCAGACGTTCCAGACGTCCTAGATGTCCCATATGTCTCTAACATCCCAGACGTCCCAGATGTCCCATATGTCCCTAACGTCCCAGACGTCCCAAAAATCCTAGATGTCCCATATGTCCCTAACGTTCCAGACGTTATAGATGCTCCATATGTCCCTAACATCCCAAACTTCCCAGGCGGTCCTAGATGTCCCATATGTCCCTAACGTCCCAGACGTCCTAGATGTCCTATATGTTCCTAACGTCCTAGACGTCCCAAACGTCCCATATGTCCCTTGTGTCCCTCACGTTCCAGACGTCCTAGAAGTCCCATACGTCCCTAGCGTGACAGACGTACTAGATATCCTATATATTTCTAACGTCCCAGACGTCCTAGATGTCCCATATGTCCCTAACGTCCCAGATGTCCCATACGTTTCTAACGTCCCAGACGTCCTACATGTCCTATATGTCCATAACGTCCCAGACGTCCCAGATGTCCCATATGTCCCCTAACGTCCCAGACGTGCCAGACGTTCTAGATGTCCCATAAGTCCCTAACGTCCCAGACGTCCCAGACTTCCTAGATGTCACATATTTCTTTAACATGCCAGACGTCTTAGTTGTCCTATACGTCTATATTGTCCCAGACGTCACAGATGCTCCATATGACCCCTACGTCCCAGACGTCATAGATGTCTCACATGTCCTTAACGTACGAGACGTCCCAGACGTCCCAGACGTCCTAGATGTCCCATATGTCTCTAAGGTCCCAGACGTGACAAACGTCATAGATATCCCATACTTCTTTAACATCCCAGACGTCTTAGATGTCCTATACGTCCCTAACGTCTCAGACGTCCCAGATGTCCCATATGTCCCTAACGTCCCAACCGTCCTAGATGTTCCATATGTCCCTAACGTCCCAGACGTCCCTGTTGTCCCGTATGTCCCTAATGTCCATACAGTCCTAGATGTCCTATATGTCCCTAACGTCCCAGGCGTCCTAGATGTCCCATATGTCCCTAACGTCCCAGACGTCCCAGACGTCCCAGACGTCCTAGATGTCCCATATTTCTCTAACATCCCAGACGTCCTAGATGTCCTCTACGTCCCTAACTTCCCAGACATCCCAGATGTTCCATATGTCCCTAACATCCCAACCGTCCTAGATGTCCTATATGTCCCTAACATCCCAAGCGTCCTAGATGTCCCATATGTCCTTAACGTCCCAGACATCCCAAACGTCCTAGATGCCCCATATTTCTTTAACATCCCACACGTCTTAGATGTCCTATACATCCCTAACGTCCCAGACGTCCCAGATGTCCCATATGTCCCTAACGTCCCAACCGTCCTAGATGTCCTATATGTCCCTAACGTCCTAGACGTCCCAGATGTCCCATATGTCCCTAATGTCCATACAGTCCTAGATGTCCTATATGTCCCTAACGTCCCAGGCGTCCTAGATGTCCCATATGTCCCTAACGTCCCAGACGTCCCAAACGTCCAAGATGTCTTATATGTCCCTAACGTCCTAGACGTCCCAGATGTCCCATATGTCCCTAATGTCCATACAGTCCTAGATGTCCCATATGTCCCTAACGTCCCAACCGTCCTAGATGTCCTATATGTCCCTAACGTCCTAAACGTCCCAGATGTCCCATATGTCCCTAATGTCCATACAGTCCTAGATGTCCTATATGTCCCTAACATCCCAAGCGTCCTAGATGTCCCATATGTCCTTAACGTCCCAGACATCCCAAACGTCCTAGATGTCCCATATTTCTCTAACATCCCAGACATCCCAGATGTTCCATATGTCCCTAACGTCCCAACCGTCTTAGATGTCCTATATGTCCCTAACGTCCCAGGCGTCCTAGATGTCCCATATGTCCCTAACGTCCCAGACGTCCCAAACGTCCTAGATGCCCCATATTTCTCTAACATCCCAGACGTCTTAGATGTCCTATACGTCCCTAACGTCCCAGACGTCCCAGATGTTCCATATGTCCCTAATGTCCCAACCGTCCTGGATGTCCTATATGTCCCTAACGTCCCAGACGTTCCAGATGTCCCATATGTCCCTAATGTCCCAACCGTCCTAGATGTCCTATATGTCCCTAACGTCCCAGACGTCCCAGATGTCCCATATGTCCCTAATGTCCCAACCGTCCTAGATGTCCTTAATTTCCCTAACGTCCCAGACGTCCCAGATGTTCCATATGTCCCTAATGTCCCAACCGTCCTAGATGTCCTATATGTCCCTAACGTCCCAGACGTCCCAGATGTCCCATATGTCATTAATGTCCCAACCGTCCTATATGTCCTATATGTCCCTAACGTCCCAGACGTCCCAGATGTCCCATATGTCCCTAATGTCCCAACCGTCCTAGATGTCCTATATGTCCCTAACGTCCCATACGTCCCAGATGTCCCATACGTCCCTAACGTCTTAGATGCCCTAGATGTCCCATATGTTCCTAACGTCCCAGACGTCCCAGATGTCCCATATGTCATATATGTCCCTAACGTCCCAGATGTCCTGGATGTCACACATGTCCCTAACGTCCCAGACGGCATAGATGTCCTGTACGTCTTTAACGTAACAAACGTCCCAGACGTTCTAGATGTCCCATATGTCCCTAACGTCCCAGACGTCCTAGATGTCCCATAAGTCCCTAACGTCCCAGACGTCTCAGACATTTCTATTGTCCCATACGTGACAAACGTCCTAGATGTTTCATATGTCCCTAACGTCCTAGACGCCCTAGATTTCCCATATGTCCCTAACGTCCCAGACGTCCCAGATGTCCCATATGTCACACATGTCCCTAACGTCCCAGACGGCCTAAAGGTCCCATATGTCCTTAACGTCCCAGACGTCCCAGATGTGTCATATGCCCTAACGTCTCAGACGTCCCAGATGTCCTTAATGTCCCATATGTCCCTAAAGTCCCAGACGTCCCAGATGTCCCATATGTCCCTAACGTCCCAGACGTGCCAGACGTTCTAGATGTCCCATATGTCCCTAACGTCCCAGACGTCCCAGACGTGCCAGACGTTCTAGATGTCCCATATGTCCCTAACGTCCCAGACGTCCCAAACGTCCTAGATGTCACATATTTTTTTAACAACCCAGACGTCTTAGATGTCCTATACGTCTATAACGTCCCAGACGTCACAGATGTTCCATATGACCCTAACGTCCCAGACGTCATAGATGTCTCACATGTCCCTAACGTACGAGACGTCCCAGACGTCCCGGACGTGCCAGACGTTCTAGATATCCCATATGTCCCTAACGTCCCAGACGTCCCAGACGTCCTATATGTCCCATATTTTTTTAACATCCCAGACGTCTTAGATGTCCTATACGTCCCTAACGTCTCAGACGTCCCAGATGTCCCATATGTCCCTAACGTCCAAACAGTCCTAGATGTCCCATATGTCCCTAACGTCCCAACCGTCCTAGATGTCCTATATGTCACTAACGTCCCAGACGTCCCAGATGTCCTATATGTCCCTAACGTCCCATCCGTCCTAGATGTCCCATATGCCCTAACGTCCCAGACGTCCCAGACGTCCTAGATGTCCCGTATTTCTCTAACATCCCAGACGTCCTAGATGTACTCTACGTCCCTAACTTCCCAGACATCCCAGATGTTCCATATGTCCCTAACGTCCCAACCGTCCTAGATGTGCTCTATGTTCCTAACGTGCCAGGCGTCCTAGATGTCCCATATGTCCCTAACGTCCCAGACGTCCCAAACGTCCTAGATGCCCCATATTTCTCTAACATCACAGACGTCTTAGATGTCCTATACGTCCCTAACGTCCCAGACGTCCCAGATGTCCCATATGTCCCTAACGTCCCAACCGTCCTAGATGTCCTATATGTCCCTAACATCCCAGACGTCCCAGATGTCCCATATGTCCCTAATGTCCCAACCGTCCTAGATGTCCTATATGTCCCTAACATCCCAGACGTCCCAGATGTCCCATATGTCATATATGTCCTCAACGTCCCAGATGTCCTGGATGTCACACATGTCCCTAACGTCCCAGACGGCCTAGATGTCCTGTATGTCTTTAACGTCCCAAACGTCCCAGACGTTCTAGATGTCCCATATGTTCCTAACGTCCCAGACGTCTCAGATGTCCCATATGTCATATATGTCCCTAACGTCTCAGATGTCCTGGATGTCACACATGTCCCTAACGTCCCAGACGGCCTAGATGTCCTGTATGTCTTTAACGTCCCAAACGGCCCAGTCGTTCTAGATGTCCCATATGTCCCTAACGTTTCAGACGTCCTAGATGTCCCATAAGTCCCTAACGTCCCAGACGTCTCAGACATCTCTATTGTCCCATACGTGACAAACGTCCTAGATGTTTCATATGTCCCTAACGTCCTAGACGCCCTAGATTTCCCATATGTCCCTAACGTCCCAGACGTCCAAGATGTCCCATATGTCCCATATGTCTATAACGTCCCAGATGTCCTAGATGTCACACATGTCCCTAACGTCCCAGACGGCCTAAAGGTCCCATATGTCCTTAACGTCCCAGACGTCCCAGATGTGTCATATGTCCCTAACGTCCCAGACGTCCCAGATGTCCTTAATGTCCCATATGTCTCGAATGTCCCAGGCGTCCTAGATGTTTCATATGTCCCTAACGTCCCAGACGTCCTAAATGTCCCATATGTCCCTAACGTCCCAGACGTTCTAGATGTCCCATATGTCCTTAACGTCCCAGACGTCCCAGATGTCTCATATGTCCCATTTGTCACTAATGTCTCAGGCGTCCTAGATGTTCCATATGTCCCTAACGTCCCAGACGTCCTAGGTGTCCCATATGTCCTTAACGTTCCAGACGTCCAAGATTTCCCATATGTCTCTAACGTCCCAGACGTCTCAGATGTCCCATATGTCCCATATGTCCCTAATGTCCCAGGTGTCCCAGATGCCCATATGTCCAATATGTCCCTAATATTCCTGGCGTTCTAAATGTCTCATATGTCCTTAACGTCCCAGACGTTCCAGACGTCCTAGATGTCCCATATGTCTTTAACGTCCCAAACGTCTTAGATGTCCCATATGTCCCTAACGTCCCAGACGTCCCAGATGTCCCATATGTTCCATATGTCCCTAATGTCCAAGACGTCCTAAATTTCCCATATGCCCCTAACGTTCCAGACGTCCCAGCTGTCCCGTATGTCCCTAACGTCCCAGACGTCCCAGACGTCCTAGATGTCCCATATGTCCCTAACGTCCCAGACGTCCTAGATGCCCTATATGTCCCTAACGTCTTAGACGTCCCAAACGTCCCAGATGTCCCATATGTCCCATATGTCCCTAATGTCCCAGGCGTCCCAGATGTCCCATACGTCCCATATGTCCCTAATGTCCCAGGCTTTCTAAATGTTCCATATGTCCCTAACGTCCCAGACGTCCTAAATGTCCCATATGTCCCTAACGTCCCAAACGTCCCAGATGTCCCATATGTTCCATATGTCCCTAATGTCCAAGACGTCCTAAATTTCCCATATGCCCCTAACGTTCCAAACGTTTCAGCTGTCCCGTATGTCCCTAACGTCCCAGACGTCCCAGACGTCCTAAATGTCCCATATCTCCCTAACGTCCCAGACGTCTCAGCAGTCCCGTATGTCCCTAACGTCCCAGACGTCCCAGACGTCCTATATGTCCCATATGTCCCTAACGTCCCAGACGTCCCAGATGTCCTAGATGTCCCATATTTCTCTAACATCCCAGACGTCCTAGATGTCCTCTACGTCCCTAACTTCCCAGACATCCCAGATGTTCCATATGTCCCTAACGTCCCAACCGTCCTAGATGTCCTATATGTCCCTAACGTCCCAGGCGTCCTAGATGTCCCATATGTCCCTAACGTCCCAGACGTCCCAAACGTCCTAGATGCCCCATTATTCTCTAACATCCCAGACGTCTTAGATGTCCTATACGTCCCTAACGTCCCAGACGTCCCAGATGTTCTATATGTCCCTAACGTACCAACCGACCTAGATGTCCTATATGTCCCTAACGTCCCAGACGTCCCAGATGTCCCATATATCCCTAATGTTCCAACCGTCCTACATGTTCTATATGTCCCTAACGTCCCAGACGTCCCAGATGTCCCATATGTCCCTAACGTCCCAGACGTGCCAGACGTTCTAGATGTCCCATATGTCCCTAACGTCCCAGACGTCCCAGACGTGCCAGACGTTCTAGATGTCCCATATGTCCCTAACGTCCCAGACGTCCCAGACGTCCTAGATGTCACATATTTTTTTAACATCCCAGACGTCTTAGATGTCCTATACGTCTATAACGTCCCAGACGTCACAGATGTTTCATATGACCCTAACGTCCCAGACGTCATAGATGTCTCACATGTCCCTAACGTACGAGACGTCCCAGACGTCCCAGACGTCCTAGATGTCCCATATGTCTCTAACGTCTCAGACGTGACAAACGTCCTGGATGTCCCATATTTTTTTAACATCCCAGACGTCGTAGATGTTCTATACGTTCCTAACGTCTCAGACGTCCCAGATGTCCCATATGTCCCTAACGTCCCAACCGTCCTAGATGTTCTAGATGTCCCTAACGTCCCAGACGTCCCAAATGTCCCATATGTCCCTAACGTCCCATCCGTCCTAGATGTCCCATATGTCCCTAACGTCCCAGACGTTCCAGACGTCCTAGATGTCCTATATTTCTCTAACATCCCAGACGTCCTAGATGTCCTCTACGTCCCTAACTTCCCAGACATCCCAGATGTTCCATATGTCCCTAACGTCCCAACCGTCCTGGATGTCCTATATGTCCCTAACGTCCCAGGCGTCCTAGATGTTCCATATGTCCCTAACGTCCCAGACGTCCCAAACGTCCTAGATGCCCCATATTTCTCTAACATCCCAGACGTCTTAGATGTCCTATACGTCCCTAACGTCCCAGGCGTCCCAAATGTCCCATATGTCCCTAACGTCCCAACCGTCCTAGATGTCCTATATCTCCCTAACATCCCAGACGTCCCAGATGTCCCATATGTCCCTAATGTCCCAACCGTCCTAGATGTCCTATATGTCCCTAGCGTCCCAAACGTCCCAGACGTCCTAAATGTCCCATATGTCCCTAACGTCCCAGACGTCTCAGCAGTCCCGTATGTCCCTAACGTCCCAGACGTCCCAGACGTCCTAGATGTCCCATATGTCCCTAACGTCCCAGACGTCCCAGATGTCCTAGATGTCCCATATTTCTCTAACATCCCAGACGTCCTAGATGTCCTCTACGTCCCTAACTTCCCAGACATCCCAGATGTTCCATATGTCCCTAACGTCCCAACCGTCTTAGATGTCCTATATGTCCCTAACGTCCCAGGTGTCCTAGATGTCCCATATGTCCCTAACGTCCCAGACGTCCCAAACGTCCTAGATGCCCCATATTTCTCTAACATCCCAGACGTCTTAGATGTCCTATACGTCCCTAACGTCCCAGACGTCCCAGATGTTCCATATGTCCCTAATGTCCCAACCGTCCTAGATGTCCTATATGTCCCTAACGTCCCAGACGTTCCAGATGTCCCATATGTCCCTAATGTCCCAACCGTCCTAGATGTCCTATATGTCCCTAACGTCCCAGACGTCCCAGATGTCCCATATGTCCCTAATGTCCCAACCGTCCTAGATGTCCTTAATTTCCCTAACGTCCCAGACGTCCCAGATGTTCCATATGTCCCTAATGTCCCAACCGTCCTAGATGTCCTATATGTCCCTAACGTCCCAGACGTCCCAGATGTCCCATATGTCATTAATGTCCCAACCGTCCTATATGTCCTATATGTCCCTAACGTCCCAGACGTCCCAGATGTCCCATATGTCCCTAATGTCCCAACCGTCCTAGATGTCCTATATGTCCCTAACGTCCCAGACGTCCCAGATGTCCCATACGTCCCTAACGTCTTAGATGCCCTAGATGTCCCATATGTTCCTAACGTCCCAGACGTCCCAGATGTCCCATATGTCATATATGTCCCTAACGTCGCAGATGTCCTGGATGTCACACATGTCCCTAACGTCCCAGACGGCCTAGATGTCCTGTACGTCTTTAACGTAACAAACGTCCCAGACGTTCTAGATGTCCCATATGTCCCTAACGTCCCAGACGTCCTAGATGTCCCATAAGTCCCTAACGTCCCAGACCTCTCAGACATTTCTATTGTCCCATACGTGACAAACGTCCTAGATGTTTCATATGTCCCTAACGTCCTAGACGCCCTAGATTTCCCATATGTCCCTAACGTCCCAGACGTCCCAGATGTCCCATATGTCACACATGTCCCTAACATCCCAGACGGCCTAAAGGTCCCATATGTCCTTAACGTCCCAGACGTCCCAGATGTGTCATATGCCCTAACGTCTCAGACGTCCCAGATGTCCTTAATGTCCCATATGTCCCTAAAGTCCCAGACGTCCCAGATGTCCCATATGTCCCTAACGTCCCAGACGTGCCAGACGTTCTAGATGTCCCATATGTCCCTAACGTCCCAGACGTCCCAGACGTGCCTGACTTTCTAGATGTCCCATATGTCCCTAACGTCCCAGACGTCCCAAACGTCCTAGATGTCACATATTTTTTTAACAACCCAGACGTCTTAGATGTCCTATACGTCTATAACGTCCCAGACGTCACAGATGTTCCATATGACCCTAACGTCCCAGACGTCATAGATGTCTCACATGTCCCTAACGTAAGAGACGTCCCAGACGTCCCGGACGTGCCAGACGTTCTAGATGTCCCATATGTCCCTAACGTCCCAGACGTCCCAGACGTCCTAGATGTCCCATATTTTTTTAACATCCCAGACGTCTTAGATGTCCTATACGTCCCTAACGTCTCAGACGTCCCAGATGTCCCATATGTCCCTAACGTCCAAACAGTCCTAGATGTCCCATATGTCCCTAACGTCCCAACCGTCCTAGATGTCCTATATGTCACTAACGTCCCAGACGTCCCAGATGTCCTATATGTCCCTAACGTCCCATCCGTCCTAGATGTCCCATATGTCCCTAACGTCCCAGACGTCCCAGACGTCCTAGATGTCCCGTATTTCTCTAGCATCCCAGACGTCCTAGATGTCCTCTACGTCCCTAACTTCCCAGACATCCCAGATGTTCCATATGTCCCTAACGTCCCAACCGTCCTAGATGTGCTCTATGTTCCTAACGTGCCAGGCGTCCTAGATGTCCCATATGTCCCTAACGTCCCAGACGTCCCAAACGTCCTAGATGCCCCATATTTCTCTAACATCCCAGACGTCTTAGATGTCCTATACGTCCCTAACGTCCCAGACGTCCCAGATGTCCCATATGTCCCTAACGTCCCAACCGTCTTAGATGTCCTATATGTCCCTAACATCCCAGACGTCCCAGATGTCCCATATGTCCCTAATGTCCCAACCGTCCTAGATGTCCTATATGTCCCTAACATCCCAGACGTCCCAGATGTCCCATATGTCATATATGTCCTCAACGTCCCAGATGTCCTGGATGTCACACATGTCCCTAACGTCCCAGACGGCCTAGATGTCCTGTATGTCTTTAACGTCCCAAACGGCCCAGTCGTTCTAGATGTCCCATATGTCCCTAACGTTTCAGACGTCCTAGATGTCCCATAAGTCCCTAACGTCCCAGACGTCTCAGATGTCCCATAAGTCATATATGTCCCTAACGTCTCAGATGTCCTGGATGTCACACATGTCCCTAACGTCCCAGACGGCCTAGATGTCCTGTATGTCTTTAACGTCCCAAACGGCCCAGTCGTTCTAGATGTCCCATATGTCCCTAACGTTTCAGACGTCCTAGATGTAACATAAGTCCCTAACGTCCCAGACGTCTCAGACATCTCTATTGTCCCATACGTGACAAACGTCCTAGATGTTTCATATGTCCCTAACGTCCTAGACGCCCTAGATTTCCCATATGTCCCTAACGTCCCAGACGTCCAAGATGTCCCATATGTCCCATATGTCTATAACGTCCCAGATGTCCTAGATGTCACACATGTCCCTAACGTCCCAGACGGCCTAAAGGTCCCATATGTCCTTAACGTCCCAGACGTCCCAGATGTGTCATATGTCCCTAACGTCCCAGACGTCCCAGATGTCCTTAATGTCCCATATGTCTTGAATGTCCCAGGCGTCCTAGATGTTTCATATGTCCCTAACGTCCCAGACGTCCTAAATGTCCCATATGTCCCTAACGTCCCAGACGTCCCAACTGTCCCGTATGTCCCTAACGTCCCAGACGTCCCAATCGTCCTAGATGTTTTATATGTTCCTAACGTCCCAGACGTCCTAAATGTCCTATATGTCCCTAACGTCCCAGACGTCCTAGATGTCCCATATGTCTCTAACGTCCCAGACGTCCTAGATGTCCCATATGTCCTTAACGTCCCAGACGTCCCAGATGTCTCATATGTCCCATTTGTCCCTAATGTCTCAGGCGTCCTAGATGTTCTATATGTCCCTAACGTCCCAGACGTCCTAGATGTCCAATATGTTCTTAACGTTCCAGACATCCCAGATTTCCCATATGTCCCTAACGTCCCAGACGTCCCAGACGTCCTAGATGTCCCATATGTCCTTAACGTCCCAGACGTCTTAGATGTCCCATATGTCCCTAACGTCCCAGACGTCCCAGATGTCCCATATGTTCAATATGTCCCTAATGTCCAAGACGTCCTAAATTTCCCATATGCCCTTAACGTTCCAGACGTCCCAGCTGTCCCGTATGTCCCTAACGTCCCGTATGTCCCTAACGTCCCAGACGTCCCAGACGTCCTAAATGTCCCATATGTCCCTAACGTCCCAGACGTCTCAGCTGTCCCGTATGTCCCTAACGTCCCAGACGTCCCAGACGTCCTAGTTGTCCCATATGTCACTAACGTCCCAGACGTCCTAGATGTCCTATATGTCCCTAACGTCTTAGACGTCCCAAACGTCCCAGATGTCCCATATGTCCCATATGTCCCTAATGTCCCAGGCGTCCCAGATGTCCCATACGTCCCATATGTCCCTAATGTCCCAGGCTTTCTAAATGTTCCATATGTCCCTAACGTCCCAGACCTCCTAAATGTCCCATATGTCCCTAACGTCCCAGACGTCCCAGCTGTCCCGTATATCCCTAACTTCCCAGACATCCCTGGCGGCCTAGATGTCCCATATGTCCCTAACGTCTCAGACGTCCCAGATGTCCCATACGTCCCATATGTCCCTAACGTCCCAGACGTGCCAGACGTTCTAGATGTCCCATATGTCCCTAACGTCCCAGACGTCCCAGACGTGCCAGACGTTCTAGATGTCCCATATGTCCCTAACGTCCCAGACGTCCCAGACGTCCTAGATGTCACATATTTTTTTAACATCCCAGACGTCTTAGATGTCCTATACGTCTATAACGTCCCAGACGTCACAGATGTTTCATATGACCCTAACGTCCCAGACGTCATAGATGTCTCACATGTCCCTAACGTACGAGACGTCCCAGACGTCCCAGACGTCCTAGATGTCCCATATGTCTCTAACGTCTCAGACGTGACAAACGTCCTGGATGTCCCATATTTTTTTAACATCCCAGACGTCGTAGATGTTCTATACGTTCCTAACGTCTCAGACGTCCCAGATGTCCCATATGTCCCTAACGTCCCAACCGTCCTAGATGTTCTAGATGTCACTAACGTCCCAGACGTCCCAGATGTCCCATATGTCCCTAACGTCCCATCCGTCCTAGATGTCCCATATGTCCCTAACGTCCCAGACGTTCCAGACGTCCTAGATGTCCTATATTTCTCTAACATCCCAGACGTCCTAGATGTCCTCTACGTCCCTAACTTCCCAGACATCCCAGATGTTCCATATGTCCCTAACGTCCCAACCGTCCTGGATGTCCTATATGTCCCTAACGTCCCAGGCGTCCTAGATGTTCCATATGTCCCTAACGTCCCAGGCGTCCCAAACGTCCTAGATGCCCCATATTTCTCTAACATCCCAGACGTCTTAGATGTCCTATACGTCCCTAACGTCCCAGGCGTCCCAAATGTCCCATATGTCCCTAACGTCCCAACCGTCCTAGATGTCCTATATCTCCCTAACATCCCAGACGTCCCAGATGTCCCATATGTCCCTAATGTCCCAACCGTCCTAGATGTCCTATATGTCCCTAGCGTCCCAGACGTCCCAGACGCCCTAAATGTCCCATATGTCCCTAACGTCCCAGACGTCTCAGCAGTCCCGTATGTCCCTAACGTCCCAGACGTCCCAGACGTCCTAGATGTCCCATATGTCCCTAACGTCCCAGACGTCCCAGATGTCCTAGATGTCCCATATTTCTCTAACATCCCAGACGTCCTAGATGTCCTCTACGTCCCTAACTTCCCAGACATCCCAGATGTTCCATATGTCCCTAACGTCCCAACCGTCTTAGATGTCCTATATGTCCCTAACGTCCCAGGTGTCCTAGATGTCCCATATGTCCCTAACGTCCCAGACGTCCCAAACGTCCTAGATGCCCCATATTTCTCTAACATCCCAGACGTCTTAGATGTCCTATACGTCCCTAACGTCCCAGACGTCCCAGATGTTCCATATGTCCCTAACGTCCCAACCGTCCTAGATGTCCTATATGTCCCTAACGTCCCAGACGTTCCAGATGTCCCATATGTCCCTAATGTCCCAACCGTCCTAGATGTCCTATATGTCCCTAACGTCCCAGACGTCCCAGATGTCCCATATGTCCCTAATGTCCCAACCGTCCTAGATGTCCTTAATTTCCCTAACGTCCCAGACGTCCCAGATGTTCCATATGTCCCTAATGTCCCAACCGTCCTAGATGTCCTATATGTCCCTAACGTCCCAGACGTCCCAGATGTCCCATATGTCATTAATGTCCCAACCGTCCTATATGTCCTATATGTCCCTAACGTCCCAGACGTCCCAGATGTCCCATATGTCCCTAATGTCCCAACCGTCCTAGATGTCCTATATGTCCCTAACGTCCCAGACGTCCCAGATGTCCCATACGTCCCTAACGTCTTAGATGCCCTAGATGTCCCATATGTTCCTAACGTCCCAGACGTCCCAGATGTCCCATATGTCATATATGTCCCTAACGTCGCAGATGTCCTGGATGTCACACATGTCCCTAACGTCCCAGACGGCCTAGATGTCCTGTACGTCTTTAACGTAACAAACGTCCCAGACGTTCTAGATGTCCCATATGTCCCTAACGTCCCAGACGTCCTAGATGTCCCATAAGTCCCTAACGTCCCAGACGTCTCAGACATTTCTATTGTCCCATACGTGACAAACGTCCTAGATGTTTCATATGTCCCTAACGTCCTAGACGCCCTAGATTTCCCATATGTCCCTAACGTCCCAGACGTCCCAGATGTCCCATATGTCACACATGTCCCTAACATCCCAGACGGCCTAAAGGTCCCATATGTCCTTAACGTCCCAGACGTCCCAGATGTGTCATATGCCCTAACGTCTCAGACGTCCCAGATGTCCTTAATGTCCCATATGTCCCTAAAGTCCCAGACGTCCCAGATGTCCCATATGTCCCTAACGTCCCAGACGTGCCAGACGTTCTAGATGTCCCATATGTCCCTAACGTCCCAGACGTCCCAGACGTGCCTGACTTTCTAGATGTCCCATATGTCCCTAACGTCCCAGACGTCCCAAACGTCCTAGATGTCACATATTTTTTTAACAACCCAGACGTCTTAGATGTCCTATACGTCTATAACGTCCCAGACGTCACAGATGTTCCATATGACCCTAACGTCCCAGACGTCATAGATGTCTCACATGTCCCTAACGTACGAGACGTCCCAGACGTCCCGGACGTGCCAGACGTTCTAGATGTCCCATATGTCCCTAACGTCCCAGACGTCCCAGACGTCCTAGATGTCCCATATTTTTTTAACATCCCAGACGTCTTAGATGTCCTATACGTCCCTAACGTCTCAGACGTCCCAGATGTCCCCATATGTCCCTAACGTCCAAACAGTCCTAGATGTCCCATATGTCCCTAACGTCCCAACCGTCCTAGATGTCCTATATGTCACTAACGTCCCAGACGTCCCAGATGTCCTATATGTCCCTAACGTCCCATCCGTCCTAGATGTCCCATATGTCCCTAACGTCCCAGACGTCCCAGACGTCCTAGATGTTCCGTATTTCTCTAACATCCCAGACGTCCTAGATGTCCTCTACGTCCCTAACTTCCCAGACATCCCAGATGTTCCATATGTCCCTAACGTCCCAACCGTCCTAGATGTGCTCTATGTTCCTAACGTGCCAGGCGTCCTAGATGTCCCATATGTCCCTAACGTCCCAGACGTCAAAAACGTCCTAGATGCCCCATATTTCTCTAACATCCCAGACGTCTTAGATGTCCTATACGTCCCTAACGTCCCAGACGTCCCAGATGTCCCATATGTCCCTAACGTCCCAACCGTCCTAGATGTCCTATATGTCCCTAACATCCCAGACGTCCCAGATGTCCCATATGTCCCTAATGTCCCAACCGTCCTAGATGTCCTATATGTCCCTAACATCCCAGACGTCCCAGATGTCCCATATGTCATATATGTCCTCAACGTCCCAGATGTCCTGGATGTCACACATGTCCCTAACGTCCCAGACGGCGTAGATGTCCTGTATGTCTTTAACGTCCCAAACGGCCCAGTCGTTCTAGATGTCCCATATGTCCCTAACGTTTCAGACGTCCTAGATGTCCCATAAGTCCCTAACGTCCCAGACGTCTCAGATGGCCCATAAGTCATATATGTCCCTAACGTCTCAGATGTCCTGGATGTCACACATGTCCCTAACGTTCCAGACGGCCTAGATGTCCTGTATGTCTTTAACGTCCCAAACGGCCCAGTCGTTCTAGATGTCCCATATGTCCCTAACGTTTCAGACGTCCTAGATGTAACATAAGTCCCTAACGTCCCAGACGTCTCAGACATCTCTATTGTCCCATACGTGACAAACGTCCTAGATGTTTCATATGTCCCTAACGTCCTAGACGCCCTAGATTTCCCATATGTCCCTAACGTCCCAGACGTCCAAGATGTCCCATATGTCCCATATGTCTATAACGTCCCAGATGTCCTAGATGTCACACATGTCCCTAACGTCCCAGACGGCCTAAAGGTCCCATATGTCCTTAACGTCCCAGACGTCCCAGATGTGTCATATGTCCCTAACGTCCCAGACGTCCCAGATGTCCTTAATGTCCCATATGTCTTGAATGTCCCAGGCGTCCTAGATGTTTCATATGTCCCTAACGTCCCAGACGTCCTAAATGTCCCATATGTCCCTAACGTCCCAGACGTCCCAACTGTCCCGTATGTCCCTAACGTCCCAGACGTCCCAATCGTCCTAGATGTTTTATATGTCCCTAACGTCCCAGACGTCCTAAATGTCCTATATGTCCCTAACGTCCCAGACGTCCTAGATGTCCCATATGTCTCTAACGTCCCAGACGTCCTAGATGTCCCATATGTCCTTAACGTCCCAGACGTCCCAGATGTCTCATATGTCCCATTTGTCCCTAATGTCTCAGGCGTCCTAGATGTTCTATATGTCCCTAACGTCCCAGACGTCCTAGATGTCCCATATGTTCTTAACGTTCCAGACATCCCAGATTTCCCATATGTCCCTAACGTCCCAGACGTCCCAGACGTCCTAGATGTCCCATATGTCCTTAACGTCCCAGACGTCTTAGATGTCCCATATGTCCCTAACGTCCCAGACGTCCCAGATGTCCCATATGTTCAATATGTCCCTAATGTCCAAGACGTCCTAAATTTCCCATATGCCCTTAACGTTCCAGACGTCCCAGCTGTCCCGTATGTCCCTAACGTCCCGTATGTCCCTAACGTCCCAGACGTCCCAGACGTCCTAAATGTCCCATATGTCCCTAACGTCCCAGACGTCTCAGCTGTCCCGTATGTCCCTAACGTCCCAGACGTCCCAGACGTCCTAGTTGTCCCATATGTCACTAACGTCCCAGACGTCCTAGATGTCCTATATGTCCCTAACGTCTTAGACGTCCCAAACGTCCCAGATGTCCCATATGTCCCATATGTCCCTAATGTCCCAGGCGTCCCAGATGTCCCATACGTCCCATATGTCCCTAATGTCCCAGGCTTTCTAAATGTTCCATATGTCCCTAACGTCCCAGACCTCCTAAATGTCCCATATGTCCCTAACGTCCCAGACGTCCCAGCTGTCCCGTATATCCCTAACTTCCCAGACATCCCTGGCGGCCTAGATGTCCCATATGTCCCTAACGTCTCAGACGTCCCAGATGTCCCATACGTCCCATATGTCCCTAATGTCCCAGGCTTCCTAAATGTTCCATATGTCCCTAACGTCCCAGACGTCCTAAATGTCCCATATGTCCCTAACGTTCCAGACGTCCCAGCTGTCCCGTATGTCCCTAACGTCCCAGACGTCTTAGATGTCCTATACGTCCCTAACGTCCCAGACGTCCCAGATGTCCCATATGTCCATAATGTCCCAACCGTCCTACATGTCCTATATGTCCCTAACGTCCCAGACGTCCCAGATGTCCAATATGTCCCTAACGTCCCAGACGTGCCAGACGTTCTAGATGTCCCATATGTCCCTAACGTCCAAGACTTCCCAGACGTCCTAGATGTCACATATTTCTTTAACATCCCAGACGTCTTAGATGTCCTATACGTCTATAACGTTCCAGACGTCACAGATGTTCCATATGACCCTAACGTCCCAGACGTCATAGATGTCTCACATGTCCCTAACGTACGAGACGTCCCAGACGTCCTAAACATCCTAGATATCCCATATGTCTCTAACGTCTCAGACGTGACAAACGTCCTAGATGTCCCATATTTCTTTAACATCCCAGACGTCTTAGATGTCTTATACGTCCCTAACGTCTCAGACGTCCCAGATGTCCCATATGTCCCTAACGTCCCAACAGTCCTAGATGTCCCATATGTCCCTAACGTCCCAACCGTCCTAGATGTCCTATATGTCACTAACGTCCAAACAGGCCTAGATGTCCTATATGTCCCTAACGTCCCAGGCGTCCTAGATGTCCCATATGTCCCTAACGTCCAAACAGGCCTAGATGTCCCATATGTCCCTAACGTCCCAACCGTCCTAGATGTCCTATATGTCACTAACGTTCCAGACGTCCCAGATGTCCCATATGTCCCTAACTTCCCATCCGTCCTAGATGTCCCATATGTCCCTAACGTCCCAGATGTCCCAGACGTCCTAGATGTCCCATATTTCTCTAACATCCTAGACGTCCTAGATGTCCTCTACGTCCCTAACTTCCCAGACAACCCAGGCGGCCTAGATGTCCCATATGTCCCTAACGTCTCAGACGTCCCAGATGTCCCATACGTCCCATATGTCCCTAATGTCCCAAGCTTCCTAAATGTTCCATATGTCCCTAACGTCCCAGACGTCCTAAATGTCCCATATGTCCCTAACGTTCCAGACGTCCCAGCTGTCCCGTATGTCCCTAACGTCCCAGACGTCTTAGATGTCCTATACGTCCCTAACGTCCCAGACGTCCCAGATGTCCCATATGTCCCCTAATGTCCCAACCGTCCTACATGTCCTATATGTCCCTAACGTCCCAGACGTCCCAGATGTCCAATATGTCCCTAACGTCCCAGACGTGCCAGACGTTCTAGATGTCCCATATGTTCCTAACGTCCAAGACTTCCCAGACGTCCTAGATGTCACATATTTCTTTAACATCCCAGACGTCTTAGATGTCCTATACGTCTATAACGTTCCAGACGTCACAGATGTTCCATATGACCCTAACGTCCCAGACGTCATAGATGTCTCACATGTCCCTAACGTACGAGACGTCCCAGACGTCCTAGACATCCTAGATATCCCATATGTCTCTAACGTCTCAGACGTGACAAACGTCCTAGATGTCCCATATTTCTTTAACATCCAGACGTCTTAGATGTCTTATACGTCCCTAACGTCTCAGACGTCCCAGATGTCCCATATGTCCCTAACGTCCCAACAGTCCTAGATGTCCCATATGTCCCTAACGTCCCAACCGTCCTAGATGTCCTATATGTCACTAACGTCCAAACAGGCCTAGATGTCCTATATGTCCCTAACGTCCCAGGCGTCCTAGATGTCCCATATGTCCCTAACGTCCAAACAGGCCTAGATGTCCCATATGTCCCTAACGTCCCAACCGTCCTAGATGTCCTATATGTCACTAACGTTCCAGACGTCCCAGATGTCCCATATGTCCCTAACTTCCCATCCGTCCTAGATGTCCCATATGTCCCTAACGTCCCAGATGTCCCAGACGTCCTAGATGTCCCATATTTCTCTAACATCCCAGACGTCCAGATGTCCCATATGTCCCTAATGTCCCAACCGTCCTAGATGTCCTATATGTCCCTAACATCCCAGACGACCCAGATGTCCCATATGTCATATATGTCCTCAACGTCCCAGATGTACTGGATGTCACACATGTCCCTAACGTCCCAGACGGCCTAGATGTCCTGTATGTCTTTAACGTCCCAAACGTCCCAGACGTTCTAGATGTCCCATATGTTCCTAACGTCCCAGACGTCCCAGATGTCCCATATGTCATATATGTCCCTAACATCTCAGATGTCCTGGATGTCACACCATGCCCCTAACGTCCCAGACGGCCTAGATGTCCTGTATGTCTTTAACGTACCAAACGGCCCAGTCGTTCTAGATGTCCCATATGTCCCTAACGTTTCAGACGTCCTAGATGTCCCATAAGTCCCTAACGTCCCAGACGTCTCAGACATCTCTATTGTCCCATACGTGACAAACGTCCTAGATGTTTCATATGTCCCTAACTTCCTAGACGCCCTAGATTTCCCATATGTCCCTAACGTCCCAGACGTCCAAGATGTCCCATATGTCTCATATGTCTATAACGTCCCAGATGTCCTAGATGTCACACATGTCCCTAACGTCCCAGACGGCCTAAAGGTCCCATATGTCCTTAACGTCCCAGACGTCCCAGATGTGTCATATGTCCCTAACGTCCCAGACGTCCCAGATGTCCTTAATGTCCCATATGTCTCGAATGTCCCAGGCGTCCTAGATGTTTCATATGTCTCTAACGTCCCAGACGTCCTAAATGTCCCTAACGTCCCAGACGTCCCAACTGTCCCGTATGTCCCTAACGTCCCAGACGTCCCAATCGTCCTAGATGTTTTATATGTCCCTAACGTCCCAGACGTCCTAAATGTCCTATATGTCCCTAACGTCCCAGACGTCCTAGATGTCCCATATGTCTCTAACGTCCCAGACGTCCTAGATGTCCCATATGTCCTTAACGTCCCAGACGTCCCAGATGTCTCATATGTCCCATTTGTCCCTAATGTCTCAGGCGTCCTAGATGTTCTATATGTCCCTAACGTCCCAGACGTCCTAGATGTCCCATATGTTCTTAACGTTCCAGACATCCCAGATTTCCCATATGTCCCTAACGTCCCAGACGTCCCAGACGTCCTAGATGTCCCATATGTCCTTAACGTCCCAGACGTCACAAACGTCCTAGATGTCCCATATGTCCTTAACGTCCCAGACGTCTTAGATGTCCCATATGTCCCTAACGTCCCAGACGTCCCAGATGTCCCATATTTTCCATATGTCCCTAATGTCCAAGACGTCCTAAATTTCCCATATGCCCTTAACGTTCCACACGTCCCAGCTGTCCCGTATGTCCCTAACGTCCCAGACGTCCAGACGTCCTAAATGTCCCATATGTCCCTAACGTCCCAGACGTCTCAGCTGTCCCGTATGTCCCTAACGTCCCAGACGTCCCAGACGTCCTAAATGTCCCATATGTCCCTAACGTCCCAGACGTCTCAGCTGTCCCATATGTCACTAACGTCCCAGACGTCCTAGATGTCCTATATGTCCCTAACGTCTTAGACGTCCCAAACGTCCCAGATGTCCCATATGTCCCATATGTCCCTAATGTCCCAGGCGTCCCAGATGTCCCATACGTCCCATATGTCCCTAATGTCCCAGGCTTTCTAAATGTTCCATATGTCCCTAACGTCCCAGACCTCCTAAATGTCCCATATGTCCCTAACGTCCCAGACGTCCCAGCTGTCCCGTATATCCCTAACTTCCCAGACATCCCAGCCGGCCTAGATGTCCCATATGTCCCTAACGTCTCAGACGTCCCAGATGTCCCATACGTCCCATATGTCCCTAATGTCCCAGGCTTCCTAAATGTTCCATATGTCCCTAACGTCCCAGACGTCCTAAATGTCCCATATGTCCCTAACGTTCCAGACGTCCCAGCTGTCCCGTATGTCCCTAACGTCCCAGACGTCTTAGATGTCCTATACGTCCCTAACGTCCCAGACGTCCCAGATGTCCCATATGTCCCTAATGCCCCAACCGTCCTACATGTCCTATATGTCCCTAACGTCCCAGACGTCCCAGATGTCCAATATGTCCCTAACGTCCCAGACGTGCCAGACGTTCTAGATGTTCCATATGTCCCTAACGTCCAAGACTTCCCAGACGTCCTAGATGTCACATATTTCTTTAACATCCCAGACGTCTTAGATGTCCTATACGTCTATAACGTTCCAGACGTCACAGATGTTCCATATGACCCTAACGTCCCAGACGTCATAGATGTCTCACATGTCCCTAACGTACGAGACGTCCCAGACGTCCTAGACATCCTAGATATCCCATATGTCTCTAACGTCTCAGACGTGACAAACGTCCTAGATGTCCCATATTTCTTTAACATCCCAGACGTCTTAGATGTCTTATACGTCCCTAACGTCTCAGACGTCCCAGATGTCCCATATGTCCCTAACGTCCCAACAGTCCTAGATGTCCCATATGTCCCTAACGTCCCAACCGTCCTAGATGTCCTATATGTCACTAACGTCCAAACAGGCCTAGATGTCCTATATGTCCCTAACGTCCCAGGCGTCCTAGATGTCCCATATGTCCCTAACGTCCAAACAGGCCTAGATGTCCCATATGTCCCTAACGTCCCAACCGTCCAAGATGTCCTATATGTCACTAACGTTTCAGACGTCCCAGATGTCCCATATGTCCCTAACTTCCCATCCGTCCTAGATGTCCCATATGTCCCTAACGTCCCAGATGTCCCAGACGTCCTAGATGTCCCATATTTCTCTAACATCCTAGACGTCCTAGATGTCCTCTACGTCCCTAACTTCCCAGACATCCAGATGTTCCATATGTCCCTAACGTCCCAACCGTCCTATATGTCCCTAACGTCCAGGCGTCCTAGATGTCCCATATGTCCCAAACGTCCTAGATGCCCCATATTTCTCTAACATCCCAGACGTCTTAGATGTCCTATACGTCCCTATCGTCCCAGACGTCCCAGATGTCCCATATGTCCCTAACGTCCCAACCGTCCTAGATGTCCTATATGTCCCTAACATCCCAGACGTCCCAGATGTCCCATATGTCCCTAATGTTCCAACCGTCCTAGATGTCCTATATGTCCTAACGTCCCAGACGTCCCAGACGTCCTAAATGTCCCATATGTCCCTAACGTCCCAGACGTCTCAGCAGTCCCGTATGTCCCTAACGTCCCAGACGTCCCAGACGTCCTAGATGTCCCATATGTCCCTAACGTCCCAGACGTCCCAGATGTCCTAGATGTCCCATATTTCTCTAACATCCCAGACGTCTTAGATGTCCTATACGTCCCTAACGTCTCAGACGTCCCAGATGTTCCATATGTCCCTAACGTCCCAACCGTCCTAGGTGTCCTATATGTCCCTAACGTCCCAGGCGTCCTAGATGTCCCATATGTCCCTAACGTCCCAGACGTCCCAAACGTCCTAGATGCCCCATATTTCTCTAACATCCCAGACGTCTTAGATGTCCTATACGTTTCTAACGTCTTAGACGTCCCAGATGTCCTAGATGTCCCATATTTCTCTAACATCCCAGACGTCTTAGATGTCCTATACGTCCCTAACGTCTCAGACGTCCCAGATGTTCCATATGTCCCTAACGTCCCAGACGTCCCAGATGTCCTAGATGTCCCATATTTCTCTAACATCCCAGACGTCTTAGATGTCCTATACGTCCCTAACGTCTCAGACGTCCCAGATGTTCCATATGTCCCTAACGTCCCAACCGTCCTAGATGTCCTATATGTCCCTAACGTCCCAGACGTCCCAGATGTCCCATATGTCCCTAATGTCCCAACCGTCCTAGATGTCCTATATGTCCCTAACGTCCCAGACGTCCCAGATGTCCCATACGTCCCTAACGTCTTAGATGCCCTAGATGTTACATATGTTCCTAACGTCCCAGACGTCCCAGATGTCCCATATGTCATATATGTCCCTAACGTAACAGATGTCCTGGATGTCACACATGTCCCTAACGTCCCAGAAGGCCTAGATGTCCTGTATGTCTTTAACGTAACAAACGTCTCAGACGTTCTAAATGCCCCATATGTCCCTAACGTCCCAGACGTCTCAGACATCTCTATTGTCCCATACGTGACAAACGTCTTAGATGTTTCATATGTCCCTAACGTCCTAGACGCCCTAGATTTCCCATATGTCCCAGATGTCCCAGACGTCCTAGATGTCCCATATGTCCCATATGTCCCTAACGTCCCAGATGTTTTAGATGTCACACATGTCCCTAACGTCCCAGACGTGCCAGACGTTCTAGATGTCCCATATGTCCCTAACGTCCCAGACGTCCCAGACGTGCCAGACGTTCTAGATGTCCCATATGTCCCTAACGTCCCAGACGTCCCAGACGTCCTAGATGTCACATATTTTTTTAACATCCCAGACGTCTTAGATGTCCTATACGTCTATAACGTCCCAGACGTCACAGATGTTCCATATGACCCTAACGTCTCAGACTTCCTAAATGTCCTATATGTCCCTAACGTCCCAGACGTCCTAGATGTCCCATATGTCTCTAACGTCCCAGACGTTCTAGATGTCCCATATGTCCTTAACGTCCCAGACGTCCCAGATGCCTCATATGTCCCATTTGTCCCTATTGTCTCAGGCGTCCTAGATGTTCTATATGTCCCTAACGTCCCAGACGTCCTAGATGTCCCATATGTTCTTAATGTTCCAGACATCCCAGATTTCCCATATGTCCCTAACGTCCCAGACGTCCCAGACGTCCTAGATGTCCCATATGTCCTTAACGTCCCAGACGTCACAAACGTCCTAGATGTCCCATATGTCCTTAACGTCCCAGACGTCTTAGATGTCCCATATGTCCCTAACGTCCCAGACGTCCCAGATGTCCCATATGTTCCATATGTCCCTAATGTCCAAGACGTCCTAAATTTCCCATATGCCCTTAACGTTCCAGACGTCCCAGCTGTCCCGTATGTCCCTAACGTCCCGTATGTCCCTAACGTCCCAGACGTCCCAGACGTCCTAAATGTCCCATATGTCATTAACGTCCCAGACGTCTCAGCTGTCCCGTATGTCCCTAACGTCCCAGACGTCCCAGACGTCCTAGTTGTCCCATATGTCACTAACGTCCCAGACGTCCTAGATGTCCTATATGTCCCTAACGTCTTAGACGTCCCAAACGTCCCAGATGTCCCATATGTCCCATATGTCCCATATGTCCCTAATGTCCCAGGCGTCCCAGATGTCCCATACGTCCCATATGTCCCTAATGTCCCAGGCTTTCTAAATGTTCCATATGTCCCTAACGTCCCAGACCTCCTAAATGTCCCATATGTCCCTAACGTCCCAGACGTCCCAGCTGTCCCGTATATCCCTAACTTCCCAGACATCCCAGGCGGCCTAGATGTCCCATATGTCCCTAACGTCTCAGACGTCCCAGATGTCCCATACGTCCCATATGTCTCTAATGTCCCAGGCTTCCTAAATGTTCCATATGTCCCTAACGTCCCAGACGTCCTAAATGTCCCATATGTCCCTAACGTTCCAGACGTCCCAGGTGTCCCGTATGTCCCTAACGTCCCAGACGTCTTAGATGTCCTATACGTCCCTAACGTCCCAGACGTCCCAGATGTCCCATATGTCCCTAATGTCCCAACCGTCCTACATGTCCTATATGTCCCTAACGTCCCAGACGTCCCAGATGTCCAATATGTCCCTAACGTCCCAGACGTGCCAGACGTTCTAGATGTCCCATATGTCCCTAACGTCCAAGACTTCCCAGACGTCCTAGATGTCACATATTTCTTTAACATCCCAGACGCCTTAGATGTCCTATACGTCTATAACGTTCCAGACGTCACAGATGTTCCATATTACCCTAACGTCCTAGACGTCATAGATGTCTTACATGTCCCTAACGTACGAGACGTCCCAGACGTCCTAGACATCCTAGATATCCCATATGTCTCTAACGTCTCAGACGTGACAAACGTCCTAGATGTCCCATATTTCTTTAACATCCCAGACGTCTTAGATGTCTTATACGTCCCTAACGTCTCAGACGTCCCAGATGTCCCATATGTCCCTAACGTCCCAACAGTCCTAGATGTCCCATATGTCCCTAACGTCCCAACCGTCCTAGATGTCCTATATGTCACTAACGACCCAGACGTCCTAGATGTCCTATATGTCCCTAACGTCTCAGACGTCCCAGATGTCCCATATGTCCCTAACGTCCCAACCGTCCTATATGTCCTATATGTCACTAACGTCCCAGACGTCCCAGATGTCCCATATGTCCCATATGTCCCTAATGTCCCAGGCGTCCCAAATGTCCCATACGTCCCATATGTCCCTAATGTCCCTGGCTTTCTAAATGTTCCATATGTCCCTAACGTCCCAGACGTCCTAAATGTCCCATATGTCCCTAACGTCCCAGACGTCCCAGATGTCCCATATGTTTCATATGTTTCTAATCTCCAAGACGTCTTAGATGTCCTATATGTCCCTAACGTCTTAGACGTCCCAAACGTCCCAGATGTCCCATATGTCCCTAATGTCCCAGGCGTCCCATATGTCCCATACGTCCCATATGTCCCTAATGTCCCAGGCTTTCTAAATGTTCCATATGTCCCTAACGTCCCAGACGTCCTAAATGTCCCATATGTCCCTAACGTCCCAGACGTCCCAGATGTCCCATATGTTCTATATGTCCCTAATGTCCAAGACGTCCTAAATTTCCCATATGACCCTAACGTTCCAAACGTCCCAGCTGTCCCGTATGTCCCTAACGTTTCGTATGTCCCTAACGTCCCACACGTCCCAGACGTCCTAAATGTCCCATATGTCCCTAACGTCCCAGACGTCTCAGCAGTCCCGTTTGTCCCTAACGTCCCAGACGTCCCAGACGTCCTAGATGTCCCATATGTCCCTAACGTCCCAGACGTCCTAGATGTCCTATATGTCCCTAACGTCTTAGACGTCCCAAACGTCCCAGATGTCCCATATGTCCCATATGTCCCTAACGTCCCAGACGTCCCAGATGTCCCATATGTTCCATATGTCCCTAATGTCCAAGACGTCCTAAATTTCCCATATGCCCCTAACGTTCCAAACGTCCCAGCTGTCCCGTATGTCCCCAACGTCCCGTATGTCCCTAACGTCCCAGACGTCCCAGACGTCCTAAATGTCCCATATGTCCCTAACGTCCCAGACGTCTCAGCAGTCCCGTATGTCCCTAACGTCCCAGACGTCCCAGACGTCCTAGATGTCCCATATGTCCCTAACGTCCCAGACGTCCCAGATGTCCTAGATGTCCCATATCTCTCTAACATCCCAGACGTCCTAGATGTCCTCTACGCCACTAACTTCCCAGACATCCCAGATGTTCCATATGTCTCTAACGTCCCAACCGTCCTAGATGTCCTATATGTCCCTAACGTCCCAGGCGTCCTAGATGTCCCATATGTCCCTAACGTCCCAGACGTCCCAAACGTCCTAGATGCCCCATATTTCTCTAACATCCCAGACGTCTTAGATGTCCTATACGTCCCTAACGTCCCAGACGTCCCAGATGTTCCATATGTCCCTAACGTCCCAACCGTCCTAGATGTCCTATATGTCCCTAACGTCCCAGACGTCCCAGATGTCCCATATGTCCCTAATGTCCCAACCGTCCTACATGTCCTATATGTCCCTAACGTCCCAGACGTCCCAGATGTCCCATATGTCCCTAACGTCCCAGACGTGTCAGACGTTCTAGATGTCCCATATGTCCCTAACGTCCCAGACGTCCCAGACGTGCCAGACGTTCTAGATGTCCCATATGTCCCTAACGTCCCAGACGTCCCAGACGTCCTAGATGTCACATATTTTTCTAACATCCCAGACGTCTTAGATGTCCTATACGTCTATAACGTCCCAGACGTCACAGATGTTTCATATGACACTAACGTCCCAGACGTCATAGATGTCTCACATGTCCCTAACGTACGAGACGTCCCAGACGTCCCAGACGTCCTAGATGCCCCATATGTCTCTAACGTCTCAGACGTGACAAACGTCCTAGATGTCCCATATTTTTTTAACATCCCAGACGTCTTAGATGTCCTATACGTCCCTAACGTCTCAGACGTCCCAGATGTCCCATATGTCCCTAACGTCCAAACAGGCCTAGATGTCCCATATGTCCCTAACGTCCCAACCGTCCTAGATGTTCTATATGTCACTAACGTTCCAGACGTCCCAGATGTCCCATATGTCCCTAACTTCCCATCCGTCCTAGATGTCCCATATGTCCCTAACGTCCCAGATGTCCCAGACGTCCTAGATGTCCCATATTTCTCTAACATCCTAGACCTCCTAGATGTCCTCTACGTCCCTAACTTCCCAGACATCCCAGATGTTCCATATGTCCCTAACGTCCCAACCGTCCTAGATGTCCTATATGTCCCTAACGTCCCAGGCGTCCTAGATGTTCCATATGTCCCTAACGTCCCAAACGTCCTAGATGTCCCATATTTCTCTAACATCCCAGACGTCTTAGATGTCCTATACGTCCCTATCGTCCCAGACGTCCCAGATGTCCCATATGTCCCTAACGTCCCAACCGTCCTAGATGTCCTATATGTCCCTAACATCCCAGACGTCCCAGATGTCCCATATGTCCCTAATGTTCCAACCGTCCTAGATGTCCTATATGTCCTAACGTCCCAGACGTCCCAGACGTCCTAAATGTCCCATATGTCCCTAACGTCCCAGACGTCTCAGCAGTCCCGTATGTCCCTAACGTCCCAGACGTCCCAGACGTCCTAGATGTCCCATATGTCCCTAACGTCCCAGACGTCCCAGATGTCCTAGATGTCCCATATTTCTCTAACATCCCAGACGTCTTAGATGTCCTATACGTCCCTAACGTCTCAGACGTCCCAGATGTTCCATATGTCCCTAACGTCCCAACCGTCCTAGGTGTCCTATATGTCCCTAACGTCCCAGGCGTCCTAGATGTCCCATATGTCCCTAACGTCCCAGACGTCCCAAACGTCCTAGATGCCTTATATTTCTCTAACATCCCAGACGTCTTAGATGTCCTATACGTCCCTAACGTCTCAGACGTCCCAGATGTTCCATATGTCCCTAACGTCCCAACCGTCCTAGATGTCCTATATGTCCCTAACGTCCCAGACGTCCCAGATGTCCCATATGTCCCTAATGTCCCAACCGTCCTAGATGTCCTATATGTCCCTAACGTCCCAGACGTCCCAGATGTCCCATACGTCCCTAACGTCTTAGATGCCCTAGATGTCCCATATGTTCCTAACGTCCCAGACGTCCCAGATGTCCCATATGTCATATATGTCCCTAACGTAACAGATGTCCTGGATGTCACACATGTCCCTAACGTCCCAGACGGCCTAGATATCCTGTATGTCTTTAACGTAACAAACGTCTCACACGTTCTAGATGCCCCATATGTCCCTAACGTCCCAGACGTCTCAGACATCTCTATTGTCCCATACGTGACAAACGTCTTAGATGTTTCATATGTCCCTAACGTCCTAGACGCCCTAGATTTCCCATATGTCCCTTACGTCCCAGACGTCCCAGATGTCCCATATGTCCCATATGTCCCTAACGTCCCAGATGTTTTAGATGTCACACATGTCCCTAACGTCCCAGACGTGCCAGACGTTCTAGATGTCCCATATGTCCCTAACGTCCCAGACGTCCCAGACGTGCCAGACGTTCTAGATGTCCCATATGTCCCTAACGTCCCAGACGTCCCAGACGTCCTAGATGTCACATATTTTTTTAACATCCCAGACGTCTTAGATGTCCTATACGTCTATAACGTCCCAGACGTCACAGATGTTCCATATGACCCTAACGTCTCAGACGTCCCAGATGTCCTTAATGTCCCATATGTCCCTAATGTCCCAACCGTCCTACATGTCCTATATGTCCCTAACGTCCCAGACGTCCCAGATGTCCCATATGTCCCTAACGTCCCAGACGTCCCAGACGTCCTAGATGTCACATATTTTTTTAACATCCCAGACGTCTTAGATGTCCTATACGTCTATAACGTCCCAGACGTCACAGATGTTCCATATGACCCTAACGTCTCAGACGTCCCAGATGTCCTTAATGCCCCATATGTCCCTAATGTCCCAACCGTCCTACATGTCCTATATGTCCCTAACGTCACAGACGTCCCAGATGTCCCATATGTCCCTAACGTCCCAGACGTGCCAGACGTTCTAGATGTCCCATATGTCCCTAACGTCCCAGACGTCCCAGACGTGCCAGACGTTCTAGATGTCCCATATGTCCCTAACGTCCCAGACGTCCCAGACGTCCTAGATGTCACATATTTTTTTAACATCCCAGACGTCTTAGATGTCCTATACGTCTATAACGTCCCAGACGTCACAGATGTTCCATATGACCCTAACGTCTCAGACGTCCCAGATGTCCTTAATGTCCCATATGTCCCTAATGTCCCAACCGTCCTACATGTCCTATATGTCCCTAACGTCCCAGACGTCCCAGATGTCCCATATGTCCCTAACGTCCCAGATGTGCCAGACGTTCTAGATGTCCCATATGTCCCTAACGTCCCAGACGTTCCAGACGTGCCAGACGTTCTAGATGTCCCATATGTCCCTAACGTCCCAGACGTCCCAGACGTCCTAGATGTCACATATTATTTTAACATCCCAGACGTCTTAGATGTCCTATACGTCTATAACGTCCCAGACGTCACAGATGTTCCATATGACCCTAACGTCCCAGACGTCATAGATGTCTCACATGTCCCTAACGTACGAGACGTCCCAGACGTCCCAGACGTCTTAGATGTCCCATATGTCTCTAACGTCTCAGACGTGACAAACGTCCTAGATGTCCCATATTTTTTTAACATTCCAGACATCTTAGATGTCCTATACGTCCCTAACGTCTCAGACGTCCCAGATGTCCCATATGTCCCTAACGTCCAAACAGTCCTAGATGTCCCATATGTCCCTAACGTCCCAACCGTCCTAGATGTCCTATATGTCACTAACGTCCCAGACGTCTCAGATGTCCCATATGTCCCTAACGTCCCACCCGTCCTAGATGTCCCATATGTCCCTAACGTCTCAGACGTCCCAGACGTCCTAGATGTGCCATATTTCTCTAACATCCCAGACGTCCTAGATGTCCTCTACGTCCCTAACTTCCCAGACATCCCAGATGTTCCATATATCCTTAACGTCCCAACCGTCCTAAATGTCCTATATGTCCCTAACGTCCCAGGCGTCCTAGATGTCAAATATGTCCCTAACGTCCCAGACGTCCCAAACGTCCTAGATGCCCCATATTTCTCTAACATCCCAGACGTCTTAGATGTCCTATACGTCCCTAACGTCCCAGACGTCCCAGATGTCCCATATGTCCCTAACGTCCCAACCGTCCTAGATGTCCTATATGTCCCTAACATCCCAGACGTCCCAGATGTCCCATATGTCACTAATGTCCCAACCGTCCTGGATGTCCTATATGTCCCTAACGTCCCAGACGTCCCAGATGTCCCATACGTCCCTAACGTCTTAGATGCTCTAGATGTCCCATATGTTCCTAACGTCCCAGACGTCCCAGATGTCCCATATGTCATATATGTCCCTAACGTCCCAGATGTCCTGGATGTCACACATGTCCCTAACGTCCCAGACGGCCTAGATGTCCTGTATGTCTTTAACGTCCCAAACGTCCCAGACGTTCTAGATGTCCCATATGTCCCTAAAGTTTCAGACGTCCTAGATGTCCCATAAGTCCCTAACGTCCCAGACGTCTCAGACATCTCTATTGTCCCATACGTGACAAACGTCCTAGATGTTTCATATGTCCCTAACGTCCTAGACGCCCTAGATTTCCCATATGTCCCTAACGTTCCAGACGTCCCAGATGTGTCATATGTCCCTAACGTCCCAGAAGTTCCAGATGTCCTTAATGTCCCATATGTCTCAAATGTCCCATGCGTCCTAGATGTTTCATATGTCCCTAACGTCCCAGACGTCCTAAATGTCCCATATGTCCCTAACGTCCCAGACGTCCCAACTGTCCCGTATGTCCCTAACGTCTCAGACGTCTCAATTGTCCTAGATGTTTCATATGTCCCTAACGTCCCAGACGTCCTAGATGTCCTATATGTCTCTAACGTCCCAGACGTCCTAGATGTCCCATATGTCCCTAACGTCCCAGACGTCCTAGATGTCCCATATGTCCTTAACGTCCCAGACGTCCCAGATGTCTCATATGTCCCATTTGTCCCTAATGTCTCAGGCGTCCTAGATGTTCCATATGTCCCTAACGCCCCAGACGTCCTAGATGTCCCATATGTCCTTAACGTGTCAGACGTCCCAGATTTCCCATATGTCCCTAACGTCCCAGACGTCTCAGACGTCCCATATGTCCCATATGTCCCTAATGTCCCAGGTGTCCCAGGTGCCCATATGTCCCATATGCCCCTAACGTTCCAGACGTCCCAGCTGTCCCGTATGTCCCTAACGTCCCGTATGTCCCTAACGTCCCAGACGTCCCAGACGTCCTAAATGTCCCATATGTCCCTAACGTCCCAGACGTCTCAGCTGTCCCGTATGTCCCTAACGTCCCAGACGTCCCAGACGTCCTAGATGTCCCATATGTCCCTAACGTCCCAGACGTCCTAGATGTCCTATATGTCCCTAACGTCTTAGACGTCCCAAACGTCCCAGATGTCAGATATGTCCCATATGTCCCT
The DNA here is from genome assembly GCA_940337035.1 of Agriotes lineatus. Classification (NCBI taxonomy): domain Eukaryota; kingdom Metazoa; phylum Arthropoda; class Insecta; order Coleoptera; family Elateridae; genus Agriotes; species Agriotes lineatus. The sequence continues at coordinate 130,438 of CALNHX010000162.1, forward strand.
AATGTCCCAGGCGTCCCAGATGTCCCATACGTCCCATATGTCCCTAATGTCCCAGGCTTTCTAAATGTTCCATATGTCCCTAACGTCCCAGACGTCCTAAATGTCCCATATGTCCCTAACGTCCCAGACGTCCCAGCTGTCCCGTATATCCCTAACTTCCCAGACATCCCAGGCGGCCTAGATGTCCCATATGTCTCTAACGTCTCAGACGTTCCAGATGTCCCATACGTCCCATATGTTCCTAATTTCCCAGGCTTCCTAAATGTTCCATATGTCCCTAACGTCCCAGACGTCCTAAATGTCCCATATGTCCCTAACGTCCCAGACGTCCCAGCTGTTCCGTATGTCCCTAACGTCCCAGACGTCTTAGATGTCCTATACGTCCCTAACGTCCCAGACGTGCCAGATTTCCCATATGTCCCTAATGTCCCAACCGTCCTACATGTCCTATATGTCCCTAACGTCCCAGAAGTCCCAGATGTCCCATATGTCCCTAACGTCCCAGACGTGCCAGACGTTCTAGATGTCCCATATGTCCCTAACGTCCAAGACTTCCCAGACGTCCTAGATGTCACATATTTCTTTAACATCCCAGACGTCTTAGATGTCCTATACGTCTATAACGTCCCAGACGTCACAGATGTTCTATATGACCCTAACGTCCCAGACGTCATAGATGTCCCACATGTCCCTAACGTACGAGACGTCCCAGACGTCCCAGACGTCCTAGATATCCCATATGTCTCTAACGTCTCAGACGTGACAAACGTCCTAGATGTCCCATATTTCTTTAACATCCCAGACGTTTTAGATGTCCTATATGTCCCTAACGTCTCAGACGTTCCAGATGTCCCATATGTCCCTAACGTCCCAACAGTCCTAGATGTCCCATATGTCCCTAACGTCCCAACCGTCCTAGATGTCCTATATGTTACTAACGTCCCAGACGTCCCAGATGTCCCATATGTCCCTAACGTCCCATCCGTCCTAGATGTCCCATATGTCCCTAACGTCCCAGACGTAACAGACGTCCTAGATGTCCCATATTTCTCTAACATGCCAGACGTCCTAAATGTCCTCTACGTCCCTAACTTCCCAGACATCCCAGATGCTCCATATGTCCCTAACGTCCCAACCGCCCTGGATGTCACACATGTCCCTAACGTCCCAGACGGCCTAGATGTCGTGTATGTCTTTAACGTCCCAAACGTCCCAGACGTTCTAGATGTCCCATATGTCCCTAACATCCCAGACTTTTTAGATGTCCCATAAGTCCCTAACGTCCCAGACGTCTCAGACATCTCTAATGTCCCATACGTGACAAACGTCCTAGATGTTTCATATGTTTCTAACGTCCTAGACGTCCTAGATTTCCCATATGTCCCTAACGTCCCAGACGTCCCAGATGACCCAAATGTCCCATATGTCCCTAACGTCCCAGATGTCCTAGATGTCACACATGTCCCTAACGTCCCAGACGGTCTAAAGGTCCCATATGTCCTTAACGTCCCAGACGTCCCAGATGTGTCATATATCCCTAACGTCCCAGACGTCCCAGATGTCCTTATTGTCCCATATGTCTCGAATGTCCCAGGCGTCCTAGATGTTTCATATGTCCCTAACGTCCCAGACGTCCCAGCTGTCCCGTATGTCCCTAATGTTCCAGACGTCCCAAACGTCCTAGATGTTTCATATGTCCCTAACATCCCAGACGTCCTAGATGTCCTATATGTCCCTAACGTCCCAGACGTCCTAGATGTCCCATATGTCCCTAACGTCCCAGACGTCCTAGATGTCCCATATGTCCTTAACGTCCCAGACGTCCCAGATGTTTCATATGTCCCATTTGTCCCTAATGTCTCAGGCGTCCTAGTTGTTCCATATGTCCCTAACGTCCCAGACGTCCTAGATGTCCCATATGTCCTTAACGTTCCAGACGTCCCAGATGTCACATATGTCCCTAACGTCCCAGACGTCTCAGATGTTCCATATGTCCCATATGTCCCTAATGTCCCAGGTGTCCCAGATGCCCATATGTCCCATATGTCCCTAATGTCCCAGGCGTCCTAAATGTCTCATATGTCCTTACCGTCCCAGACGTACCAGACGTCCTAGATGTCCCATATGTCCTTAACGTCCCAGACGTCGCAGATGTCCCATATGTTCCATGTGTCCCTAATGTCCCAGACATCCTAAATTTTCCATATGCTTCTAACGTTCCAGACGTCCCAGCTGTTCCGTATGTGTCTAACGTCCCGTATGTCCCTAACGTCCCAGACGTCCCAGACGTCCTAAATGTCCCATATGTCCCTAACGTCCCAAACGTCTCAGCTGTCCCGTATGTCCCTAACGTCCCAGACGTCCCAGACGTCCTAAATGTCCCATATGTCCCTAACGTCCCAGACGTCTCAGCTGTCCCGTATGTTCCTAATGTCCCAGGCGTCCTAAATGTCTCATATGTCCTTACCGTCCCAGACGTCCCAGACGTCCTAGATGTCCCATATGTCCTTAACGTTCCAGACGTCCCAGATGTCCCATATGTCCCTAACGTCCCAGACGTCTCAGATGTTCCATATGTCCCATATGTCCCTAATGTCCCAGGTATCTCAGGTGCCCATTTGTCCCATACGTCCCTAATGTCCCAGGCGTCCTAAATGTCTCATATGTCCTTACCGTCCCAGACGTCCCAGACGTCCTAGATGTCCCATATGTCCTTAACGTCCCAGACGTCCCAGATGTCCCATATGTTCCATATGTCCCTAATGTCCCAGACGTCCTAAATTTCCCATATGCCCCTAACGTTCCAGACGTCCCAGCTGTTCCGTATGTCCCTAACGTCCCGTATGTCCCTAACGTCCCAGACGTCCCAGACGTCCTAAATGTCCCATATGTCCCTAACGTCCCAGACGTCTCAGCTGTCCCGTATGTCCCTAACGTCCCAAACGTTCCAGATGTCCCATATGTCCCATATGTCCCTAATGTCCCAGGCTTCCCGGATGTCCCATACGTCCCATATATCGATTGCGTGGACCACGAAATATTACTTAACAAGTTGGAAATTTATGGTAATCGTGGAATGGCTTTACAGTGGTTCCAGTCCTATTTGGAAATGCGCAATCAAGTAGTAAAAATTAGACATCAAAATTCTAATGGGTGTATTACAAAATATACATCAACCTCTAAATTAATTACGTGTGGTGTACCGCAAGGCAGTATATTGGGACCTGTCCTTTTTACTTTATATATCAATGATCTTCCGTTAACCATCAGTAACTGTAATTTTACTTTATTTGCGGATGACACCAATATCATCATTAAAGCTAAAAGTGTTGACGAACTTGAAAACGCAGCGATACACATTATTAATAAAGTTCACGACTGGTTTTCCGCAAATAAATTAAAATTTAACTATGAAAAATCATGCACAGTTGCGTTTCGCACTCCTAGAGCTCCAACTAACCTATTAAAAATAAAAACTAACATGGGAGAATTACAAAGTATTGATGTAACAAAATTTCTTGGGTTACATATTGATGATATGCTATCTTGGAGTCAGCACATTGTTAATCTAAATAAATCTCTATGCTCAGCTGTGTATGCATTAACTCAATTAAAACAGAAAGTTAATCAAAATATTTGTAAAATAGTGTACCATGCTTACTTTGAAAGTTTAATGACATACGGTATTGAGTTTTGGGGTAATTCAACCACAGCGAATGTAATCTTTAAAACACAAAAAAAAGCTCTCAGAGTTATCTACAATATGAGAAAATCAGAATCGTGTAGGCATATTTTCATAGAAACAAGAATTTTGACAATGACCAGCCTATATATTCTGAAAATAACGCAACATATATTCAAAAATTTAACTTCAATAAGCAAACACGAAGATATTTACCATTACAATACTAGGAACAAAACTGAAATCGTGTTACCCAAATATAAAAATACCTTCAGTCAAAAAGGTCCTTTCTATAGTGGCATGAAAATATTTCAAAGACTGCCTGCGGCCATTAAGGAGGCAGCCACACTAAAATTATTTAAAAATAAATTAAAACATTGGCTATTATGTAAAGCATTTTACAAACTAAATGAATTTTTCGATACCTAAAACAGTTAATCTATAATAGCAATGCATAAAAAAAAAATAAAAATAAAATAACACAAAATAAACAATAACAAATTTAATACTACGGTCGATTTTCCCTACGCTCGGTTTCGAGCTTGGATATGCACATGACATTATCTAGTTAGTAAGTTACTTATAATATAATTTTTATTTTTTGTACTTTGTGTGTATTCGTGGGAAATAAATTACTTTACTTTACTTTACTTACTATCCCTAATGTCACAGGCTTTCTAAATGTTCCATATGTCCCTAACGTCCCAGACGTCCTAAATGTCCCATATGTCCCTAACGTCTCAGACGTCCCAGATGTCCCATACGTTTCATATGTCCCTAATGTCCCAGGCTTCCTAAATGTTCCATATGTCCCTAACGTCCCAGACGTCCCAGCTGTCCGGTATGTCCCTAACGTCCCAGACGTCCTAAATGTCCCATATGTCCCTAACGTCCCAGACGTCCCAGCTGTCCCGTATGTTCCTAACGTCCCAGACGTCCTAAATGTCCCATATGTCCCTAACGTTCCAGACGTCCCAGCTGTCCCGTATGTCCCTAACGTCCCAGACATCCCAGACGTCCCAGATGTTAAATATGTCCCTAACGTCCTAAATGTCGTAGATGTTCCATATGTCCTATATGTCCCTATTGTCCCAGACGTCCCAGATGTCCCATATGTCCCTAACGTCCCAGCCGTCCCAGATGTCCCATATGCCCCTAACGTCCCAGACGTCCCAGATGTCCCATATGTCCCAGGCGTCCTAGATGTCCCATATGTCCCATATGTCCCAAATGTCCCAGGCGTCCTAAATGTCCCATATGTCCTTAACGTCCCAGACGTCCAAGACGTCCTAGATGTCCCATATGTCTCTAACGTCCCAGACGTCCCAAATGTCCCATATGTAACTAACGTCCCAGACGTCCCAGATGTCCCATATGTTCCATATGTCCCTAATGTCTAAGACGTCCTAGATGTTCCATATGTTCCTAACGTCCCAAACGTCCTAAATTTCCCATATTTCCTTAACGTCCCAGACGTCCCAGCTGTCCCGTATGTCCCTAACGTTCCAGACATCCCAGACGTCCTAGATGTTCCATATGTCCCGAACGTCTCACACGTCCTAGATGTCCTATATGTCCCTAACGTCACAGACGTTCCAGATGTCCCATATGTTTCATATGTCCCTAATGTCCCGGGCGTCTCAGATTTCCCATATGTCCCATATGTCCTTAATGTCCCAGGCGTCCTAAATGTCCTATTTGTCCTTAACGTCTCAGACATCCCAAACGTCTTAGACGTCCCGTATGTACATAACTTCTTAGACGTCCCAGATGTCCCATATGTCCCATATGTCCCTAATGTCCCAGGCGTCCTAAATGTCCCATATGTCCTCAACGTCCCAGACGTCCCAGACGTACTAGATGTCCCATATGTCCTTAACGTCGCAGACGTCCCAGATGTCCCATATGTCCCTAACGTCCCAGACGTCCCAGATGTCCCATATGTCCCATATGTCCCTAATGTCCCAGGAGTCCTAAATGTCCCATATGTCCTTAACGTTCCAGACGTCCCAGACGTCCTAGATGTCCCATATGTCCTTAACGTCCCAGACGTCCCAAATGTCCCATATGTCTCTAACGTCCCAGATGTCCCATATGTTCCATATGTCCCTAATGTCCCAAGCGTCCTAGATGTTCCAAATGTCCCTAACGTTTCAGACGTCCTAAATGTCCCATATGTCCCTAACGTCCCAGACGTCCTAAATGTCCCATATGTCCCTAACATCCCAGATGTCCGAGCTGTCCTTAACGTCCCAGACGTCCCAGATGTCTCATATGTCCCATATGTCCCTAATGTCCCAGGCGTCGTAGATGTTCCATATGTCCCTAACGTCCCAGACGTCCTAAATGTCCCATATGTCCCTAACATCCCAGACGTCCCAGCTGTCCCGTATGTCCCTAACGTCCCAGACGTCCCAGATGTCTCATATGTCCCATATGTCCCTAATGTCCCAAGCGTTATAGATCATCCATATGACCCTAACGTCCCAGACGTCCTAAATTCCCCATATGTCTTTATGGTCCCAGACGTCCTAGACGTCCTAGATGTCTTATATGTCCTTAACGTCCCAGACGTCCCAGATGTTCCATATGTCCCTAACGTCCCAGACGTCCCAGATGTCCCATATGTCCCATATGTCCCTAGTGTCCCAGGCGTCCTAGATGTCCCATGTGTCCCTAATGTCTCAGGCGTCCTAAATGTCCCATATGTCCTTAACGTCCCAGACGTCCCAAACGTCCTAGATGTCCCATATGTCATTAATGTCCCAGACGTCCCAGATGTCCCATATGTGTCTAACGTCCCAAACGTCCCAGATGTCTCATATGTCCCATATGTCTCTAATGTCCCAGGCGTCCTAGATGTTCCATATGTCCCTAACGTTCCAGACGTCCCAGCTGTCCCGTATGTCCCTAACGTCCCAGACGTCCCAGACGTCCTAGATGTCCCTTATGTGCCTAACGTCCCAGATGTCTTAGATGTCCTATATGTCCCTAACGTCCCAGAAGTCCCAGATGTCCCATATGTCCCAAATGTCCCTAATGTCCCAGGAGTCCCATACGTCCCTAATGTCCCAGGCGTCCTAAATGTCCCATATGTCGTTAACGTCCCAGACGTCCTAGACGTCCTAGATGTCCCATATGTCCTTAACGTCCCAGACGTCCCAGATGTTCTATATGTCCCTAATGTTTCAGACGTGCCAGATGTCCCATATGTCCCTAATGTCCCAGGCGTCGCAGATGTCCCATATGTCCCATATGTCCGTAATGTCCCAGGCGTGCTAAATGTCCCATATGTCGTTACCGTCCCAGACGTCCCAGACGTCCTAGATGTCTCATATATCCTAAACGTCCCAGATGTCCCATATGTCCCATATGTCCCTAACGTCCCAAACGTCCCAGATGTCCCATATGTCCCATATGTCCCTAACGTCCCAGACGTCCTAAATGTCCCATATGTAACTAAAGTCCCAGACGTCCCAACTGTCCCGTATGTCCCTAACGTCCCAGCCGTCCTAAATGTCCCATATGTCCCGTACGTCCCAGACGTCCCAGATGGCCCATATGTCCCATATGTCCCATATGTCCCAGGCGTCCCAGATGTCCCATATGTCCCATATGTCCCTAATGTCCAGGCGTCCTAAATGTCCCATATGTCCTTAACGTCCCAGACGTCCAAGACGTCGTAGATGTCCTATATGTCTCTAACGTCCCAGACGTCCCAGATGTCTCATATGTTCCTAACGTCCCAGACGTCCCAGATGTCCCATATGTCACATATGTCCCATATATCCCAGGCGTCCCAGATGTCCCATATGTCCCATATGTCCCTAATGTCCAGGCATCCTAAATGTCCCATATGTCCTTAACGTCCCAGACGTTCAAGACGTCCTAGATGTCCCATATGTCCCATATGTCCCTAACGTCTAAGACGTCCTAGTTGTTCCATATGTTTCTAACGTCCCAAACGTCCTAAATTTCCCATATATCCTTAACGTCCCAGACGTCCCAGCTGTCCCGTATGTCCCTAGCGTCCCAGACATCCCAGACGTCCTAGATGTCCCATATGTCCCAAACGTCTCAGACGTCCTAGATGTCCTACATGTCTTTAACGTCACAGACGTCCCAGATGTCCCATATGTCCCATATGTCCCTAATGTCCCACGCGTCCTAAATGTCCTATTTGTCCTTAACGTCTCAGACGTCCCAAACGTCTTCGATGTCCCATATGTCCTTAACGTCCCAGACGTGAAAGATGTCCCATATGTCCCATATTTCCCTAATGTCCCAGGCGTCCTAAATGTCCCATATGTCCTCAACGTCCCAGACGTCCCAGGCGTCCTAGATGTCCCATATGTCTTTAACGTCCCAGACGTCCCAGATGTCCCATATGTCCCTAACGTCTCAGACGTCCCAGATGTCCCATATGTCCTTAACGTCCCAGACGTCCCAGACGTCCTAGATGTCCCATATGTCCTTAACGTCCCAGACGTCCAAATGTCCCATATGTCCCTAACGTCCCAGACGTCCCAGATGTCCCATATGTTCCATATGTCCCTAATGTCCCAAGCGTCCTAGATGTCCCGCATGTCCCTAACGTCCCAGACGTCCCAGACGTCTTAGATGTTCCATATGTACCTAACGTCTCAGACGTCCTAGATGTATTATATGTCCCTAACGTCCCAGACGTCCCAGATGTCCCATATGTCCAATATGTCCCTAATGTCCCAGGCGTCCTAAATGTTTCATATGTCCCTAACGTCCCAGACGTCCCTGCTGTTCCGTATGTCCCTAACGTCCCAGACGTCCCAGGCGTCCTAGATGTCCCATATGTCCCTAACGTCACAGACGTCCCAGATGTCCCATATGTCCCTAACGTCCCAGACGTCCTAGATGTCCCATATGTCCTTAACGTCCCAGACGTCCCAGATGTCCCATATGTTCCATATGTCCCTAATGTCCCAGACGTCCTAAATTTCCCATATGCCCCTAACGTTCCAGACGTCCCAGCTGTTCCGTATGTCCCTAACGTCCCGTATGTCCCTAACGTCCCAGACGTCCCAGACGTCCTAAATGTCCCATATGTCCCTAACGTCCCAGACGTCTCAGCTGTCCCGTATGTCCCTAACGTCCCAAACGTTCCAGATGTCCCATATGTCCCATATGTCCCTAATGTCCCAGGCTTCCCGGATGTCCCATACGTCCCATATATCGATTGCGTGGACCACGAAATATTACTTAACAAGTTGGAAATTTATGGTAATCGTGGAATGGCTTTACAGTGGTTCCAGTCCTATTTGGAAATGCGCAATCAAGTAGTAAAAATTAGACATCAAAATTCTAATGGGTGTATTACAAAATATACATCAACCTCTAAATTAATTACGTGTGGTGTACCGCAAGGCAGTATATTGGGACCTGTCCTTTTTACTTTATATATCAATGATCTTCCGTTAACCATCAGTAACTGTAATTTTACTTTATTTGCGGATGACACCAATATCATCATTAAAGCTAAAAGTGTTGACGAACTTGAAAACGCAGCGATACACATTATTAATAAAGTTCACGACTGGTTTTCCGCAAATAAATTAAAATTTAACTATGAAAAATCATGCACAGTTGCGTTTCGCACTCCTAGAGCTCCAACTAACCTATTAAAAATAAAAACTAACATGGGAGAATTACAAAGTATTGATGTAACAAAATTTCTTGGGTTACATATTGATGATATGCTATCTTGGAGTCAGCACATTGTTAATCTAAATAAATCTCTATGCTCAGCTGTGTATGCATTAACTCAATTAAAACAGAAAGTTAATCAAAATATTTGTAAAATAGTGTACCATGCTTACTTTGAAAGTTTAATGACATACGGTATTGAGTTTTGGGGTAATTCAACCACAGCGAATGTAATCTTTAAAACACAAAAAAAAGCTCTCAGAGTTATCTACAATATGAGAAAATCAGAATCGTGTAGGCATATTTTCATAGAAACAAGAATTTTGACAATGACCAGCCTATATATTCTGAAAATAACGCAACATATATTCAAAAATTTAACTTCAATAAGCAAACACGAAGATATTTACCATTACAATACTAGGAACAAAACTGAAATCGTGTTACCCAAATATAAAAATACCTTCAGTCAAAAAGGTCCTTTCTATAGTGGCATGAAAATATTTCAAAGACTGCCTGCGGCCATTAAGGAGGCAGCCACACTAAAATTATTTAAAAATAAATTAAAACATTGGCTATTATGTAAAGCATTTTACAAACTAAATGAATTTTTCGATACCTAAAACAGTTAATCTATAATAGCAATGCATAAAAAAAAAATAAAAATAAAATAACACAAAATAAACAATAACAAATTTAATACTACGGTCGATTTTCCCTACGCTCGGTTTCGAGCTTGGATATGCACATGACATTATCTAGTTAGTAAGTTACTTATAATATAATTTTTATTTTTTGTACTTTGTGTGTATTCGTGGGAAATAAATTACTTTACTTTACTTTACTTACTATCCCTAATGTCACAGGCTTTCTAAATGTTCCATATGTCCCTAACGTCCCAGACGTCCTAAATGTCCCATATGTCCCTAACGTCTCAGACGTCCCAGATGTCCCATACGTTTCATATGTCCCTAATGTCCCAGGCTTCCTAAATGTTCCATATGTCCCTAACGTCCCAGACGTCCCAGCTGTCCGGTATGTCCCTAACGTCCCAGACGTCCTAAATGTCCCATATGTCCCTAACGTCCCAGACGTCCCAGCTGTCCCGTATGTTCCTAACGTCCCAGACGTCCTAAATGTCCCATATGTCCCTAACGTTCCAGACGTCCCAGCTGTCCCGTATGTCCCTAACGTCCCAGACATCCCAGACGTCCCAGATGTTAAATATGTCCCTAACGTCCTAAATGTCGTAGATGTTCCATATGTCCTATATGTCCCTATTGTCCCAGACGTCCCAGATGTCCCATATGTCCCTAACGTCCCAGCCGTCCCAGATGTCCCATATGCCCCTAACGTCCCAGACGTCCCAGATGTCCCATATGTCCCAGGCGTCCTAGATGTCCCATATGTCCCATATGTCCCAAATGTCCCAGGCGTCCTAAATGTCCCATATGTCCTTAACGTCCCAGACGTCCAAGACGTCCTAGATGTCCCATATGTCTCTAACGTCCCAGACGTCCCAAATGTCCCATATGTAACTAACGTCCCAGACGTCCCAGATGTCCCATATGTTCCATATGTCCCTAATGTCTAAGACGTCCTAGATGTTCCATATGTTCCTAACGTCCCAAACGTCCTAAATTTCCCATATTTCCTTAACGTCCCAGACGTCCCAGCTGTCCCGTATGTCCCTAACGTTCCAGACATCCCAGACGTCCTAGATGTTCCATATGTCCCGAACGTCTCACACGTCCTAGATGTCCTATATGTCCCTAACGTCACAGACGTTCCAGATGTCCCATATGTTTCATATGTCCCTAATGTCCCGGGCGTCTCAGATTTCCCATATGTCCCATATGTCCTTAATGTCCCAGGCGTCCTAAATGTCCTATTTGTCCTTAACGTCTCAGACATCCCAAACGTCTTAGACGTCCCGTATGTACATAACTTCTTAGACGTCCCAGATGTCCCATATGTCCCATATGTCCCTAATGTCCCAGGCGTCCTAAATGTCCCATATGTCCTCAACGTCCCAGACGTCCCAGACGTACTAGATGTCCCATATGTCCTTAACGTCGCAGACGTCCCAGATGTCCCATATGTCCCTAACGTCCCAGACGTCCCAGATGTCCCATATGTCCCATATGTCCCTAATGTCCCAGGAGTCCTAAATGTCCCATATGTCCTTAACGTTCCAGACGTCCCAGACGTCCTAGATGTCCCATATGTCCTTAACGTCCCAGACGTCCCAAATGTCCCATATGTCTCTAACGTCCCAGATGTCCCATATGTTCCATATGTCCCTAATGTCCCAAGCGTCCTAGATGTTCCAAATGTCCCTAACGTTTCAGACGTCCTAAATGTCCCATATGTCCCTAACGTCCCAGACGTCCTAAATGTCCCATATGTCCCTAACATCCCAGATGTCCGAGCTGTCCTTAACGTCCCAGACGTCCCAGATGTCTCATATGTCCCATATGTCCCTAATGTCCCAGGCGTCGTAGATGTTCCATATGTCCCTAACGTCCCAGACGTCCTAAATGTCCCATATGTCCCTAACATCCCAGACGTCCCAGCTGTCCCGTATGTCCCTAACGTCCCAGACGTCCCAGATGTCTCATATGTCCCATATGTCCCTAATGTCCCAAGCGTTATAGATCATCCATATGACCCTAACGTCCCAGACGTCCTAAATTCCCCATATGTCTTTATGGTCCCAGACGTCCTAGACGTCCTAGATGTCTTATATGTCCTTAACGTCCCAGACGTCCCAGATGTTCCATATGTCCCTAACGTCCCAGACGTCCCAGATGTCCCATATGTCCCATATGTCCCTAGTGTCCCAGGCGTCCTAGATGTCCCATGTGTCCCTAATGTCTCAGGCGTCCTAAATGTCCCATATGTCCTTAACGTCCCAGACGTCCCAAACGTCCTAGATGTCCCATATGTCATTAATGTCCCAGACGTCCCAGATGTCCCATATGTGTCTAACGTCCCAAACGTCCCAGATGTCTCATATGTCCCATATGTCTCTAATGTCCCAGGCGTCCTAGATGTTCCATATGTCCCTAACGTTCCAGACGTCCCAGCTGTCCCGTATGTCCCTAACGTCCCAGACGTCCCAGACGTCCTAGATGTCCCTTATGTGCCTAACGTCCCAGATGTCTTAGATGTCCTATATGTCCCTAACGTCCCAGAAGTCCCAGATGTCCCATATGTCCCAAATGTCCCTAATGTCCCAGGAGTCCCATACGTCCCTAATGTCCCAGGCGTCCTAAATGTCCCATATGTCGTTAACGTCCCAGACGTCCTAGACGTCCTAGATGTCCCATATGTCCTTAACGTCCCAGACGTCCCAGATGTTCTATATGTCCCTAATGTTTCAGACGTCCCAGATGTCCCATATGTCCCTAATGTCCCAGGCGTCGCAGATGTCCCATATGTCCCATATGTCCGTAATGTCCCAGGCGTGCTAAATGTCCCATATGTCGTTACCGTCCCAGACGTCCCAGACGTCCTAGATGTCTCATATATCCTAAACGTCCCAGATGTCCCATATGTCCCATATGTCCCTAACGTCCCAAACGTCCCAGATGTCCCATATGTCCCATATGTCCCTAACGTCCCAGACGTCCTAAATGTCCCATATGTAACTAAAGTCCCAAACGTCCCAACTGTCCCGTATGTCCCTAACGTCCCAGCCGTCCTAAATGTCCCATATGTCCCGTACGTCCCAGACGTCCCAGATGGCCCATATGTCCCATATGTCCCATATGTCCCAGGCGTCCCAGATGTCCCATATGTCCCATATGTCCCTAATGTCCAGGCGTCCTAAATGTCCCATATGTCCTTAACGTCCCAGACGTCCAAGACGTCGTAGATGTCCTATATGTCTCTAACGTCCCAGACGTCCCAGATGTCTCATATGTTCCTAACGTCCCAGACGTCCCAGATGTCCCATATGTCACATATGTCCCATATATCCCAGGCGTCCCAGATGTCCCATATGTCCCATATGTCCCTAATGTCCAGGCATCCTAAATGTCCCATATGTCCTTAACGTCCCAGACGTTCAAGACGTCCTAGATGTCCCATATGTCCCATATGTCCCTAACGTCTAAGACGTCCTAGTTGTTCCATATGTTTCTAACGTCCCAAACGTCCTAAATTTCCCATATATCCTTAACGTCCCAGACGTCCCAGCTGTCCCGTATGTCCCTAGCGTCCCAGACATCCCAGACGTCCTAGATGTCCCATATGTCCCAAACGTCTCAGACGTCCTAGATGTCCTACATGTCTTTAACGTCACAGACGTCCCAGATGTCCCATATGTCCCATATGTCCCTAATGTCCCACGCGTCCTAAATGTCCTATTTGTCCTTAACGTCTCAGACGTCCCAAACGTCTTCGATGTCCCATATGTCCTTAACGTCCCAGACGTGAAAGATGTCCCATATGTCCCATATTTCCCTAATGTCCCAGGCGTCCTAAATGTCCCATATGTCCTCAACGTCCCAGACGTCCCAGGCGTCCTAGATGTCCCATATGTCTTTAACGTCCCAGACGTCCCAGATGTCCCATATGTCCCTAACGTCTCAGACGTCCCAGATGTCCCATATGTCCTTAACGTCCCAGACGTCCCAGACGTCCTAGATGTCCCATATGTCCTTAACGTCCCAGACGTCCAAATGTCCCATATGTCCCTAACGTCCCAGACGTCCCAGATGTCCCATATGTTCCATATGTCCCTAATGTCCCAAGCGTCCTAGATGTCCCGCATGTCCCTAACGTCCCAGACGTCCCAGACGTCTTAGATGTTCCATATGTACCTAACGTCTCAGACGTCCTAGATGTATTATATGTCCCTAACGTCCCAGACGTCCCAGATGTCCCATATGTCCAATATGTCCCTAATGTCCCAGGCGTCCTAAATGTTTCATATGTCCCTAACGTCCCAGACGTCCCTGCTGTTCCGTATGTCCCTAACGTCCCAGACGTCCCAGGCGTCCTAGATGTCCCATATGTCCCTAACGTCACAGACGTCCCAGATGTCCCATATGTCCCTAACGTCCCAGACGTCTCAGATGTCCCATATGTCCCATATGTCCCTAATGTCCCAAGCGTCCCAGATGTACCATATGTCCCATATATCCCTAATGTCCCAGGCGTCCTAAATGTCCCATATGTCCTTAACGTCCCAGACGTCCCATACGTCCTAGATGTCCCATATGTCCCTAACGTCCCAGACGTCCCAGATGTCCCATTTGTCCTACATGTCCCTAACATCCCAGACGTCCTAGCTGTCCCGTATGTCCCTAACGTCCTAAACGTCCCAGATGTCCCATATGTCCCATATGTCCCTAATGTCCCAGGCGTCCTAGATGTCCCATACGTCTCTAATGTCCCACGCGTCCCAAATGTCCCATATGTCCTTAACGTCCCAGACGTCCCAGATGTCTTATATGTCCTTAACGTCCCAGACGTCTCAGATGTCCCATATGTCCCTAACGTCCCAGACGTCGCTGATGTTCCATATGTCCCATATATCCCTAATGTCCCAGGCGTCCTAGATGTCCCATACGTCTCTAATGTCCCACGCGTCCCAAATGTCCCATATGTCCTTAACGTCCCAGACGTGCCAGATGTCCCATATGTCCCTAACGTCCCAAACGTCCCAGATGTCTCATATGTCCCATATGTCTCTAATGTCCCAAGCGTCCTAGATGTTCCATATGTCCCTAACGTCCCAGACGTCCTAGCTGTCCCTTATGTCCCTAACGTCCCAGACGTCCCAGACGTCCTAGATGTCCCATTTGTCCCTAACGTCTCAGATGTCCCATATTTCCCATATGTCCCTAATGTCCCAGGCGTCCTAGATGTTCCATATGTCCCTAACGTCCCAGACATCCTAAATGTCCCTAACGTCCCAGACGTCCCAGCTGTCCCGTATGTCCCTAACGTCCCAGACGTCCCAGGCGTCCTAGATGTCCCATATGTCCCTAACGACCAAGACGTCCTAGATGTCCTATATGTCCCTAACGTCCCAGACGTCCCAGACGTCCCAGACGTCCCATATGTCCCATATGTCCCTAATGTCCCAGGCGTCCCAGCTGTCCCATATGTCCCATATGTTCCTAATGTCCCAGGCGATCTAAATGTCCCATATGTCCTTAACGTCCCAGACGTCCCAGACGTCAGTAGGGTGTTTTGGAGTGTTCTGAGACAAGTTCAGGTCAAGGTTGCCACCCCCCACCACTCGACCCGCCACCTCCCACCACCATAAATATTAAGGTCAAGGCTAAGTGTTGGTGGGAGGTGGCGGGTCGAGTGGTGGGGGGGTGGCAACCTTGACCTGACCTTGTCTCAGAACACTCCAAAGAAAAAATATTTAAAGTCAAGGACTTCAGCTTTTAAGTTCTAGAACCTCTGCGCATTTAAGTTCAAGGACCTCTGCTTTTAAGTTCAAGGCTAAATCGTATTTGGATGGTTACCTTGACTTAACCTTGTTCCAAACCCTTTCAAACAAGAACCTCCACGAACTGCGGGGGTTGTGAGATTCATATTGTTGAAATGATGCTCGCTCGATGGCGTAGAAGAATGTACTTGTGAAGACGGCTAAAGGAACAACGACAATGAATAAAACGAAAAAAAGTGTTATAAATTCATTTATTAAGTATAAATTCATTTATTAAGTATAAATACATTAATTAGGAATTGTCAAGTCTAGTGCACTAGTTCTTTGTAAGGCATCACTTATGTTAAGTTGATCCGCAACCAAAAATTGTTTGACCTCTTCTAACTCGTTTTGTAATTGTTGCAACTTTTTACACATCTTCGCAAAGACGCAATGTTCGGACCAGCGCAAATGTTCTTCTAGAGGATCATCTTCCGGTACCCATTTGTGGATACGAATTTCACAACAAAAGCACTGCACTTCATCGCTGTCTTGAAGGTAGAAAAATCCAACCCGTGCAAGCGAGGCTGCAGGTATGACACCAGTCCAGTTTTTGTAGGTCTGGATGCGGTGCTCGTAGCGGCGGAGGTATGGCGGAAATACTTCGAGACACATGGTTAAATGAAAACCAGCGACTGTTACTCTGTAAGGTTGTGACACGCTTATATAGTTGGTAATCCAGCATGAGAGGGGGAATAGCTGTTCAAGGCTGACCGGGCGACTCCACTAGAATGGGAGCCTTGAGATGAAATTCCACATACATAACAGGAATGTCGTTGACTGCTTTAAATTTCAGCACGTCACCCCTTTTTAGGGTCTTTCCAGTCAACTCTGTAACGCTAAGATGGCTATCATTCAAAATAATTGTAGGAGTTGCAGGATTCGTATTGACAGAAGATATAACAGCCTCAGCGAATTGAACTGTATAGTTTAATTTACCGGATAGTAGAATATACCAGCCTTCAGGGTTAACTCCTAGACTTGTAAAGTGTATGTCCTTTTCATAGTAAAAATCCGCCAAGTTCTCGAAAAGAAACAGTTGAGGAGGATCAGTGGAATGATCTGAGGGATGGCCAAGGTGATGTCTTCCAAATTTATCCAGCGGCATTATAGTTTACTCTAACGCTTCTACGCACACTCGATTCGCTTAACTGCTACTTCGTTAAAATGCTATTTCTAACTGACCAATTTTCCCCCCACCACTAGTTTTGGTACTCCTCCTACTTGACCGTGACCGTGGGCAACCTTGTAACCCCCTTCTACCACTACCTTCGAAAAGTAGATAAAAAAAGAGCAGGCAGGAGTAGGAATCGCAGAACATCGTCTTATTCAGTGCAACTAAGAATGGAAACCATTACCAAAGTTCTTGGCTTAGTGAAGAGCGGGCAAGCAGTGTTCGATGGTGTCACGAAGTTTAAACCGCAACAATGTCCAGTGCTCCTTGGCAGTAGTACATATAGATTAAATAATTCACAGACTAAGTTTGTATGCGTGGGTCTACAAACCAGCGGTGGATTTGTACCAGTAATACAAATACGTGGAAATCACAATAATTGGGTTCAGCTGCTGGAACCCGAGTGGGGAATCCTGTTAGAAAATGAAGGAATTATAACAAATTATTTTTATTCCGGAGCTGGACAGTGGCCACCGCTTCAGTTGGGACCCATACTCCTATCATTCACAACGATTCAAGCGGTGAAGGTGTTACGCATACAGGGTCAGGACGGATCGGATGTTTACCTGGGGAGAGAAACTGTGGAAGAGCTGTACAGAGTTCGCACTCTAATTGGACGAAAACTAGCACAATTGAAGAACTCCTTCCTCAATTTTAGTCAACAACAATAACGCGAGCGCTAACTCAACCTGGGGATTATATTCAAAATCTACACGTTACGTTACAAAACTTTGACGAATTGTCGGAGAAGGCTCTGTGTCTCTACGAACTGCTGACGTTTGCTAGCGACAGTGTTAGGTGTGATATTGAACTAGAAGCAATTGGGCAGCAACTGTCGTCGTAATGTGGATGTGTTACTCGGAGGCTGCTCGAGCGCCAGCTACAGATGTGCGCAGCGCCATAGGAAATCTGCAAGGTCGGTGTGAGGACTTAGCATTCGACGCAGGACATGAAGTTGTGTATGGTATGGGGCGGAGCGAATATACCGATGAAGAGTTGCACACGAGAGAAAGATTATATGAAAATGGAGCAGAAGTATGTCAATTGTTTATAAATAATGTGATAAATCGAAGGCTCTTTGTAAATCTGATGGAAGGTCTCGGGTTACATCATAAGCTAAGTGAAGTAAACAAATTTATAGAAGAAGAAGAAAATGAAGAATAAACTAAAGAAGAAACTAGAGCGAAAGAAACTAAAGAAGAAAAATGTTACTAGTTAAGCTAGTATTTATATAATTTTTTATATTATTATTATATTATAGTATGTAATGTTTATTTGTTAAAGTTTTTTTTACTGAAGAAACTACTACTTATAATACGTACAATGCTCTGACGAGAGTGGTCAAGCAGGTGTAACTCTTCTGCGCAAGTTTTATTATGGAGGGGGGGGGGGTAGTATTACTTTGCCGTCCAGCTAGTTATCTGACCATAACTTCGTTGTGTCCTGACAAGTGTGAGTGCGCCAGTACCTTTAGCCGTTCAGCTAGTTCTCTGAGGCAACATGAAATTGGTTATCGATATTCAAGGATTCAAAACAACCGACAAGAATTTCACTCCAAAGGAATTTGCTGCTTACGATGGAACCAGTATTGCTCACCACGTGTTCAAACAACCCTTTCCTTTCGAAGCACTGCCTCAGAATTTGCAAAAGCAAGCCCGTTAGTTAATGGAAAACCATCATTGCATAGCCTGGAAGGATGGATTTACTCCTGCATACCTGTTCCCCACCATATTGCGACGCCTTCTGCGGGACGCTGAACTGATATATGTTAAAGGGAGAGAAAAGGCTGAGTTTCTGCAACGCTACACCGCAACACCAATCATTGAAATTGCGGAGCAACCACCACTCAGTCCAACACAACCCCTTTGCATGTATCATGCTAAAACTTGTTGCTATTGTGCTTTGTCTAATGTTTACCATATATATAATCATTACCTACTTAATGGAATAATAAAACAAGATTTAAATTTTATTCTGTTTTTTTATTTACAAACAATATATAATCTAACAATGTACAATCTAATGATCTACAAAGGCTGAATATCGTTCTACGTATACTTTATCTCTATGTTTTGAGCTGAAGACGTTTCTCAATACCTCTTCCACATTAAGGATCCTCCGCTTGAACCTCATCTTATCCATAGCTTCTTGTTGCCAGACTCCTCTCCGAGCTTCTTTATACGCATACGCCCACGTATGCAGATTGTACATCTGATTCTTCGAGTCGTCAAACTGCACACTCTTCTTCATTTTCCTTCTTTTCACAAATTTGTTCGTTCAGACCGATACTAGTCACTGCACACTCTTCTTAATTTTCCTTCTTTTCACAAATTTGTTCGTTCAGACCGATACTAGTCAACATTTGCACCGTTTTGTAGATTTTTTTTCTTTTTTGGTGGGAGGAGGTTCTAGAGTTTGACTTTGAAATCAAGATCGAGTGGTGGGAGGTGTTAGAGTTCGTCCTTAAAAATGATGTGATCTTGAAAATCACCTTAGCCTTCAACTCAAGGTCAGATCAAAATAAAAAAAAAACATTTAAAAAATATATTTAGTTAAATGTTACAGGTGATCAATATTTGAAATATATCTCCAGAAGAGCGAGCCATATCCACTCCTAACTTGAAGTGTGAACATGCCGGTTGGTGTAGAGTTAATTTTCGTTGTAGATTTACACGGTAGATCGAATACTGAGACACGTTCTTCCAGCATTTCAGCAAAGGGATGCTTTGGGTGGTAGTCCACATCCAGCGTCAGCGATGTATTTCCTTCTCCAGCAAAATATTTTAAAATGTTTTTTTCCAAATTGGCAATCAGTCATTTCCGTTTTTCTTGTTGATTTTGGCTATCGCCAGCCATAGCACTCACTACATACACGTAAAATTCCAAGTCTAAATTTCTGAGTCCCGAGGAATTTCTCACTATTTTATCTAAATTGTTTTTTGCATCTTTAAACCAGAAAGCACAGCACAACTTTACAGCGTGCTTTAATGTGATTTCATGTAAAGAATCGTCACTTGGAGTCTGATCCATTATTTTATACGTAAACGAATAGTGTGCGAACTTGACGTAAGTTATAAAACAATTAACGAGACCATGATAATGCGCAACCTTTTATACTTTCGATTATCCCGAAGGTCATCGCCGTTTTTTATTAAATAGTTTAAGGACTCGGTGGTCTAATGGTATGGCGCCTGGGGAGCATTATATGCATTAAAGGGAATTCTAGACACTGCGCCTCAGGAGATCTGGGTTCGAATCCTAGTCGAGTCAATTTTTTTCAATAATCAGAAAGTAGGCGGCAGTAGGAGTACAATGCAAAAAAAAAGACCTGCTTCGGAGTATTACAATTGTTTTACTGCTTTTGTCAGAGCGTTGTACGTAAAAACTCGATCATGAAGAACGAGACAATACGCGGTTGTGTTGGCTAGCACGATTGCGGAAGTTTCAAATTCAACTCGAAAAACTACAGCGTTCGCGTGGAGGTAGTCCTTTTGATGGGAGCAGTCGATTACAACAATGGGTGCTTTGTCGACTCATTGGGCGTGAACCAAGGCTCGTCAGTCTTGTTATAATAATACGATTGAAACTTGGAGTACATTTCGTATAATGTGGCGTAATGATTCAGACCATAATTGTTATTTAAATTATCGTAGGGGAAACGTTCGGTGTTGAGATAAACTCTAAAATTTGTAAGATTAATTTTGTCGAAATGACTATTGTCCTTAGAGATGAGCCCCGAACGTTCCGTCTGAAAACCTACGATGACATATCTGGGGGTTTGTAATTTGGTGGTTGTTGCAATGGCATGAGAATGTTGAGTCACGGCATTAACGCCTGGTATGATATGAAGTTGCCAGCTGCAAAACGCTACTTGTGTGTCGATATTTTTGTCAATGTATTTGGTTAGAGATAATTCTTGAGCAAGACCTGGAGTGACATGTGGAAGTTTCCAATACAGCTTGTCAATCGTAACTTTAGCAGTCTCTCCTACGGTAGCACTGAATACGGCGTCGGCATCGGTATTGCTGCGAATCAGGACAAGCTCTTGTCGGATGTTAAGTATGACTTTTCCATAATCTTCGGCGAAGCCTAGCAGCATTCTCAACGGTATGCAGGCACTGAAGTTGCCCTGTGCATCGGTAATGTGAGTATTGGCGGCGTACAAACAACCAGAATTTTGAAGCTTTTTAACATCATCAGAACTGTAGGACACATATCCCTTAAGAGTAGATGTAATACCAGGTTTGGTAACAGAATCGACAACGACACCATTGATTTCGTATCGGATTTCGCTAAATAAGTGAGCCAACCCATTGTTAAGAAATTTAGCCGTCGTAACTTCACCGGTTGCTTTCCGTAATTTTCCCTCTATGCATAGATAGCTCAAACCTGGTAGAGTTGACATATCTTCAGGAATTGGAATTCGAATTTCATCGTTATAGTCGAAACGGTTTGTATACGGTTGATGGGTGTGCAACTGATTGCTAACGATCGAGTTGTCGACGAGGACACGTTCCCCAATATTTAGAATACTCATGGCAGCACTTTAAAACCCAACGATCGCAAGAAGTCTCTGTTTGCCTTTGTTAACTGCTCGGCGGACGAAGCTGAACTGATTTTACAAGGCTGTGGACAACGTCTCTTATACGAACTGGGTTGGACATGGTAGGGTGAAGGGTTGAATCGAAAACCCATTATAACTTCTTTAAATGCAATGTTACCGTGACGGTTTCCTTACTAAAACTGACGGGGGTATCAGTCTGGTCCAGTATTTTAACAGTTAGGTTAGTGATCTGTCTCGTGCTGATCGGTAGGTAAATGACAGGGTTAGGTGTTTCCACTATTTTGTACCCAGGCGGCACTATGGGGAAGAATTGATGAACGATGTGGCCAGGCTTACCATTTTTATAGGAACCGACAGAGATATTGCAGTGGATAAGGATGGAGTTAATGTTCAAAATTTTCGTAACATGTTCACCTGCATGCCACATATTCGCATCATAAATTTTGCTGTCAAATCCCAACATGTCTCGGATAGTATTGTCACATGTAAAGTCGATTGGAACGTTCGATTTTATTTCGGTTTTTAAGGTGCTGTTGTTTCCGCGTAGCAGCACCCGCCCATTACTTCCGCTAGACTCAAGTTGGTTATGCAGAAAGTCGGCAATGTCCGTAATTTCGTATGCACCCTCAGGTATAGTAATATGAGGTAGTCCGACGAGATGAAATTCATTGTTGGGAGGTCTAATGTTAGCAATAGTATTGTAGGTTTCGAAACTTAACAACCCCAAAACATATTCGCTACCGTCGTCTAAGAAAATAGGGGGGTCAAAATTCGCAGTAAGGATTGATGAATCACCTGTCAGAGTGAATATACTAGACATGATGAAGCGCAACACTTAAACTGTCGACAAAAGCGGTTTCGCAAAGTTATATAGAAATTTGAGACACAGGTGACCGCATGTGTATGACATGAGTCATTGATATCTATTAGAATTATACGTGATCGTGTTATTGCCACCATCGCTACGAAAGTATTTCACTAATTCGGTTGGAGGTTGTAAGCGACCGATGCTATCAAAATAGAGAACAAAGGTATCCACTTTTACGTAAGCCGTCCAATGCGTGCCAGGTCCTACATCATCGTCCAAGTTAGTGACACCACATTCTCGTTTACGAATCTTGATAGGCAGGGCATCCCGCATAAATATTCCCCTAAAGTGTGGTATTTCTAGGCGTTTAACGTAGTCTGTAATATCGATGTGGGTTAACGCGCGGCGCGGCAGCTTCAACGGTAGTTTTTTGACTGATACGGTCGTAGATATAACCCTTTTCCGCGAGCAATGGATTCCATAGCTTTGTTATGTCGCTCCTTTTCCTGGAGATTCTTTTTAGCAGCCTTTGAGTCTCCCACTGATTTAGCGACTGCTGCAGCACCACCTCCGAGGGTTCCCAATGCTCCTAATGCAGCAAGTATGGGTACAAGCGGCAATATGCCTCCTCTCTTCGGAAGAGGTAGTACTCTTGACCGCTTCCGCCTCCTCTTCCTTGTTTTTAAAGCTCCTCCTGAATGCGAGCGGACTGTGATACCGACCCGTTTGGAATGCGTTCGCCGTGTACGCTTCCGTTTCACACCCATTCCAACTTTCGTCTTTTCTTTCATAATTCCAGTAACAGCAAGGGCTGCAGCTCTTTCCCCAAGAGTAGAATCTTTTGCTTTAACACGTTCCCAAGCTTTCTCTGCTAGAACTTTATCTGCCGCGTGACGTGTCGAAAGATCGCTAGATTGTGAGTATGCGATGTCGTGTTGCTTGCAAGCCTCGTCCAGAGGATTCCTTTCTCGATCGCCTCGAGAAAGACGTTTGTTAAGTCGGGTACCAGGTCCGCAAAACTTGTACCCTGGTATGTGTAGTTCAAAGGGTAATTTGTCAATAAGGGTATTCAGGAAACCGCGACCTTTTCGCTTGGCGGTTCGGTGATGACTGGTTTGTTTAGGCTTAGTAGCTTTCATCTTAAAGACTTACACACGACTGATGTTCTTCAAACGGAATTAACAAATATAACGAGAACGCACGGCGGGTAGAGCGCAGTTTCCTTCCGAGCGAAAACGATGGAAAACGTCAAAATTGTGAAGCAAGGGTGTTCCTTGCCGGTAGTAAATCACACAATAAATTCCATATCCGAGACTTACAGAAAGCACAGCGCTTTACTGGGTAAAGGATGTAAACGATGTGTGGCCATAGGTCGATCCGGATCTGGAAAAACCAACCTCATGATCAGTTTACTAGTGCATCGAAATGGGTTGCGATTCGGACACCTTTATATATATGCGAAAACACTCGATCCACCCAAATATAATTATCTGAGAGTAGCCTTTCAACCATTGAGAGACATTGGATTCTTCGAATATAGTAACGATTGTGAGGTGATCAAACCCCAGGAAGCAAAAGAACATTCCGTGATAGTTTTTGACGCCGTAGCTTGCGAGACGCAAAGCATAATTCGAGATTATTTTTGTTTCGGACGTCACCGAAACATAGATTGTTTTTATCTATGTCAGACGTATTCATCTATTCCTAAGCAGCTCATAAGAGATAATGCAAATCTCGTCATCATATTCCAACAAGACAACACCAATCTGAAGCACATTTACGACGATCATGTCAACACGGACATGTCATTCGACAAGTTTAAAGCATTGTGCTCTTATTGTTGGAATGAGGATCACGGATTTTTAGTGATCGATAAAGAAAGCGAAACCAACGCGGGACGATATAGAAAAGGTTTCGACAATTACTTTAATATATAGACAGCAGCCAAAGAAGGGAAGGTAGTAGTTTACCAACAACTGAAGGAGTTGCAACATGGATAAGCGTTTAGCCAGGGAACTTATCAAAACCCGACAATCCGTTAGACGTAAATACGCAGCTTTAAAAGCAGACATCGCCCAATCCCAGTCGATTTTAACTGAGCAATTTAAACCTCTTTCCAAACCGCTCACCGAATTGCTGACAACTATAAAGCAAGAAGGTGTGCCAGTGGGCGAACCAAAAGCGGATTATTTGCCAATAACAATTAAACGTAGAGTATCCACTCCCTCTACCTTGCCCCGTCCGCGAGCGATAACCACTCCAGGCCAAGTTTCTGCGACAAACCTTCCGGGATCGTCACACACTTCCATACCGGGGCCATCATACACCTCTACACCGGGGCCATCACGCACCTCCACACCTCGATTTTTGCAGACGCATGTGTTATCCGAGAGTGAACCAGTAGAGGAATACGATGAGCAGTTGCAAATGGAGGTTGCTGAAGCGGCAGCAGAAGAAGGTGCTGTACAAGCGGCCAGAGAAACCATCCAACAAATGCTGTCACCGGAAGTTCTTGGTCAATATTTAGAACAATTTCAAGGGTTAGCTCGCACATACGTGGAAGGAATGATACGAGATACTGAGGACAAGTACGATTTGCACTACGGAGTTCGATTCGACATAGAGGGAGATAAGTTTGCTATAGGAAATAAAGAAATCAAATTCGAGGGTGAAAATATCGTTATTACAGACAACGGCAACAGAATAGTCTACAAAGGCACTCCAGGATTGTACGAATTGATGTTTAAAAAGAAACCAAATATATACAAAAACGCAGATTTAGAGCAATATCTAGATTTAGTGGATCGTTCCGCCGCAAATCGTGTAAACTACGACCCCACACAAAGAGTTAGTGGTAACGCAGGGTCTAAATACATAAAAATAGTACGACCTCGAACTGCCTCCTCAACCATAAGAGCTCCCGGCAGACCAGCGACAAAGGTACCACGGCGTGGCAAGGGATTACTAACAGTGACGGACAAAAAAGTGGAATATGTTCCTTGGAAGGATCCCAACTCATTAGTGAATCGGTTGCGTATATTAATAGCTTCTCAAGCAGCTGGACACACGGGTCATTCCAATGAGATCGTTCGCATCACCGAAGCCCTGCGAGACGCGAAAATAATCTACTAAGGGGGTACAAAAGTGGAGTGCCAATAGCGGTAAGGTCAGAAAGCATCAGTCGACGATAGAGTAATGCCCATCGACAAATTTGGACGGCACTACCATAGCACGCGCCACGCAGCGCATCCCAGACATGTCTTTATGAAAGTGAAAAATGTAAATCAACTCCATATAGAAGTACCACTGCTGCTAGTGGGGCGTGGGTACGATGAAATCGGATATTCCAAAATTTTCGGACAGAACGAGTACATTTTTCCGTTAACAACCGGCGAGATCATAAGTGTTCAAGTCAGCGGACCTTTGGTAGTATCACACCTCAACGGCATCCCACAGGACACGCTTGTCGGTAAGACATTGCGGCGAGGAGATAAACTGCAATTCGAATCCATAAACAATAAGTTATACGTGCAACTGCTGCTTAAATGTCCCGTAGGAGTGTAGAAAGCAACAGTTGACAATGAACCTTAAAGAAGCCATAGTTAGCGAACTCCACAAACCAGCACGGAAAAATTTCAAGAGAAGGCGCGTTATCCTAAAAGGCTTGAACGATTTATATCAAGCGGATTTGGTAGAAATGATTCCTTATGCAAAAGTCAATAAGGGCTTTCGTTACATTCTGGTAGTGATTAATGCTTTCTCAAAGTATGTGAGGGGCTATCCCGTAAAACGGAAAACAGGAAAGGACGTAACAGCTGCCATGGGTAAGGTGTTGAGGAGTGTAAAGGTGTCACCGCAAAACTTGCAAACGGATTTGGGGAAAGAGTTTTACAACACCGCTTTTCAACTATTAATGCGGCAGCACAATATCAAGCACTACAGCACGTATTCTAGTATGAAGAGCAGCATAGTGGAGAGATGCAACCGCACGCTGAAGAACATGATGTGGAAGCAGTTCAGCCTGCAAGGGTCCTACAAATGGTTGGATATCCTACCCAAGATCGTAGCAAAGTATAACACAACCAAGCATTGCACAATAGGAATGAAACCTGCCCAAGTGAACTTAAAGAATGCAAAACTTTTGTTAAACACGGCGTACAGTTACACAAAGATCGTGGACCCGAAACCTCAAAAGTTTCGTACAGGGGACTTGGTACGCATTAGCAAGTATCGTTCGGCATTTAGCAAGGGGTACACGCCAAGCTGGAGCAACGAAATATTTACAATATCTACAGTTCGACTTACAAACCCTACAACCTATCGACTCACGGACCAAGAAGGTCACGAAATTAAAGGAGGATTCTACGAGCATGAACTGCAAAAAACAAAACATTCAGACGTATATCTAGTTGAAAGGGTCCTGAAGAAGAAAGGAAACTTATTGTATGTAAAGTGGTTGGGATTCGACAAGCGACACAATTCTTGGATACCTAAAACCAATCTCGTGTAACTTAAAGAAATGATGTAGTACTCTCAAAAAATAAAACATTTTTTTTTGTAGTAAATATCTTTTTTAATTAATAGACTGGTACAACTATGTGAGTTTTTCTTCAGATATGCATTACTAATTCTGAACAACATTACAGATTTCAATGTGAGTTCTTCTGTAGATATGCATTACTACTTCTAAACAACATTACACATTTCGTTTAAATTGGAACTAGATGAGAATGTTATATGATAACTACTTACAAACATAGTATGATACAATTACATAATAACAAATTGTACAAAAATGAAATTATGTATACTTAACATTTTACGATACAATTACATAGTAACTAATTATACATACAAAGGAAATCAAATTATGTCTAAATATCTACGAAAAGAAAACCTCTGTAAACGTACCAATCTCGTGAGACTCTTTGCAAGAAATAAACTGTCATTACCATGTAAACGAAAAAAAAAATACTGTTATTGATCCGCGCGTAGTATTACTGATCGTCTTGCAATAATTCCAGTAATCTGTCCAACGGTCTAGAACCTGACATGCCTATATCTACATGACCCCATGCTAGAGTGTTATTCGACTGAGTAATAAGATAGCGCTTATCATCCCGATATGATAGCGCAATTTTATTCTTCAGTTCAGTGTACACTGTGTGCTTGTGAGAGCGAAAAACATACATTTGGCAAAAAACCTGATTACGCACATTGTCAACAACGTCGCGATAGGTTGCCATAGTGAGATATTTATTGGCAGCAGCCTTTTGCACACCTTTTGCTTTCTTTACTTCTTTCCCTCCCACAAACACGCAGTAGGACTTAGCGCCGGCTCCAAAAAATTGTTCTACCGGAACACCTGCGTACTCGTCTTTCATTTTACCGACTACCGATACGGTTTGTGGTATACCGTGTCGACCGTCTTTATAATTTGAAGTGTCAAAACGATCTAAATTAGTTTTTATGTCTTCATAGAAATTGTCAGTCCGTACGTGAATTACAAGCGAGTCAGTATCTGTATAGAGTAGGGAGACATTATTGCCATATTTTTGTTTCAAAAAAATATAAAAAAGTCATACATTACGATTTTAGATAAGTCCAGAATAGTGAAACCTGCATAGATCGGTTTATTATACAAAACAACTGTTTTATTAAGTTCCACAGCAATCAAATTTTCAGAAAAAATTACCGAATTCTTAAAATTTGCTTTGGCAATTAGAGCTGCAGCACCTAGTTTCTTGCCGACATTGTCCCACGTGCTCGCCAACCTGATGTCCGATCGCTTGTCGACATTTTCCATCGTCTTTCCGAAAACGCTATTATTTTTAGCCTTAAAAAAATCTTTCTCAAATTCATTTCGTGCTCGGTTACGTAACGCGGTATTCATATCAATATATGAGCGCAACCAGGGCGATTGAATAAATTTAAGAATTCTGTTAATTTTTGTAAGAACTAAACCAGCATCTAAACATTGTTTTAAATTTCGATAATGAAGCACATACTTGGTCTTATGGTACAAATTTGGAATCAATTTTGGACATTTATATTTTCCACCCGGGGGAATAATAAGTTCCGGACAAAAGGGTAAATCATTGTGGTCGTCGTGCAAGTGTTCAGGATACTGCAGATCAACCTCCAAAATAAAACCCGTATCCGCCTCATCGTCAATTTCAAACACACCAAAATTTTCAACTTCCTCCGCCGCGAGCCATTCAAAATTTCGGTGCGGCAAATACTGACGCATCGCAAAACCGTATAGGTTTGTAGCGTCTAAATACATAATGAATGATGTAGGCTCAGAGGAATCATAATTTGGAACTAAACAATTGTTGGCAATAGCCTTCCTACCAATACATGTGCTTATACCACCCCTAATTGACTTTTTGAGAAAATGTATCATGTCCATGTCAGTTAATAATTCTAATTTGACACCCGTAGATCGTAACATAGCGTCCCAACTAAGACCTGGATCCGTATAATATTGGGCAGGGTCCAACTTATATGCTTCCAAACATAACTTCCTAAAATTTTCAAACACGTCTGCCAAAATCAACACGTCAGCTTTTAAATAAATGTCCGAGTATTCACCCAAAGTTTGACAGTCGAAGGTGTTCCACACAGACACAGCACGATCGTAATCAGTTTGAGAGACGTGTTCTTTATGTAGAGAGTCGAACAACTGAACCTTCGAAGGCAACTTCGCAAGGTTCAATTTTTCGAAGGAGTCCACAAAGGAATATGGAAACACGCCTTTCTGTCTCATTAATTGAAATTTTGCATCGTCCCCAAACAACCTTTTAATTTCATAAAACTGATCGTCAGCCAAATAATCAGCTAAGGTACTCAAAGATCGATTCATAAAACGGTAACTGTCTAGAAATCTAATTTGTAAATAAACTTTCTGCGTTTTGTAACCAAAATCGATTTCATCTACTAACAGATGCTTGCCAAAGGATATATATTTTTCTTTCGTTTGAGGTATCACATCGATCTGTTCGCCATCGACGGCGAATTGTTTGACGAACAAATGAGAATCATAATTTAGGTTGTGGAAAAAGACAGGCACAAAATTGGGAACTTTGAAATTTAGATTACAGATAGAATGTGCAGCACCCCGATACGCTCCAGTCAGGTGACAATGGTCTCGCACCCTAATCTGATCGGTCACAAAGGGTCGATCACATATATGGCAAGACGTAGCAGCCTCGTAATTTTGAAGTTCCGCAGTAGTCATCGTCGCCAAAGGAACCACGTTTTTTAAAAAATTGTTATACAAATAACGAACGTCTGCATCCAACCGCTCCATAAAAACAGTTGAAGCATCTTCACCGCGGTACGTTTGAAATTTAGAAAGACTGTCGTCGTACGAACACTTTATGAAATATGCAAACGAATAAGGCACATGCTCGCACGTCTTAACTGTAAACGAACTCTCGAGGTCTGGTTGCGTATCAGGTTCCTGTACAGGTTTTAAAATAGTCTCAAAATCTGCGTAGACAACAAACGGTAATTTTAATTGTTTATGGTAATTTTCAAATTTCAAAATATTTTGTGGGATTGTTTCACCAAGTTTGTCTACGATCAACTCATCGGTTGGAATTTTGGTATACACCTGATTACAATCGAACTTCATATGTTGTCGCAAGTGCTGTTCAGTACGGAAGTAATGCAAGCATCCGTCACAAAAATGTTTTGCCCCCTTTCTAGCAGTTATTTGCTGTGAAACGAGGCGAGAAATTTTTTTAATGCAACAGTAATGACTGTCACCCTCGTCATTAGTTAACAGAAGCAAGTTAACGTGTCTCAACCGCTTTATGACAGAGTAATGCAAAGGTCCCACAACTTCCCAAATCATTTTTTGATTTTCAAAACGCGACTCTAACCCATACACGTTAACCGAAAGTTGAGGATTAAATTGTTCGAATTTTGGAATATCGCGCAATTTCAATGGAAATTCCAACCCATCTAACGCCAAAACAGTTCTACAATCGGGATAAGAACTCGTACGATGGGGAGGTCCGCTAGGTTCAACAATACCAGCTAAAATCGCCCACCCGAAACAGTACTCATCTTTGTTTTGAACGTTGACAATAGCTTTCTTTCGCTCAATAAATGATGGCAGTGGTAGGTACGAGGAAGCTCTGAGGGGGTTGTATTTGTTGACGGCGACGACCAACGACAGCAACTGCTTAAGAGCCCAGCCTGCAACAATTCAAGTGTTCTTAATATACAGCGATCGTCGAGGTCACATCAACTTACCAGATTCCCGTTCCTGAAATTCAGACACCTTCTCATCCAAGATGCCGCAAAAATTATCATACAATACATCGAGGTCGGTACCCAAAGTTACAATTTCATTGCGCGTGTTAAATGACTTGATTTCTTCCAATCCTTTACTTTCTAAAACGAAGTATCCAAATAATTCCAAATTCACCTTTAAGCTCTTTAAATTTTTAAGCTGCCTTCGCAATAACGTCAACACTTTTTCTTTAATTTCTAACAGAAACTCCTCGACCATTATATGATAATTTATGGTTGTAACTCTATACGTGGCAATCCGGGACCTAAAGGCTGACTGCAGGGGTGCCACTCCATCATCCAGGCCTGGCCTCCCGGTTCGCAACGCATGACGATTACTTCGCATGTGCCCAACGAAGCCACGCACGGGAACATTCTCGTCGCATACGGAGCAATAGCGGGAGTCTGTAACAACAATCGTAACTACACCGCCCACTCACACACACTCATACGTACTTAGATCTTTACCAGGGCGAGAGCTCACAGACACGTTCCTTGACGTAGACGGTCCAGTTGACGTACATGGTTCTGCAGCATTCGCTACGAACATGTCAATCACTCCGGTTTTATAATTACCAATAAATATTTTCAAACAAACTTTATATTTTCATCAATATTCTTAAATATAATTTGAGCAATTATCTTGGATCTGAGACGCACTACTCTTAGAATGAAAAGAAATTAGAAATTATAAGAATCCACTAAGCTTTCTTGTTTTGCCACGGTGTTTCAATCTGTCAATTCATTTCCGTTTTGTTTACACGTGCATAAAAGTTTTGAAATTGTTTAAACAATCATAATAAACTGTTATAAAGTATGAATTTGTGACAATAATAATGTGGTGTGCTTAATTCCACCACCAACACTTTTTACTAAATGATATTATTAAAAAAAAAAATTCTGAACAGTAAGTTAACCTATAAAGTAAATACGCTCACAATCCTAATTGTAAAAACTTTAATTTCAGATGTATAAATATAAATATAAGATGTAGAACTAAATCTCAAATAACAAAAATATTAGCAAATAATGAATATAAATGTCTCTTAACTGGTAAGAAAATTTAACCTTCACTTTAAGTTTTAACGTATTAACCTAACCAAAATGTTTATTTTCAGATTAAAACTATTAAATTCAAAATATAAACTCTAAATGTAACACTGAAGAAGGCTTAAATAAAGCTGAATATATATTGTTTAGAAAATTATAAATTTTCATTTCTACTTTATTGACTGCAGAAATTACCTACAAAGTTTTTAAATCATTATTCCAGTCTTAAACAAAAACTACAATTACCAATTGATATATACCTGAGGGGGGATTAAGTCGAGCTTTCTTCGTAGCACTCTCTCTCACCTCTGGAGCGCGAAGATTGGATACCCTCCTCGCAGGAGCATCCATAGGAGTATCTGCAACTGACCGACATGGTTGACTATATATATCAGAGACGGAGAACAACAAACTCACCACTAGGCGAATAGGGAACGTTGCTTGGACAACTCTGGCGCCGATGCCGCAGCAAGGCATCCCGACGCGTAAATTTGCTAGAACATTGCTCGCAAACGTGCATTATGTAGGACAATCCAAATTGGTAATATGTACCGAGAATGCTATTAGCACGCGGGCAATGCCTCTCGGTATATACGCGCCAGCCGACACGATGGCGGCGTTTGGATTACGTCGGCCAGGAGGGGAAGTAGACAGGTTATAACTGAGGGAGGGGGTGTGGATAGAAGAGGCAAGAAACAATAACAATAGCCTGACCTAGTCATCTAACATCCTTAATATGTTAGAAATAATGTGAACAAGTGTTTCAATTTGACTTATTTTCAACTTTCGAGCAGTCACGGTGCTGATTAGGCAGTGATTGCCGACTTGGCGGCTCCTCACCCGCAACTGCTCTATCTGATATCGCGCCAGCCTATCTAGCCTTGACAGAGCCGCCTCGTGCTGTTCTAATTCCTGGAGGCGGATGTCCACGGCGGCACGCAACAACCTGTTATGCCTTTCGGCACGAGTTTCCACAACACATTTTGCAGCTACCGCGGGGGTATCTACAGCTTGCGGAGGAGCCTCCACAGGTCTAGGCTGATTGCATCTTGCTATTGCCTCATCTATCTCACGCAAATTCTCATCCGTGAAGTCTACCCACTCCGGCTCAGCATTGATGGGTGCGGAGTCAGTATGAGCAGACATCACAACATCTACAGCAATGGGTACATCGTTAGGTGTAAATGGTGTAGATGTAGTTGTTGGTTCTCCAACAACTACATCTAAACCATCTACACCCCATAAGTGTCTCGTGATGTCGGCGAGGTCTGGTAGCGTACCGTCCCCCACGGGAGCTTCCAATTCAAATTCTGCCAACATGCAATCTACATTAGAAGGACCATTGTCAATTAGTTCGCTCACTTCGAACGAAATTTGCTATGGCGCAGTAGAATCTCCATTCGGCAATGGAAAAACATACTCCACCAATTTGGAAGAGGACGTCGATGGGCCATTTCCGGTAGCAGCCACCGACGCTTGAAAGGCAGGCGACTCGTTGCTTGCACAAGAGCTGTGTGCCCTACATGCCTCGACACCATCGTCGTGGTAATGTTTATTTAAAAACATATCGCGCAAGTTGTGAGTGTTCCTGTTAGACGGTTGCACATTGCTAGAAGTAAGCAGCGCCCTCAACAGTGGATGGTCCTGACGTTTAGGATGTTTAGCAGGGGTGCCACTAATGGAATCACTTTTGCGGTGTGCAGATGCGCTTGCATTGTTAGCAGCCATGCTCCTCTTACGTTTAGCGTCAGGGCGGGCAATTACAATATCGTGCACTACTTGAATTGAAGTTTTTAAACTACTCACCGTGGAAGCGCAAGTACACAATCGCATGTTCTTAGCATCCTCCTTTGCTATCATGGGATACAAAGGAGCACTAAGATCATCACTCAGCACAAACAATAGACCACCGCATCTAACACAACGACTGTAAGAGGCACTCATTGCTAATGTTTAATTATTGAATGTGCATTTCCACCTATATATAGTAATAAAATGCAGCGAACTTGAAGCATTAAACAGTGGAATGCGGTTGTGGTCAGCCGTGCTCCGGCAATCGCGGATATGAACTTTAATGACCTAGCATTTTGAATGCGGGTTCCGACCTATATAGGAATGAACTCGAAGCATTAAACTGTGGAATGCGGTTGTGGTCAGCCGTGCTCGGGCAATCGCGGATATGAACTTTACTGACCTAGAATGTTGTATGCGGGTTCTGACCTATATAGAAATAAACTCGAAGCATTAAACTGTGGAATGCGGGTGTGGTCAGCCGTGCTCCGGCAATCGCGGATCTACTCATAGAGGAATGAACTTTAATGACCTAGAATGTTGTATGCGGGTTCCGACCTATATAGGAATGAACTTGAAGTATTAAACTGTAGAATGCGGGTGTGGTCAGCCGTGCTCCGGCAATCGCGGATCTACTCATAGAGGAATGAACTTTAATGACCTAGAATGTTGAATGCGGAACAATTGGAAGTGTTGTTTCATTATGTTCCTGATAATGGAATTTACTGTGCTGGTGACGACAGGACTACTGTCTTAACATTTTTGTTCCCTTCTCCTTCCCACTTTCTAAATCAATTACTGGCTCATTTTTTTGACGACAATCCCGGATATTTTTTTTACAATAGTTCAATGCTTTATACCTGCGCTCCTGCAGAAATACTATCGTGGTTGTATTTTCCTGAACTAGAAGACCTTCACTCTAAGGCAATTAGTAGCCGGAATTCATCCTAATTAGAACCCTGCATTCGTGGTGCATATGAACTCGAATGAACGCATTTGAACTGGAGTCTGTGGTTTTCTGACGTGCCCAGGATATCCTGTTACTCGAACCCTGCATTCATGGTGCATATAAATGAACTTTGAATAACCGCGCTTGAACTCGAGTATACATAAAACTGGACGACCTTCACCGTAACGTTATGTTTCCGGCAACTCTGTTTTCCGCGCTGTGCAACATTTGTCTCAAAACATCGAGTAGTTAAGATGCTGTTCTTTATAAATTTTATATCATTGACAATTGTGTACGCTCCCGAAGAGGCACGTGCAGAATTATCTGTCGGTTGGATGCGGTACTGGTTGAGCCGGTTCGCTTGGACACCGGCTCCAGAAGAACAACTAGTATTGCTTCTGCGACCTTTGAACCCCTCGTCCTCTACGTTGTTCTTCAACTACACCGCTGGACATCTGTCGGCGCAGAACTGGGAGGCTTTCGTCGTCGTCCCCCAATTGGAGGACATCGTGAACAGGGTGTTAGCTGGAGAGGCTGCAGCTTTAGCTGAGCTCGACGATGCTGAAGTATCATTGAGTTGGGATCCCTCAGACTTCGACGCCAGCTCACCTGCACCCTCAGTCTTTTCGGACGTGTCCACCGAAGCCTACGATGTTGACGGTGGTAGTTTTGGTGACAGTGGACAAATACACACCTTAATTAGTGAATAATAGCGTAAGTCCTTTACGTAAGTTTAACATTCCAGACGTCTTAGATGTCCTATACGTCCCTAACGTCTCAGACGTCCCAGATGTCCCATATGTCCCTAACGTCCAAACAGTCCTAGATGTCCCATATGTCCCTAACGTCCCAACCGTCCTAGATGTCCTATATGTCACTAACGTCCCAGACGTCTCAGATGTCCCATATGTCCCTAACGTCTCAGACGTCCCAGACGTCCTAGATGTGCCATATTTCTCTAACATCCCAGACGTCCTAGATGTCCTCTACGTCCCTAACTTCCCAGACATCCCAGATGTTCCATATATCCCTAACGTCCCAACCGTCCTAGACGTCCTATATGTCCCTAACGTCCCAGGCGTCCTAGATGTCAAATATGTCCCTAACGTCCCAGACGTCCCAAACGTCCTAGTTGCCCCATATTTCTCTAACATCCCAGACGTCTTAGATGTCCTATACGTCCCTAACGTCCCAGACGTCCCAGATGTCCCATATGTCCCTAACGTCCCAACCGTACTAGATGTCCTATATGTCCCTAACATCCCAGACGTCCCAGATGTCCCATATGTCACTAATGTCCCAACCGTCCTGGATGTCCTATATGTCCCTAACGTCCCAGACGTCCCAGATGTCCCATACGTCCCTAACGTCTTAGATGCTCTAGATGTCCCATATGTTCCTAACGTCCCAGACGTCCCAGATGTCCCATATGTCATATATGTCCCTAACGTCCCAGATGTCCTGGATGTCACACATGTCCCTAACGTCCCAGACGGCCTAGATGTCCTGTATGTCTTTAACGTCCCAAACGTCCCAGACGTTCTAGATGTCCCATATGTCCCTAACGTTTCTGACGTCCTAGATGTCCCATAAGTCCCTAACGTCCCAGACGTCTCAGACATCTCTATTGTCCCATACGTGACAAACGTCCTAGATGTTTCATATGTCCCTAACGTCCTAGACGCCCTAGATTTCCCATATGTCCCTAACGTTCCAGACGTTCCAGATGTCCCATATGTCCCATATGTCTCTAACGTCCCAGATGTCCTAGATGTCACACATGTCCCTAACGTCCCAGACGGCCTAAAGGTCCCATATGTCCTTAACGTCCCAGACGTCCCAGATGTGTCATATGTCCCTAACGTCCCAGAAGTTCCAGATGTCCTTAATGTCCCATATGTCTCAAATGTCCCATGCGTCCTAGATGTTTCATATGTCCCTAACGTCCCAGACGTCCTAAATGTCCCATATGTCCATAACGTCCCAGACGTCCCAACTGTCCCGTATGTCCCTAACGTCTCAGACGTCTCAATTGTCCTAGATGTTTCATATGTCCCTAACGTCCCAGACGTCCTAGATGTCCTATATGTCTCTAACGTCCCAGACGTCCTAGATGTCCCATATATCTCTAACGTCCCTGACGTCCTAGATGTCCCATATGTCCTTAACGTCCCAGACGTCCCAGATGTCTCATATGTCCCATTTGTCCCTAATGTCTCAGGCGTCCTAGATGTTCCATATGTCCCTAACGCCCCAGACGTCCTAGATGTCCCATATGTCCTTAACGTGTCAGACATCCCAGATTTCCCATATGTCCCTAACGTCCCAGACGTCTCAGATGTCCCATATGTCCCATATGTCCCTAATGTCCCAGGTGTCCCAGGTGCCCATATGTCCCATATGCAACTAACGTTCCAGACGTCCCAGCTGTCCCGTATGTCCCTAACGTCCCGCATGTCCCTAACGTCCCAGACGTCCCAGACGTCCTAAATGTCCCATATGTCCCTAACGTCCCAGACGTCTCAGCTGTCCCGTATGTCCCTAACGTCCCAGACGTCCCAGACGTCCTAGATGTCCCATATGTCCCTAACGTCCCAGACGTCCTAGATGTCCTATATGTCCCTAACGTCTTAGAAGTCCCAAACGTCCCAGATGTCCCATATGTCCCATATGTCCCTAATGTCCCAGGCGTCCCAGATGTCCCATACGTCCCATATGTCCCTAATGTCCCAGGCTCTCTAAATGTTCCATATGTCCCTAACGTCCCAGACGTCCTAAATGTCCCATATGTCCCTAACGTCCCAGACGTCCCAGCTGTCCTGTATATCCCTAACTTCCCAGACATCCCAGGCGGCCTAGATGTCCCATATGTCTCTAACGTCTCAGACGTTCCAGATGTCCCATACGTCCCATATGTTCCTAATTTCCCAGGCTTCCTAAATGTTCCATATGTCCCTAACGTCCAGACGTCCTAAATGTCCCATATGTCCCTAACGTCCCAGACGTCCCAGCTGTTCCATATGTCCCTAACGTCCCAGACGTCTTAGATGTCCTATACGTCCCTAACGTCCCAGACGTCCCAGATGTCCCATATGTCCCTAATGTCCCAACCGTCCTACATGTCCTATATGTCCCTAACGTCCCAGAAGTCCCAGATGTCCCCATATGTCCCTAACGTCCCAGACGTGCCAGACGTTCTAGATGTCCCATATGTCCCTAACGTCCAAGACTTCCCAGACGTCCTAGATGTCACATATTTCTTTAACATCCCAGACGTCTTAGATGTCCTATACGTCTATAACGTCCCAGACGTCACAGATGTTCTATATGACCCTAACGTCCCAGACGTCATAGATGTCCCACATGTCCCTAACGTACGAGACGTCCCAGACGTCCCAGACGTCCTAGATATCCATATGTCTCTAACGTCTCAGACGTGACAAACGTCCTAGATGTCCCATATTTCTTTAACATCCAGACGTTTTAGATGTCCTATACGTCCCTAACGTCTCAGACGTCCCAGATGTCCCATATGTCCCTAACGTCCCACAGTCCTAGATGTCCCATATGTCCCTAACGTCCCAACCGTCCTAGATGTCCTATATGTCACTAACGTCCCAGACGTCCCAGATGTCCCATATGTCCCTAACGTCCCATCCGTCCTAGATGTCCCATATGTCCCTAACGTCCCAGACGTCCCAGACGTCCTAGATGTCCCATATTTCTCTAACATCCCAGACGTCCTAAATGTCCTCTACGTCCCTAACTTCCCAGACATCCCAGATGCTCCATATGTCCCTAACGTCCCAACCGCCCTGGATGTCACACATGTCCCTAACGTCCCAGACGGCCTAGATGTCGTGTATGTCTTTAACGTCCCAAACGTCCCAGACGTTCTAGATGTCCCATATGTCCCTAACATCCCAGACTTTTTAGATGTTCCATAAGTCCCAGACGTCTCAGACATCTCTAATGTCCCATACGTGACAAACGTCCTAGATGTTTCATATGTCTCTAACGTCCTAGACGTCCTAGATTTCCCATATGTCCCTAACGTCCCAGACGTCCCAGATGACCCAAATGTCCCATATGTCCCTAACGTCCCAGATGTCCTAGATGTCACACATGTCCCTAACGTCCCAGACGGTCTAAAGGTCCCATATGTCCTTAACGTCCCAGACGTCCCAGATGTGTCATATATCCCTAACGTCCCAGACGTCCCAGATGTCCTTATTGTCCCATATGTCTCGAATGTCCCAGGCGTCCTAGATGTTTCATATGTCCCTAACGTCGCAGACGTCCTAAATGTTCCATATGTCCCTAACGTCCCAGACGTCCCAGCTGTCCCGTATGTCCCTAATGTTCCAGACGTCCCAAACGTCCTAGATGTTTCATATGTCCCTAACGTCCCAGACGTCCTAGATGTCCTATATGTCCCTAACGTCCCAGACGTCCTAGATGTCCCATATGTCCCTAACGTCCCAGACGTCCTAGATGTCCCATATGTCCTTAACGTCGCAGACGTCCCAGATGTTTCATATGTCCCATTTGTCCCTAATGTCTCAGGCGTCCTAGTTGTTCCATATGTCCCTAACGTCCCAGACGTCCTAGATGTCCCATATGTCCTTAACGTTCCAGACGTCCCAGATGTCACATATGTCCTAACGTCCCAGACGTCTCAGATGTTCCATATGTCCCATATGTCCCTAATGTCCCAGGTGTCCCAGATGCCCATATGTCCCATATGTCCCTAATGTCCCAGGCGTCCTAAATGTCTCATATGTTCTTACCGTCCCAGACGTACCAGACGTCCTAGATGTCCCATATGTCCTTAACGTCCCAGACGTCCCAGATGTAACATATGTTCCATGTGTCCCTAATGTCCCAGACGTCCTAAATTTCCCATATGCTTCTAACGTTCCAGACGTCCCAGCTGTTCCGTATGTCTCTAACGTCCCGTATGTCCCTAACGTCCCAGACGTCCCAGACGTCCTAAATGTCCCATATGTCCCTAACGTCCCAAACGTCTCAGCTGTCCCGTATGTCCCTAACGTCCCAGACGTCCAGACGTCCTAAATGTCCCATATATCCCTAACGTCCAGACGTCTCAGCTGTCCCGTATGTTCCTAATGTCCCAGGCGTCCTAAATGTCTCATATGTCCTTACCGTCCCAGACGTCCCAGACGTCCTAGATGTCCCATATGTCCTTAACGTTCCAGACGTCCCAGATGTCCCATATGTCCCTAACGTCCCAGACGTCTCAGATGTTCCATATGTCCCATATGTCCCTAATGTCCCAGGTATCTCAGGTGCCCATTCGTCCCATACGTCCCTAATGTCCCAGGCGTCCTAAATGTCTCATATGTCCTTACCGTTCCAGACGTCCAGACGTCCTAGATGTCCCATATGTCCTTAACGTCCCAGACGTCCCAGATGTCCCATATGTTCCATATGTCCCTAATGTCCCAGACGTCCTAAATTTCCCATATGCCCTAACGTTCCAGACGTCCCAGCTGTTCCGTATGTCCCTAACGTCCCGTATGTCCTAACGTCCCAGACGTCCCAGACGTCCTAAATGTCCCATATGTCCCTAACGTCCCAGACGTCTCAGCTGTCCCGTATGTTCCTAATGTCCCAGCGTCCTAAATGTCTCATATGTCCTTACCGTCCCAGACGTCCCAGACGTCCTAGATGTCCCATATGTCCTTAACGTTCCAGACGTCCAGATGTCCCATATGTCCTAACGTCCCAGACGTCTCAGATGTTCCATATGTCCCATATGTCCCTAATGTCCCAGGTATCTCAGGTGCCCATTTGTCCCATACGTCCCTAATGTCCCAGGCGTCCTAAATGTCTCATATGTCCTTACCGTCCCAGACGTCCCAGACGTCCTAGATGTCCCATATGTCCTTAACGTCCAGACGTCCCAGATGTCCCATATGTTCCATATGTCCCTAATGTCCCAGACGTCCTAAATTTCCCATATGCCCCTAACGTTCCAGACGTCCAGCTGTTCCGTATGTCCCTAACGTCCCGTATGTCCCTAACGTCCCAGACGTCCCAGACGTCCTAAATGTCCCATATATCCCTAACGTCCCAGACGTCTCAGCTGTCCCGTATGTTCCTAATGTCCCAGGCGTCCTAAATGTCTCATATGTCCTTACCGTCCCAGACGTCCCAGACGTCCTAGATGTCCCATATGTCCTTAACGTTCCAGACGTCCCAGATGTCCCATATGTCCCTAACGTCCCAGACGTCTCAGATGTTCCATATGTCCCATATGTCCCTAATGTCCCAGGTATCTCAGGTGCCCATTTGTCCATACGTCCCTAATGTCCCAGGCGTCCTAAATGTCTCATATGTCCTTACCGTCCCAGACGTCCCAGACG
Source organism: Agriotes lineatus (assembly GCA_940337035.1). NCBI lineage: Eukaryota > Metazoa > Arthropoda > Insecta > Coleoptera > Elateridae > Agriotes > Agriotes lineatus. The sequence goes on from CALNHX010000162.1 coordinate 171,282, forward strand.
TCCTAGATGTCCCATATGTCCTTAACGTCCCAGACGTCCCAGATGTCCCATATGTTCCATATGTCCCTAATGTCCAGACGTCCTAAATTTCCCATATGCCCCTAACGTTCCAGACGTCCCAGCTGTTCGTATGTCCCTAACGTCCCGTATGTCCCTAACGTCCAGACGTCCCAGACGTCCTAAATGTCCCATATGTCCCTAACGTCCCAGACGTCTCAGCTGTCCCGTATGTCCCTAACGTCCCAAACGTCCCAGATGTCCCATATGTCCCATATGTCCCTAATGTCCCAGGCTTCCCGGATGTCCCATACGTCCCATATATCGATTGCGTGGACCAGGAAATATTACTTACAAGTTGGAAATTTATGGTATTCGTGGAATGGCTTTACAGTGGTTCCAGTCCTATTTGGAAATGCGCAATCAAGTAGTAAAAATTAGACATCAAAATTCTAACGGGTGTATTACAAAATATACATCAACCTCTAAATTAATTACGTGTGGTGTACCGCAAGGCAGTATATTGGGACCTGTCCTTTTTACTTTATATATCAATGATCTTCCGTTAACCATCAGTAACTGTAATTTTACTTTATTTGCGGATGACACCAATATCATCATTAAAGCTAAAAGTGTTGACGAACTTGAAAACGCAGCGATACACATTATTAATAAAGTTCACGACTGGTTTTCCGCAAATAAATTAAAATTTAACTATGAAAAATCATGTACAGTTGCGTTTCGCACTCCTAGAGCTCCAACTAACCTATTAAAAATAAAAACTAACATGGGAGAATTACAAAGTATTGATGTAACAAAATTTCTTGGGTTACATATTGATGATATGCTATCTTGGAGTCAGCACATTGTTAATCTAAATAAATCTCTATGCTCAGCTGTGTATGCATTAACTCAATTAAAACAGAAAGTTAATCAAAATATTTGTAAAATAGTGTACCATGCTTACTTTGAAAGTTTAATGACATACGGTATTGAGTTTTGGGGTAATTCAACCACAGCGAATGTAATCTTTAAAACACAAAAAAAAAGCTCTCAGAGTTATCTAGCAATATGAGAAAATCAGAATCGTGTAGGCATATTTTCATAGAAACAAGAATTTTGACAATGACCAGCCTATATATTCTGAAAATAACGCAACATATATTCAAAAATTTAACTTCAATAAGCAAACACGAAGATATTTACCATTACAATACTAGGAACAAAACTGAAATCGTGTTACCCAAATATAAAAATACCTTCAGTCAAAAAGGTCCTTTCTATAGTGGCATGAAAATATTTTAAAGACTGCCTGCGGCCATTAAGGAGGCAGCCACACTAAAATTATTTAAAAATAAATTAAAACATTGGCTATTATGTAAAGCATTTTACAAACTAAATGAATTTTTCGATACCTAAAACAGTTAATCTATAATAGCAATGCATAAAAAAAAATAAAAATAAAATAACACAAAATAAACAATAACAAATTTAATACTACGGTCGATTTTCCCTACGCTCGGTTTCGAGCTTGGATATGCACATGACATTATCTAGTTAGTAAGTTACTTATAATATAATTTTTATTTTTTGTACTTTGTGTGTATTCGTGGGAAATAAATTACTTTACTTTACTTTACTTACTATCCCTAACGTCTCAGACGTCCCAGATGTCCCATACGTTTCATATGTCCCTAATGTCCCAGGCTTCCTAAATGTTCCATATGTCCCTAACGTCCCAGACGTCCCAGCTGTCCGGTATGTCCCTAACGTCCCAGACGTCCTAAATGTCCCATATGTCGCTAACGTCCCAGACGTCCCAGCTGTCCCGTATGTTCCTAACGTCCCAGACGTCCTAAATGTCCCATATGTCCCTAACGTTCCAGACGTCCCAGCTGTCCCGTATGTCCCTAACGTCCCAGACATCCCAGACGTCCCAGATGTTAAATATGTCCCTAACGTCCTAAATGTCGTAGATGTTCCATATGTCCTATATGTCCCTATTGTCCCAGACGTCCCAGATGTCCCATATGTCCCTAACGTCCCAGCCGTCCCAGATGTCCCATATGCCCCTAACGTCCCAGACGTCCCAGATGTCCCATATGTCCCAGGCGTCCCAGATGTCCCATATGTCCCATATGTCCCAAATGTCCCAGGCGTCCTAAATGTCCCATATGTCCTTAACGTCCCAGACGTCCAAGACGTCCTAGATGTCCCATATGTCTCTAACGTCCCAGACGTCCCAAATGTCCCATATGTAACTAACGTCCCAGACGTCCCAGATGTCCCATATGTTCCATATGTCCCTAATGTCTAAGACGTCCTAGATGTTCCATATGTTCCTAACGTCCCAAACGTCCTAAATTTCCCATATTTCCTTAACGTCCCAGACGTCCCAGCTGTCCCGTATGTCCCTAACGTTCCAGACATACCAGACGTCCTAGATGTTCCATATGTCCCGAACGTCTCACACGTCCTAGATGTCCTATATGTCCCTAACGTCACAGACGTTCCAGATGTCCCATATGTTTCATATGTCCCTAATGTCCCGGGCGTCTCAGATTTCCCATATGTCCCATATGTCCTTAATGTCCCAGGCGTCCTAAATGTCCTATTTGTCCTTAAAGTCTCAGACATCCCAAACGTCTTAGACGTCCCGTATGTACTTAACTTCTTAGACGTCCCAGATGTCCCATATGTCCCATATGTCCCTAAGGTCCCAGGCGTCCTAAATGTCCCATATGTCCTCAACGTCCCAGACGTCCCAGACGTACTAGATGTCCCATATGTCCTTAACGTCGCAGACGTCCCAGATGTCCCATATGTCCCTAACGTCCCAGACGTCCCAGATGTCCCATATGTCCCATCCAAATACGATTTAGCCTTGAACTTAAAAGCAGAGGTCCTTGAACTTAAATGCGCAGAGGTTCTAGAACTTAAAAGCTGAAGTCCTTGACTTTAAATATTTTTTCTTTGGAGTGTTCTGAGACAAGGTCAGGTCAAGGTTGCCACCCCCCCACCACTAGACCCGCCACCTCCCACCAACACTTAGCCTTGACCTTAATATTTATGGTGGTGGGAGGTGGCGGGTCGAGTGGTGGGGGGTGGCAACCTTGACCTGAACTTGTCTCAGAACACTCCAAAACACCCTACTGACGTCTGGGACGTCTGGGACGTTAAGGACATATGGGACATTTAGATCGCCTGGGACATTAGGAACATATGGGACATATGGGACAGCTGGGACGCCTGGGACATTAGGGACATATGGGACATATGGAACATCTGGGACGTCTGGGACGTCTGGGACGTTAGGGACATATAGGACATCTAGGACGTCTTGGTCGATAGGGACATATGGGACATCTAGGACGCCTGGGACGTCTGGGACGTTAGGGACATACGGGACAGCTGGGACGTCTGGGACGTTAGGGACATATAGGACATTTAGGATGTCTGGGACGTTAGGGACATATGGAACATCTAGGACGCCTGGGACATTAGGGACATATGGGAAATATGGGACATCTGAGACGTTAGGGACAAATGGGACATCTAGGACGTCTGGGACGTCTGGGACGTTAGGGACATAAGGGACAGCTAGGACGTCTGGGACGTTAGGGACATATGGAACATCTAGGACGCTTGGGACATTAGAGACATATGGGACATATGAGACATCTGGGACGTTTGGGACGTTAGGGACATATGGGACATCTGGCACGTCTGGGACGTTAAGGACATACGGGACATTTGGGACGCGTGGGACATTAGAGACGTATGGGACATCTAGGACGCCTGGGACATTAGGGATATATGGGACATATGGGACATCAGCGACGTCTGGGACGTTAGGGACATATGGGACATCTGAGACGTCTGGGACGTTAAGGACATATAAGACATCTGGGACGTCTGGTACCTCTGGGACGTTAAGGACATATGGGGCATTTAGAACGTCTGGGACGTTAGGGTCATATGGATGATCTATAACGCGTGGGACATTAGGGACATATGGGACATATGGGACATCTGGGACGTTTAGGACGTTAGGGACATACGGGACAGCTAGGACGTCTGGGATGTTAGGGACATATGGAACATCTAGGACGCCTGGGACATTAGGGACATGTAGGACAAATGGGACATCTGGGACGTCTGGGACGTTAGGGACATATGGGACATTTGGACGTCTGGGACGTTAAGGACATATGGGACATCTAGGACGTCTGGGACGTCTGGGACGTTAAGGACATATGGGACATCTGGGACGTCTGAGACGTTAGGGACATATGGGACATCTGGGACGTCTGGGCCGTTAAAGACATATGGGACATCTAGGACGCCTGGGACGTCTGGGACGTTGAGGACATATGGGACATTTAGGACGCCTGGGACATTAGGGAAATATGGGACATATGGGACATCTGGCACGTCTGGGACGTTAAGGACTTATGGGACATCGAAGACGTTTGGGACGTCTGAGCCGTTAAGGACAAATAGGACATTTAGGACGCGTGGGACATTAGGGACATATGGGACATATGGGACATCTGGGACGTCTGTGACGTTAAAGACATGTAGGACATCTAGGACGTCTGAAACGTTTGGGACATATGGGACATCTAGGACGTCTGGGATGTCTGGGACGCTAGGGACATACGGGACAGCTGGGACGTCTGGGACGTTAAGGATATATGGGAAATTTAGGACGTTTGGGACGTTAGAAACATATGGAACAACTAGGACGTCTTAGACGTTAGGGACATATGGGACATATGGGACATCTAGGACGTCTTGAACGTCTGGGACGTTAAGGACATATGGGACATTTAGGACGCCTGGACATTAGGGACATATGGGACATATGGGACATCTGGGACGCCTGGGATATATGGGACATATGTGACATATGGGACATCTGGGACGTCTGGGACGTTAGGAACATATGAGACATCTGGGACGTCTGGGACGTTAGAGACATATAGGACATCTAGGACGTCTTGGACGTCTGGGACGTTAAGGACATATGGGACATTTAGGACGCCTGGACATTAGGGACATATGGGACATATGGGACATCTGGGACGCCTGGGACATATGGGACATATGGGACATATGGGCCATCTGGGACGTCTGGGACGTACGGGACATATGGGACATTTAGGACAGCTGGGACGTTAGGGACATACGGGACAGTTGGGACGTCTGGGACGTTAGTTACATATGGGACATTTAGGACGTCTGGGACGTTAGGGACATATGGGACATATAGGACATCTGGGACGTTTGGGACGTTAGGGACATATGGGACATATGGGACGTCTGGGACGTTTAGGATATATGAGACATCTAGGACGTCTGGGACGTCTGGGACGGTAAGGACATATGGGACATTTAGCACGCCTGGGACATTACGGACATATGGGACATATGGGACATCTGCGACGCCTGGGACATTAGGGACATATGGGACATCTGGGACGTCTGAAACATTAGGGACATATGGAACATCTGGGACGTCTGGGACGTTAAGGACATATGGGACATCTAGGACGTCTAGGACGTCTGGGACGTTAACGACATATGGGACATTTAGGACGCCTGGGACATTAGGGACGTATGGGACTCCTGGGACATTAGGGACATTTGGGACATATGGGACATCTGGGACTTCTGGGACGTTAGGGACATATAGGACATCTAAGACATCTGGGACGTTAGGGACATAAGGGACATCTAGGACGTCTGGGACGTCTGGGACGTTAGGGACATACGGGACAGCTGGGACGTCTGGAACGTTAGGGACATATGGAACATCTAGGACGCCTGGGACATTAGAGACATATGGGACATATGAGACATCTGGGACGTTTGGGACGTTAGGAACATATGGGACATCTGGGACGTCTGGGACATTAATGACATATTAGACATCTAGGACGTTTGGAACGTCTGGGACGTTAAGGACATATGGGACATTTAGGACGCCTGAGACATTAGGGACACATGGGATATCTAGGACGCCTGGGACACTAGGGACATATGGGACATATGGGACATCTGGGACGTCTGGGACGTTAGGGACATATGGAACATCTGGGACGTCTGGGACGTTAAGGACATATAAGACATCTAGGACGTCTAGGACGTCTGGGACCATAAAGACATATGGGGAATTTAGGACGTCTGGGACGTTAGGGTCATATGGATGATCTATAAGGCTTGGGACATTAGGGACATATGGGACATATGAGACATCTGGGACGTCTGGGACGTTAGGGACATACGGGACAGCTGGGACGTCTGGGATGTTAGGGACATATGGGACATTTAGGACGTCTGGGACGTTAGGGACATATGGAACATCTACGACGCCTGGGACATTAGGGACATATGGGACATATGAGACATCTGGGACGTCTGGGACGTTAAGGACAGCTCGGACATCTGGGATGTTAGGGACATATGGGACATTTAGGACGTCTGGGCCGTTAGGGACATATGGGACATTTAGGACGTCTGGGACGTTAGGGACATTTGAAACATCTAGGACGCTTGGGACATTAGGGACATATGGAACATATGGGACATCTGGGACGTTAGAGACATATGGGACATTTGGGACGTCTGGGACGTTAAGGACATATGGGACATCTAGGACGTCTGGGACGTCTGGAACGTTAAGGACATATGGGACATTTAGGACTCCTGGGACATTAGGGACATATGGGACATATGGGACATCTGGGACGTCTGGGACGTTAGGGACATATGGGACATCTGGGACGTCTGCGACGTTAAGGACATATGGGACATCTAGTACGTCTGGGACGTCTGGGACGTTGAGGACATATGGGACATTTAGGACGCCTGGGACATTAGGGACATATGGGACATATGGGACATCTGGGACGTCTAAGAAGTTAAGTACATACGGGACGTCTAAGACGTTTGGGATGTCTGAGACTTTAAGGACAAATAGGACATTTAGGACGCCTGGGACATTAAGGACATATGGGACATATGGGAAATCTGAGACGCCCGGGACATTAGGGACATATGAAACATATGGGACATCTGGAACGTCTGTGACGTTAGGGACATATAGGACATCTAGGACGTGTGAGACGTTCGGGACATATGGAACATCTAGGACGTCTGGTATGTCTGGAACGTTAGGGACATACGGGACAGCTGGGATGTCTGGGACGTTAAGGAAATATGGGAAATTTAGGACGTTTGGGACGTTAGGAACATATGGAACATCTAGGACGTCTTAGACATTAGGGACATATGGAACATATGGGACATCTGGGACGTCTGGGACGTTAGTTACATATGGGACATTTGGGACGTCTGGGACGTTAGAGACATATGGGACATCTAGGACGTCTTGGACGTCTGGGACGTTAAGGACATATGGGACATTTAGGACGCCTGGGACATTTGGGACATATGGGACATATGGGACATCTGGGACGCCTGGGACATATGGGACATCTGGGACGTCTGGGACGTTAGGGGCATATGGGACATCTGGGACGGCTGGGACGTTAGGGACATATGGGACATCTGGGACGTCTGGGACAATAGGGACATATAGGACATATGGAACATCTACGACATTTAGGACGTTAGGGACATATTTAACATCTGGGACGTCTGGGATGTCTGGGACGTTAGGGACATACGGGACAGCTGGGACGTCTGGAACGTTAGGGACATATGGGACATTTAGGACGTCTGGGACGTTAGGAACATACGGGACAGCTGGGACGTCTGGGACGTTAGCGACATATGGGACATTTAGGACGTCTGGGACGTTAGGGACATACCGGACAGCTGGGACGTCTGGGACGTTAGGGACATATGGAACATTTAGGAAGCCTGGGACATTAGGGACATATGAAACGTATGGGACATCTGGGACGTCTGAGACGTTAGGGATAGTAAGTAAAGTAAAGTAAAGTAATTTATTTCCCACGAATACACACAAAGTACAAAAAATAAAAATTATATTATAAGTAACTTACTAACTAGATAATGTCATGTGCATATCCAAGCTCGAAACCGAGCGTAGGGAAAATCGACCGTAGTATTAAATTTGTTATTGTTTATTTTGTGTTATTTTATTTTTATTTTTTTTTTATGCATTGCTATTATAGATTAACTGTTTTAGGTATCGAAAAATTCATTTAGTTTGTAAAATGCTTTACATAATAGCCAATGTTTTAATTTATTTTTAAATAATTTTAGTGTGGCTGCCTCCTTAATGGCCGCAGGCAGTCTTTAAAATATTTTCATGCCACTATAGAAAGGACCTTTTTGACTGAAGGTATTTTTATATTTGGGTAACACGATTTCAGTTTTGTTCCTAGTATTGTAATGGTAAATATCTTCGTGTTTGCTTATTGAAGTTAAATTTTTGAATATATGTTGCGTTATTTTCAGAATATATAGGCTGGTCATTGTCAAAATTCTTGTTTCTATGAAAATATGCCTACACGATTCTGATTTTCTCATATTGTAGATAACTCTGAGAGCTTTTTTTTGTGTTTTAAAGATTACATTCGCTGTGGTTGAATTACCCCAAAACTCAATACCGTATGTCATTAAACTTTCAAAGTAAGCATGGTACACTATTTTACAAATATTTTGATTAACTTTCTGTTTTAATTGAGTTAATGCATACACAGCTGAGCATAGAGATTTATTTAGATTAACAATGTGCTGACTCCAAGATAGCATATCATCAATATGTAACCCAAGAAATTTTGTTACATCAATACTTTGTAATTCTCCCATGTTAGTTTTTATTTTTAATAGGTTAGTTGGAGCTCTAGGAGTGCGAAACGCAACTGTGCATGATTTTTCATAGTTAAATTTTAATTTATTTGCGGAAAACCAGTCGTGAACTTTATTAATAATGTGTATCGCTGCGTTTTCAAGTTCGTCAACACTTTTAGCTTTAATGATGATATTGGTGTCATCCGCAAATAAAGTAAAATTACAGTTACTGATGGTTAACGGAAGATCATTGATATATAAAGTAAAAAGGACAGGTCCCAATATACTGCCTTGCGGTACACCACACGTAATTAATTTAGAGGTTGATGTATATTTTGTAATACACCCGTTAGAATTTTGATGTCTAATTTTTACTACTTGATTGCGCATTTCCAAATAGGACTGGAACCACTGTAAAGCCATTCCACGAATACCATAAATTTCCAACTTGTTAAGTAATATTTCCTGGTCCACGCAATCGATATATGGGACGTATGGGACATCCGGGAAGCCTGGGACATTAGGGACATATGGGACATATGGGACATCTGGGACGTTTGGGACGTTAGGGACATACGGGACAGCTGAGACGTCTGGGACGTTAGGGACATATGGGACATTTAGGACGTCTGGGACGTCTGGGACGTTAGGGACATACGGGACGTTAGGGACATACGGAACAGCTGGGACGTCTGGAACGTTAGGGGCATATGGGAAATTTAGGACGTCTGGGACGTCTGGGACGGTAAGGACATATGAGACATTTAGGACGCCTGGAACATTAGGGACGTATGGGACAAATGGGCACCTGAGATACCTGGGACATTAGGGACATATGGGACATATGGAACATCTGAGACGTCTGGGACGTTAGGGACATATGGGACATCTGGGACGTTTGGGACGTTAGGGACATACGGGACAGCTGAGACGTCTGGGACGTTAAGGACATATGGGACATCTAGGACGTCTGGGACGTCTGGGACGGTAAGGACATATGAGACATTTAGGACGCCTGGAACATTAGGGACGTATGGGACAAATGGGCACCTGAGATACCTGGGACATTAGGGACATATGGGACATATGGAACATCTGAGACGTCTGGGACGTTAGGGACATATGGGACATCTGGGACGTCTGGAACGTTAAGGACATATGGGACATCTAGGACGTCTGGGACGTCTGGGACGGTAAGGACATATGAGACATTTAGGACGCCTGGGACATTAGGAACATACGGGACAGCTGAGACGTCTGGGACGTTAGGGATATATGGGACATTTAGGACGTCTGGGACGTCTGGGACGTTAGGGACATACGGGACGTTAGGGACATACGGAACAGCTGGGACGTCTGGAACGTTAGGGGCATATGGGAAATTTAGGACGTCTGGGACATTAGGGACATATGGAACATATGGGACATCTGGGACGTCTGGGACGTTAAGGACATATGGGACATCTAGGACGTCTGGGACGTCTTGGACGGTAAGGACATATGAGACATTTAGGACGCCTGGGACATTAGGGACGTATGGGACAAATGGGCACCTGAGATACCTGGGACATTAGGGACATATGGGACATATGGAACATCTGAGACGTCTGGGACGTTAGGGACATATGGGACATCTGGGACGTCTGGAACGTTAAGGACATATGGGACATCTAGGACGTCTGGGACGTCTGGGACGGTAAGGACATATGAGACATTTAGGACGCCTGGGACATTAGGAACATACGGGACAGCTGAGACGTCTGGGACGTTAGGGACATATGGGACATTTAGGACGTCTGGGACGTCTGGGACGTTAGGGACATACGGGACGTTAGGGACATACGGAACAGCTGGGACGTCTGGAACGTTAGGGGCATATGGGAAATTTAGGACGTCTGGGACATTAGGGACATATGGAACATATGGGACATCTGGGACGTCTGGGACGTTAAGGACATATGGGACATCTAGGACGTCTGGGACGTCTGGGACGGTAAGGACATATGAGACATTTAGGACGCCTGGGACATTAGGGACGTATGGGACAAATGGGCACCTGAGATACCTGGGACATTAGGGACATATGGGACATATGGAACATCTGAGACGTCTGGGACGTTAGGGACATATGGGACATCTGGGACGTCTGGAACGTTAAGGACATATGGGACATCTAGGACGTCTGGGACGTCTGGGACGGTAAGGACATATGAGACATTTAGGACGCCTGGGACATTAGGAACATACGGGACAGCTGAGACGTCTGGGACGTTAGGGATATATGGGACATTTAGGACGTCTGGGACGTCTGGGACGTTAGGGACATACGGGACAGCTGAGACGTTTGGGACGTTTGGGACATATGGGACATTTAGGACGTCTGGGACGTCTGGGACGTTAGGGACATACGGGACGTTAGAGACATACGGAACAGCTGGGACGTCTGGAACGTTAGAAGCATATGGGAAATTTAGGACGTCTGGGACATTAGGGACACATGGAACATATGTTACATCTGGGACGTCTGGGACGTTAAGGACATATGGGACATCTAGGACGTCTGGTACGTCTGGGACGGTAAGAACATATGAGACATTTAGGACGCCTGGGACATTAGGGACATATGGGACATATGGGCATCTGGGACACCTGGGACATTAGGGACATATGGGACATATGGAACATCTGAGACGTCTGGGACGTTAGGGACATATGTGACATCTGGGACGTCTGGAACGTTAAGGACATATGGGACATCTAGGACGTCTGGGACGTTAGGGACATATGGAACAACTAGGACGCCTGAGACATTAGGGACAAATGGGACATATGAAACATCTGGGACGTCTGGGACGTTAAGGACATATGGGACATCTAGGACGTCTGGGACGTTAGGGACATATGGGACATCTAGGACGTCTGGGACGTTAGGGACATATAGGACATCTAGGACGTCTGGGACGTTAGGGACATATGAAACATCTAGGACGTTTGGGACGTCTGGAACATTAGGGACATACGGGACAGCTGGGACGTCTGGGACGTTAGGGACATATGGAACATTTAGGACGTCTGCGACGTTAGGGACATATGAAACATCTAGGACGCCTGGGACATTCGAGACATATGGGACAATAAGGACATCTGGGACGTCTGGGACGTTAGGGACATATGGGACATCTGGGACGTCTGGGACGTTAGTGACATATAGGACATCTAGGACGGTTGGGACGTTAGGGACATATGGGACATCTAGGACTGTTGGGACGTTAGGGACATATGGGACATCTGGGACGTCTGAGACGTTAGGGACGTATAGGACATCTAAAACGTCTGGGATGTTAAAGAAATATGGGACATCTAGGACGTTTGTCACGTCTGAGACGTTAGAGACATATGGGATATCTAGGACGTCTGGGACGTCTGGGACGTCTCGTACGTTAGGGACATGTGGGACATCTATGACGTCTGGGACGTTAGGGTCATATAGAACATCTGTGACGTCTGGGACGTTATAGACGTATAGGACATCTAAGACGTCTGGGATGTTAAAGAAATATGTGACATCTAGGACGTCTGGGAAGTCTTGGACGTTAGGGACATATGGGACATCTAGAACGTCTGGCACGTCTGGGACGTTAGGGACATATGGGACATCTGGGACTTCTGGGACGTTAGGGACATATAGGACATGTAGGACGGTTGGGACATTAGGGACATATGGGACATCTGGGACGTCTGGGACGTTAGGGACGTATAGGACATCTAAGACGTCTGGGACGTTAGGGACATATGGAACATCTGGGACGTCTGGGACGTTAGGGACATATGGGACATTTAGGACGTCTGGGACGTTAGGGACATATGGAACATTTAGGAAGCCTGGGAAATTAGGAACATATGGGACGTATGGGACATCTGGAACGTCTGAGACGTTAGAGACATATGGGACATCTAGGCCGCCTGGGATGTCTGGGAAGTTAGGGATATACAGGACAGCTGGGACGTCTGGGACGTTAGGGACATATGGGACATTTAGGACGTCTGGGACGTTAGGGACATATGGAACATTTAGAAAGCCTGGGACATTAGGGACATATGGGACGTATGGGACATCTGGGACGCCTGGGACATTAGGGACATATGGGACATATGGGACATCTGGGACGTTTGGGACGTCTAAGACGTTAGGGACATATAGGACATCTAGGACGTCTGGGACGTTAGGGACATATGGGACATCTAGGACGTCTGGGACGTCTGCGACGTTAGGGACATAGGTGACAGCTGAGACGTCTGGGACGTTAGGGACATATGGGACATTTAGGACGTCTGGGACGTCTGGGACATAAAGGACATATGGGACATCTAGGACGGCTGGGACGTCTGTGACGTTAGGGACATATGAGACATCTGGGACGTCTAGGACGTTAAGTACATATGGGACATCTGGGACGTCTGGGACGTCTGGGACGTTAAGGACATATAGGACATCTGGGACGTCTGGGACGTTAGAGACATATGGGACATCTGAGACATCTGGGACGTTAAGGACATATGGAACATCTAGGACGTCTGGGACGTCTGGGACGTTAGGGACATATAGGACATCTAGGACGTCTGGGACGTTAGGGACATATGGAACATCTAGGACGCCTGGGACATTAGGGACATATGGGACATATGGGACATCTGGGACGTCTGGGACATTAGGGACAAATGGGACATCCGGGATATCTAGGATGTTAAGGACATATGGGACATTTAGGACGCCTGGGACATTAGGGACATATAAAACATATGGGACATCTAAGCCGCCTGGGACATTAGGGACATATAGGACATATGGGACATCTGGGACGTCTGGGACGTTAGGGACATATGGGACATCTGGGACGTTAAGGACATATGGGACATCTAGGACGTCTGGGACGTCTGGGACGTTAAGGACATATGGGACATTTATGACGCCTGGGACCTTAGGGACATATGGGACATATGGGACATCTGAGACGTCTGGGACGTTAAGGACATACGGGACATCTAGGACGATCTGGGACGTTAGCGACATATGGGACATCTAGGACGTCTGGGACGTCTGGGACGTTAGGGACTTACGGGATAACTGGGAAGTCTGGGACGTTAGGGACATATGGGACATTTAGGACGTTTGGGACGTTAGGGACATATGGAACATCTAGGACGCCTGGGACATTAGGGACATATAGGACATATGGGACATCACGGACGTCTGGGACGTTAGGGACATATGGGACATCTGGGACGTCTAGGACGTTAAGGGCATATGGGACATTTAGGACGCCTGGGACATTAGGGACATATGGGATATATGGAACATCTGGGACGCCTGGAACATTAGGGACATATAGGACATATGGGGCATCTGGGAAGTCTGGGACGTTAGGGACATATGGGGCATCTGGGACGACTGGGACGTTAAGGACACATGGGACATCTAGGACATCTAGGACGTTTGGGGCATTAAGGATATTTGGGACATTTAGTGCGCCTGGGACATTGGGGACATATGGGACATATGGGACATTAGGGACATATGGGACATATGGGACATCTGGGACGTCTGGGACGTTAGGGACATATAGGGCATCTAGGACGTCTGGGACGTTAGGGACATTTGGGACATCTACGACATCTGGGACGTCTGGGACGTCTGGGACGTTAGGGACATATGGGACATCTGGGACAACTGGGACGCCTAGGAGATTAGGGACATATGGGACATATGGGACATCTGGGACGTCTGGGACGTTAGGGACATATAGGACATCTAGGACGTCTGGGACGTTAGGGACATATGGGACATCTAAGACGTCTGGGACGTCTGGGACGTTAGGGACATATGGGACATCTGGGACGTTTGGGACGCCTGGGACATTAGGGACATATGGGACATATGGGACGTCTGGGACGTCTGGGACGTTAGGGACATACGGGACAGCTGGGACGTCTGGGACGTTAAGGACATATGGGACTTTTAGGACATCTGGGACGTTAGGGACATATGGAACATCTAGGACGCATGGGACATTAGGGACATATGGGACATATGGGACATCTGGGACGTCTGGGACGTTAGAGACATGTGGGACATCTGGGACGTCTGGGACGTTAATGACATGTGGGACATCAATAACGTCTGGGACGTCTGGGACGTTAAGAACATATGGGACATTTAGGACGCCTGAGACATTAGGGACATATGACACATATGGGACATCTGGAACGCCTGGGACGTTAAAGACATATGGGACATATGGGACATCTGGGACGTCTGGGACGTTAGGGACATATGGGGCATCTGGGACGTCTGGGACGTTAAGTACGTATGGGACATCTAGGACGTCTAGGACCTTAGGGACATATGGGACATCTGGGACGTCTGGGACGTTAGGGGCATATGGGACATCTGGGACGTCTGGGACATTAGGGACATATGGGACATCTGGGACGTCTGGGACGTTAGGGACATATGGGACATCTGGAACGTCTGGGACGTTAGGGAAATATGGGACATCTAGGACGTCTGGGACGTCTGGGACGTTAGGGACATACGGGACAACTGGGACGTCTGGGACGTTAGGGAAATATGGGACATTTAGGACGTCTGGGACGTTAGGGACATATGGAACACTTAGGACGCCTGGGACATTAGGGACATATGGAACATATGGGACATCTGGGACGTCTGGGACGTTAGGGACATATGGGACATCTGGGACGTCTGGGACGTTAAGGACATATGGGACGTCTAGGACGTCTGGGACGTTAAGGACATATGGGATATCTAGGACGTCTGGGACATCTGTTACGTCTGGGACATTAGGGACATATGGGACATATGGGACATCTGGGACGTTACAGACATATGGGACATCTGGGACGTCTGGGACGTTAGGGACATATGGGACATCTAGGACGTCTGGGACGTCTGGAACGTTAGGGACATACGGGACAACTGGGACGTCTGGGACGTTAGGGACATATGGGACATTTAGGACGTCTGGGACGTTAAGGACATATGGAACACTTAGGACGCCTGGGACATTAGGGACATATGAAACATATGGGACATCTGGGACGTCTGGGACGTTAGGGATATATGGGACATCTGGGACGTCTGGGACGTTAAGCACATATGGGACGTCTAGGACGTCTGGGACGTTAGGGACATATGGGACATCTAGGACGTCTGGGACATCTGGGACGTTAAGGACATACGGGACAGCTGGGACGTCTGGGACGTTAGGGACATATGGGACATCTAGGACGCCTGGGACATTAGAGACGTATGGGACATATGGGACATCTGGGACGCCTGGGACGTTAGGGACATATGGGACATCTAGGACGTCTGGGACGTCTGGGACGTTAGGAACATACGGGCCAGCTGAGACGTCTGGGACGTTAGGGACATATAGGACATCTAGGACGTCTGGGACGTTAGGGACATATGGGACATCTAGGACATCTGGGACGTCTGGGACGGTAGGGACATATGGGACATCTGGAACATCTGGGACGTCTGGGACGTTAGGGACATATAGGACATCTAGGACGTCTGGGACGTTAGGGACATATGGGACATCTAAGACGTCTGGGACGTCTGGGACGTCTGGGACGTTAAAGACATATGGGACTTCTGGGACGTCTGGGACGCCTGGGACATTAGGGACATATGGGACATATGGGACGTCTGGGACGTCTGGGACGTTAGGGACATGTGGGACATCTGGGACGTCTGGGACGTTAAGGACATGTGGGATATCTAGGACGTCTGGGACGTTAAGAACATATGGGACATTTAGGACGCCTGAGACATTAGCTACATATGACACATACGGGACATCTGGAACGCCTGGGACGTTAAAGACATATGAGACATATGGGACATCTGGGACGTCTAGGACGTTAGGGACATATGGGGCCTCTGGGACGTCTGGGACGTTAAGTACGTATGGGACATCTAGGACGTCTAGGACCTTAAAGACATATGGGACATCTGGGACGTCTGGGACGTTAGGGGCATATGGGACATCTGGGACGTCTGGGACATTAGGGACATATGGGACATCTGGGACGTCTGGGACGTTAGGGACATATGGGACATCTGGAACGTCTGGGACGTTACTGACATATGGGACATCTAGGACGTCTGGGACGCCTGGGACGTTAGGGACATACGGGACAACTGGGACGTCTGGGACGTTAGGGACATATGGGACATTTAGGACGTCTGGGACGTTAGGGACATATGGAACACTTAGGACGCCTGGGACATTAGGGACATAAGAAACATATGGGACATCTGGGACGTCTGGGGCGTTAGGGACATATGGGACATCTGGGACGTCTGGGACGTTAAGGACATATGGGACGTCTAGGACGTCTGGGACGTTGGGGACATATGGGACATCTAGGACGTCTGGGACATCTGGGACGTCTGGGACATTAGGGACATATGTCACATATGGGACATCTGGGACGTCTGGGACGTTAGGGACATATGGGACAATCTGGGACGTCTGGGACATATGGGACATCTAGACCGTCTGGGACGTCTGGGACGTTAGGGACATACGGGACAACTGGAGCGTTTGGGACGTTAGGGGCATATGGGACATTTAGGACGTCTGGGACGTTAGGGACATATGGAACACTTAGGACGCCTGGGACATTAGGGACATATGAAACATATGGGACATCTGGGACGTCTGGGACGTTAGGGACATATGGGACATCTGGGACGTCTGGGACGTTAAGGACATATGGGACGTCTAGGACGTCTGGGACGTTAGGGACATATGGGACATATGGGACATCTGGGACGCCTGGGACATTAGGGACATATGGGACATCTGAGACGTCTGAGATGTTAGGGACCTGTGGAACATCTGGGACGTCTGGGACGTTAAGGACATATGGGACATCTAGGACGTCTGGGACGTCTGGGACGTTAAGGACGTATGAGACATTTAGGACGCCTGGGACATTAGGGACATATGAGACATATGGGACATCTGGGACGTCTGGGACGTTAAGGACATATAGGACATTTAGGACGCCTGGGACATTAGGGACATATGGGACATATGGGACATCTGGGACGTCTGGGACGTTAGGGACATATAGGACAATCTGGGACGTCTGGGACATATGGGACATCTAGACCGTCTGGGACGTCTGGGACGTTAGGGACATACGGGACAACTGGAGCGTTTGGGACGTTAGGGGCATATGGGACATTTAGGACGTCTGGGACGTTAGGGACATATGGAACACTTAGGACGTCTGGGACATCTGGGACGTCTGGGACATTAGGGACATATGTCACATATGGGACATCTGGGACGTCTGGGACGTTAGGGACATATGGGACAATCTGGGACGTCTGGGACATATGGGACATCTAGACCGTCTGGGACGTCTGGGACGTTAGGGACATACGGGACAACTGGAGCGTTTGGGACGTTAGGGGCATATGGGACATTTAGGACGTCTGGGACGTTAGGGACATATGGAACACTTAGGACGCCTGGGACATTAGGGACATATGAAACATATGGGACATCTGGGACGTCTGGGACGTTAGGGACATATGGGACATCTGGGACGTCTGGGACGTTAAGGACATATGGGACGTCTAGGACGTCTGGGACGTTAGGGACATATGGGACATATGGGACATCTGGGACGCCTGGGACATTAGGGACATATGGGACATATGGGACATCTGAGACGTCTGAGATGTTAGGGACCTGTGGAACATCTGGGACGTCTGGGACGTTAAGGACATATGGGACATCTAGGACGTCTGGGACGTCTGGGACGTTAAGGACGTATGAGACATTTAGGACGCCTGGGACATTAGGGACATATGAGACATATGGGACATCTGGGACGTCTGGGACGTTAAGCACATATAGGACATTTAGGACGCCTGGGACATTAGGGACATATGGGACATATGGGACATCTGGGACGTCTGGGACGTTAGGGACATATAGGACATCTAGGACGTCTAGGACATTAGGGACATATGGGACATCTAGGACATCTGGGACGTCTGGGACGTTAGGGACATACGGGACAGCTGGGACGACTGGGACGTTAAAGCCAAATGGGACATTTAGGACGTCTGGGACGTTAGGGACATATGGAACATCTAGGACGCCTGGGACATTAGGGACATATGGGACATCTGGGACATCTGGGACGTCTGGGACGTTAGGGACATACGGGACAGCTGGGACGTCTGGGACGTTAAAGCCAAATGGGACATTTAGGACGTCTGGGACGTTAGGGACATATGGAACATCTAGGACGCCTGGGACATTAGGGACATCTGGGACGTCTGGGACTTTAGGAACATATGGGACATCTGGGACGTCTGGGACGTTAAGGACATATGGGACATATGGGACATCTGGGACGCCTGGGACATTAGGGACATATGGGGCATATGGGACATCTGGGACGTCTCGGACGTTAGGGACATATGGGGCATCTGGGAGGTCTGGGACGTTAAGTACGTATGGGACATCTAGGACGTCTAGGACCTTAGGGACATATGGGACATCTGGGACGTCTGGGACGTTAGGGGCATATGGGACATCTGGGACGTCTGGGACATTAGGGACCTATGGGACATCTGGGACGTCTGGGACGTTAGGGACATATGGGACATCTGGAACGTCTGGGACGTTAGGGACATATGGGACGTCTGGGACGTCTGGGACGTTAAGGACATATGGGACTTTTAGGACGTCTGGGACGTTAGGGACATATGGAACATCTAGGACGCATGGGACATTAGGGACATATGGGACATATGGGACATCTGGGACGTCTGGGACGTTAGAGACATGTGGGACATCTGGGACGTCTGGGACGTTAAGGACATGTGGGACATCTAGGACGTCTGGGACGTCTGGGACGTTAAGAACATATGGGACATTTAGGACGCCTGAGACATTAGGGACATATGACACATATGGGACATCTGGAACGCCTGCGACGTTAAAGACATATGGGACATATGGGACATCTGGGACGTCTGGGACGTTAGGGACATATGGGGCATCTGGGACGTCTGGGACGTTAAGTACGTATGGGACATCTAGGACGTCTGGGACCTTAGGGACATATGGGACATCTGGGACGTCTGGGACGTTAGGGGCATATGGGACATCTGGGACGTCTGGGACATTAGGGACATATGGGACATCTGGGACGTCTGGGACGTTAGGGACATATGGGACATCTGGAACGTCTGGGACGTTAGGGAAATATGGGACATCTAGGACGTCTGGGACGTCTGGGACGTTAGGGACATACGGGACAACTGGGACGTCTGGGACGTTAGGGACATCTGGGACATTTAGGACGTCTGGGACGTTAGAGACATATGGAACACTTAGGACGCCTGGGACATTAGGGACATATGGAACATATGGGACATCTGGGACGTCTGGGACGTTAGGGACATATGGGACATCTGGGACGTCTGGGACGTTAAGGACATATGGGATATCTAGGACGTCTGGGACATCTGTTACGTCTGGGACATTAGGGACATATGGGACATATGGGACATCTGGGACGTCTGGGACGTTACAGACATATGGGACATCTGGGACGTCTGGGACGTTAGGGACATATGGGACATCTAGGACGTCTGGGACGTCTGGGACGTTAGGGACATACGGGACAACTGGGACGTCTGGGACGTTAGGGACATATGGGACATTTAGGACGTCTGGGACGTTAGGGACATATGGAACACTTAGGACGCCTGGGACATTAGGGACATATGAAACATATGGGACATCTGGGACGTCTGGGACGTTAGGGACATATGGGACATCTGGGACGTCTGGGACGTTAAGGACATATGGGACGTCTAGGACGTCTGGGACGTTAGGGACATATGGGACATCTAGGACGTCTGGGACATCTGGGACGTTAAGGACATACGGGACAGCTGGGACGTTAGGGACATATGGGACATTTAGGACGTCTGGGACGTTAGGGACATATGGGACATCTAGGACGCCTGGGACATTAGAGACGTATGGGACATATGGGACATCTGGGACGCCTGGGACGTTAGGGACATATGGGACATCTGAGACGTCTGGGACGTTAAGGACATATGGGACATCTAGGACGTCTGGGACGTCTGGGACGTTAGGAACATACGGGCCAGCTGAGACGTCTGGGACGTTAGGGACATATAGGACATCTAGGACGTCTGGGACGTTAGGGACATATGGGACATCTAGGACATCTGGGACGTCTGGGACGGTAGGGACATATGGGACATCTGGAACATCTGGGACGTCTGGGACGTTAGGGACATATAGGACATCTAGGACGTCTGAGACGTTAGGGACATATGGGACATCTAAGACGTCTGGGACGTCTGGGACGTCTGGGACGTTAAAGACATATGGGACATCTGGGACGTCTGGGACGCCTGGGACATTAGGGACATATGGGACATATGGGACGTCTGGGACGTCTGGGACGTTAGGGACATGTGGGACATCTGGGACGTCTGGGACGTTAAAGACATGTGGGACATCTAGGACGTCTGGGACGTTAAGAACATATGGGACATTTAGGACGCCTGAGACATTAGGGACATATGACACATACGGGACATCTGGAACGCCTGGGACGTTAAAGACATATGAGACATATGGGACATCTGGGACGTCTAGGACGTTAGGGACATATGGGGCATCTGGGACGTCTGGGACGTTAAGTACGTATGGGACATCTAGGACGTCTAGGACCTTAGGGACATATGGGACATCTGGGACGTCTGGGACGTTAGGGGCATATGGGACATCTGGGACGTCTGGGACATTAGGGACATATGGGACATCTGGGACGTCTGGGACGTTAGGGACATATGGGACATCTGGAACGTCTGGGACGTTACTGACATATGGGACATCTAGGACGTCTGGGACGCCTGGGACGTTAGGGACATACGGGACAACTGGGACGTCTGGGACGTTAGGGACATATGGGACATTTAGGACGTCTGGGACGTTAGGGACATATGGAAACTTAGGACGCCTGGGACATTAGGGACATAAGAAACATATGGGACATCTGGGACGTCTGGGACGTTAGGGACATATGGGACATCTGGGACGTCTGGGACGTTAAGGACATATGGGACGTCTAGGACGTCTGGGACGTTGGGGACATATGGGACATCTAGGACGTCTGGGACATCTGGGACGTCTGGGACATTAGGGACATATGTCACATATGGGACATCTGGGACGTCTGGGACGTTAGGGACATATGGGACATCTGGGACGTCTGGGACATATGGGACATCTAGACCGTCTGGGACGTCTGGGACGTTAGGGACATACGGGACAACTGGAGCGTTTGGGACGTTAGGGACATTTAGGACGTCTGGGACGTTAGGGACATATGGAACACTTAGGACGCCTGGGACATTAGGGACATATGAAACATATGGGACATCTGGGACGTCTGGGACGTTAGGGACATATGGGACATCTGGGACGTCTGGGACGTTAAGGACATATGGGACGTCTAGGACGTCTGGGACGTTAGGGACATATGGGACATATGGGACATCTGGGACGCCTGGGACATTAGGGACATATGGGACATATGGGACATCTGAGACGTCTGAGACGTTAGGGACATGTGGAACATCTGGGACGTCTGGGACGTTAAGGACATATGGTACATCTAGGACGATCTGGGACGTTAGGGACATATGGGACGTCTAGGACGTCTGGGACGTCTGGGACGTTACGGACATATGGTACATCTAGGACGATCTGGGACGTTAGGGACATATGGGACATCTAGGACGTCTGGGACGTCTGGGACGTTAGGGACATATGGGACATCTAGGACGTCTGGGACGTTAAGGACATATGGTACATCTAGGACGATCTGGGACGTTAGGGACATATGGGACATATGGGACATCTGAGACGTCTGGGACGTTACGGACATATGGTACATCTAGGACGATCTGGGTCGTTAGGGACATATGGGACATCTAGGACGTCTGGGACGTCTGGGACGTTAGGGACATATGGGACATCTAGGACGTCTGGGACGTCTGGGAAGTTAAGGACATATGGGACACTTAGGACGCCTGGGTCATTAAGGACATATGGGACATATGGGACATCTGGGACGCCTGGGACATTAAGGACAGATGGGACATCTGGGACGTCTGGGACGTTAAGGACATATGGGACATTTAGGACGCCTGGGACGTTAGGGACATATGGGACATATGGGGCATCTGGGATGTCTGGGACGTTAGGGACATATGGGACATCTGGGACGTCTGGGACGTTAAGGACATATGGGACATCTGGGACGTCTGGGACGTCTGGGACGTTAAGGACACATGGTACATTTAGGACGAATGGGACATTAGGGACATATGGGACATATGGGACATCTGGGGCGCCTGAGACATTAGGGACATATGGGTCATATGAAACATCTGGGACGTTGGGACGTTAGGGACATGTGGGACATCTGGGACGTCTGGGACGTTAAGGACATATGGGACATCTAGGACGGCTGGGACGTCTGGGACGTTAAGGACATATGGGACATCTAGGACGGCTGGGACGTCTGTGACGTTAGGGACATATGAGACATCTGGGACGTCTAGGACGTCAAGTACATATGGGACATCTGGGACGTCTGGGACGTCTGGGACGTTAAGGACATATAGGACATCTGGGACGTCTGGGACGTTAGAGACATATGGGACATCTGAGACGTCTGGGACGTTAAGGACATATGGGACATCTAGGACGTCTGGGACGTCTGGGACGTTAGGGACATATAGGACATCTAGGACGTCTGGGACGTTAGGGACATATGGAACATTTAGGACGCCTGGGACATTAGGGACATATGGGACATATGGGACATCTGGGACGTCTGGGACATTAGGGACAAATGGGACATCCGGGATATCTAGGATGTTAAGGACATATGAAACATTTAGGACGCCTGGGACATTAGGGACATATAAAACATATGGGACATCTAAGCCGCCTGGGACATTAGGGACATATAGGACATATGGGACATCTGGGACGTCTGGGACGTTAGGGACATATGGGACATCTGGGACGTTAAGGACATATGGGACATCTAGGACGTCTGGGACGTCTGGGACGTTAAGGACATATGGGACATTTATGACGCCTGGGACCTTAGGGACATATGGGACATATGGGACATCTGAAACGTCTGGGACGTTAAGGACATACGGGACATCTAGGACGATCTGGGACGTTAGCGACATATGGGACATCTAGGACGTCTGGGACGTCTGGGACGTTAGGGACTTACGGGATAACTGGGACGTCTGGGACGTTAGGAACATATGGGACATTTAGGACGTTTGAGACGTTAGGGACATATGGAACATCTAGGACGCCTGGGACATTAGGGACATATAGGACATATGGGACATCTGGGACGTCTGGGACGTTAGGGACATATGGGACATCTGGGACGTCTAGGACGTTAAGGGCATATGGGACATTTAGGACGCCTGGGACATTAGGGACATATGGGATATATGGAACATCTGGGACGCCTGGAACATTAGGGACATATAGGACATATGGGGCATCTGGGAAGTCTGGGACGTTAGGGACATATGGGGCATCTGGGACGTCTGGGACGTTAAGGACACATGGGACATCTAGGACATCTAGGACGTTTGGGGCATTAAGGATATTTGGGACATTTAATGCGCCTGGGACATTATGGACATATGGGACATATGGGACATTAGGGACATATGGGACATATGGGACATTAGGGACATATGGGACATATGGGACATCTGGGACGTCTGGGACGTTAGAGACATATAGGACATCTAGGACGTCTGGGACGTTAGGGACATTTGGGGCATCTACGACATCTGGGACGTCTGGGACGTCTGGGACGTTAGGGACATATGGGACATCTGGGACAACTGGGACGCCTAGGAGATTAGGGACATATGGGACATATGGGACATCTGGGACGTCTGGGACGTTAGGGACATATAGGACATCTAGGACGTCTGGGACGTTAGGGACATATGGGACATCTAAGACGTCTGGGACGTCTGGGACGTTAGGGACATATGGGACATCTGGGACGTCTGGGACGCCTGGGACATTAGGGACATATGGGACATATGGGACGTCTGGGACGTCTGGGACGTTAGGGACATACGGGACAGCTGGGACGTCTGGGACGTTAAGGACATATGGGACTTTTAGGACATCTGGGACGTTAGGGACATATGGAACATCTAGGACGCATGGGACATTAGGGACATATGGGACATATGGGACATCTGGGACGTCTGGGACGTTAGAGACATGAGGGACATCTGGGACGTCTGGGACGTTAATGACATGTGGGACATCTATAACGTCTGGGACGTCTGGGACGTTAAGAACATATGTGACATTTAGGACGCCTGAGACATTAGGGACATATGACACATATGGGACATCTGGAACGCCTGGGACGTTAAAGACATATGGGACATATGGGACATCTGGGACGTCTGGGACGTTAGGGACATATGGGGCATCTGGGACGTCTGGGACGTTAAGTACGTATGGGACATCTAGGACGTCTAGGACCTTAGGGACATATGGGACATCTGGGACGTCTGGGACGTTAGGGGCATATGGGACATCTGGGACGTCTGGGACATTAGGGACATATGGGACATCTGGGACGTCTGGGACGTTAGGGACATATGGGACATCTGGAACGTCTGGGACGTTAGGGAAATATGGGACATCTAGGACGTCTGGGACGTCTGGGACGTTAGGGACATACGGGACAACTGTGACGTCTGGGACGTTAGGGACATATGGGACATTTAGGACGTCTGGGACGTTAGGGACATATGGAACACTTAGGACGCCTGGGACATTAGGGACATATGGAACATATGGGACATCTGGGACGTCTGGGACGTTAGGGACATATGGGACATCTGGGACGTCTGGGACGTTAAGGACATATGGGTCGTCTAGCACGTCTGGGACGTTAAGGACATATGGGATATCTAGGACGTCTGGGACATCTGTTACGTCTGGGACATTAGGGACATATGGGACATATGGGACATCTGGGACGTCTGGGACGTTACAGACATATGGGACATCTGGGACGTCTGGGACGTTAGGGACGTATGGGACATCTAGGACGTCTGGGACGTCTGGGACGTTAGGGACATACGGGACAACTGGGACGTCTGGGACGTTAGGGACATATGGGACATTTAGGACGTCTGGGACGTTAGGGACATATGGAACACTTAGGACGCCTGGGACATTAGGGACATATGAAACATATGGGACATCTGGGACGTCTGGGACGTTAGGGACATATGGGACATCTGGGACGTCTGGGACGTTAAGGACATATGGGACGTCTAGGACGTCTGGGACGTTAGGGACATATGGGACATCTAGGACGTCTGGGACATCTGGGACGTTAAGGACATACGGGACAGCTGGGACGTCTGGGACGTTAGGGACATATGGGACATTTAGGACGTCTGGGACGTTAGGGACATATGGGACATCTAGGACGCCTGGGACATTAGAGACGTATGGGACATATCGGACATCTGGGACGCCTGGGACGTTAGGGACATATGGGACATCTGAGACGTCTGGGACGTTAAGGACATATGGGACATCTAGGACGTCTGGGACGTCTGGGACGTTAGGAACATACGGGCCAGCTGAGACGTCTGGGACGTTAGGGACATATAGGACATCTAGGACGTCTGGGACGTTAGGGACATATGGGACATCTAGGACATCTGGGACGTCTGGGACGGTAGGGACATATGGGACATCTGGAACATCTGGGACGTCTGGGACGTTAGGGACATATAGGACATCTAGGACGTCTGAGACGTTAGGGACATATGGGACATCTAAGACGTCTGGGACGTCTGGGACGTCTGGGACGTTAAAGACATATGGGACATCTGGGACGTCTGGGACGCCTGGGACATTAGGGACATATGGGACATATGGGACGTCTGGGACGTCTGGGACGTTAGGGACATGTGGGACATCTGGGACGTCTGGGACGTTAAAGACATGTGGGACATCTAGGACGTCTGGGACGTTAAGAACATATGGGACATTTAGGACGCCTGAGACATTAGGGACATATGACACATACGGGACATCTGGAACGCCTGGGACGTTAAAGACATATGAGACATATGGGACATCTGGGACGTCTAGGACGTTAGGGACATATGGGGCATCTGGGACGTCAGGGACGTTAAGTACGTATGGGACATCTAGGACGTCTAGGACCTTAGGGACATATGGGACATCTGGGACGTCTGGGACGTTAGGGGCATATGGGACATCTGGGACGTCTGGGACATTAGGGACATATGGGACATCTGGGACGTCTGGGACGTTAGGGACATATGGGACATCTGGAACGTCTGGGACGTTACTGACATATGGGACATCTAGGACGTCTGGGACGCCTGGGACGTTAGGGACATACGGGACAACTGGGACGTCTGGGACGTTAGGGACATATGGGACATTTAGGACGTCTGGGACGTTAGGGACATATGGAAACTTAGGACGCCTGAGACATTAGGGACATAAGAAACATATGGGACATCTGGGACGTCTGGGACGTTAGGGACATATGGGACATCTGGGACGTCTGGGACGTTAAGGACATATGGGACGTCTAGGACGTCTGGGACGTTGGGGACATATGGGACATCTAGGACGTCTGGGACATCTGGGACGTCTGGGACATTAGGGACATATGTCACATATGGGACATCTGGGACGTCTGGGACGTTAGGCACATATGGGACATCTGGGACGTCTGGGACATATGGGACATCTAGACCGTCTGGGACGTCTGGGACGTTAGGGACATACGGGACAACTGGAGCGTTTGGGACGTTAGGGACATATGGGACATTTAGGACGTCTGGGACGTTAGGGACATATGGAACACTTAGGACGCCTGGGACATTAGGGACATATGAAACATATGGGACATCTGGGACGTCTGGGACGTTAGGGACATATGGGACATCTGGGACGTCTGGGACGTTAAGGACATATGGGACGTCTAGGACGTCTGGGACGTTAGGGACATCTGGGACGCCTGGGACATTAGGGACATATGGGACATATGGGACATCTGAGACGTCTGAGACGTTAGGGACATGTGGAACATCTGGGACGTCTGGGACGTTAAGGACATATGGTACATCTAGGACGATCTGGGACGTTAGGGACATATGGGACATCTAAGACGTCTGGGACGTCTGGGACGTTACGGACATATGGTACATCTAGGACGATCTGGGACGTTAGGGACATATGGGACATCTAGGACGTCTGGGACGTCTGGGACGTTAGGGACATATGGGACATCTAGGACGTCTGGGACGTTAAGGACATATGGTACATCTAGGACGATCTGGGACGTTAGGGACATATGGGACATATGGGACATCTGAGACGTCTGGGACGTTACGGACATATGGTACATCTAGGACGATCTGGGTCGTTAGGGACATATGGGACATCTAGGACGTCTGGGACGTCTGGGACGTTAGGGACATATGGGACATCTAGGACGTCTGGGACGTCTGGGAAGTTAAGGACATATGGGACACTTAGGACGCCTGGGTCATTAAGGACATATGGGACATATGGGACATCTGGGACGCCTGGGACATTAAGGACAGATGGGACATCTGGGACGTCTGGGACGTTAAGGACATATGGGACATTTAGGACGCCTGGGACGTTAGGGACATATGGGACATATGGGGCATCTGGGATGTCTGGGACGTTAGGGACATATGGGACATCTGGGACGTCTGGGACGTTAAAGACATATGGGACATTTAGGACGCCTGGGACGTTAGGGACATATTAGACATATGGGACATCTGGGACGTCTATTACGTTAGGGACATATGGGACATCTGGGACGTCTGGGACGTCTGGGAAGTTAAGGACATATGGGACACTTAGGACGCCTGAGTCATTAAGGACATATGGGACATCTGAGACGCCTGGGACATTAAGGACAGATGGGACATCTGGGACGCCTGGGACATTAAGGACAGATGGGACGTCAGGGACGTCTGGGACGCTAGGGACATATAGGACATCTAGGACGTCAAAGACGTTAGGGACATATGGGACACTAGGACGTCTGGGACGTCCGGGACGTTAGGGACATACGGGACAGCTGAGACGTCTGGAACGTTAGGGACATATGGGACATTTAGGACGTCTTGGACGTTAGGGACATGTGGAACATCTAGGAGGCCTGGGACATTAGAGACATATGGGACATATGGGACATCTGGGACGTCTGGAACGTTAAGGACATATGGGACATCTGGGACGTCTGGGACGTCTGGGACGTTAAGGACACATGGTACATTTAGGACGAATGGGACATTAGGGACATATGGGACATATGGGACATCTGGGACGCCTGAGACATTAGGGACATATGGGTCATATGAAACATATGGGACGTTGGGACGTTAGGGACATGTGGGACATCTGGGACGTTTGGGACGTTAAGGACATATGGGACATCTAGGACGGCTGGGACGTCTGGGACGTTAAGGACATATGGGACATCTAGGACGGCTGGGACGTCTGTGACGTTAGGGGCATATGAGACATCTGGGACGTCTAGGACGTTAAGTACATATGGGACATCTGGGACGTCTGGGACGTCTGGGACGTTAAGGACATATAGGACATCTGGGACGTCTGGGACGTTAGAGACATATGGGACATCTGAGACATCTGGGACGTTAAGGACATATGGAACATCTAGGACGTCTGGGACGTCTGGGACGTTAGGGACATATAGGACATCTAGGACGTCTGGGACGTTAGGGACATATGGAACATCTAGGACGCCTGGGACATTAGGGACATATGGGACATATGGGACATCTGGGACGTCTGGGACATTAGGGACAAATGGGACATCCGGGATATCTAGGATGTTAAGGACATATGGGACATTTAGGACGCCTGGGACATTAGGGACATATAAAACATATGGGACATCTAAGCCGCCTGGGACATTAGGGACATATAGGACATATGGGACATCTGGGGCGTCTGGGACGTTAGGGACATATGGGACTTCTGGGACGTTAAGGACATATGGGACATCTAGGACGTCTGGGACGTCTGGGACGTTAAGGACATATGGGACATTTATGACGCCTGGGACCTTAGGGACATATGGGACATATGGGACATCTGAGACGTCTGGGACGTTAAGGACATACGGGACATCTAGGACGATCTGGGACGTTAGCGACATATGGGACATCTAGGACGTCTGGGACGTCTGGGACGTTAGGGACTTACGGGATAACTGGGACGTCTGGGACGTTAGGGACATATGGGACATATGGGACATCTAGGACGTCTGGGACGTTAAGGACATATGGTACATCTAGGACGATCTGGGACGTTAGGGACATATGGGACATATGGGACATCTGAGACGTCTGGGACGTTACGGACATATGGTACATCTAGGACGATCTGGGTCGTTAGGGACATATGGGACATCTAGGACGTCTGGGACGTCTGGGACGTTAGGGACATATGGGACATCTAGGACGTCTGGGACGTCTGGGAAGTTAAGGACATATGGGACACTTAGGACGCCTGGGTCATTAAGGACATATGGGACATATGGGACATCTGGGACGCCTGGGACATTAAGGACAGATGGGACATCTGGGACGTCTGGGACGTTAAGGACATATGGGACATTTAGGACGCCTGGGACGTTAGGGACATATGGGACATATGGGGCATCTGGGATGTCTGGGACGTTAGGGACATATGGGACATCTGGGACGTCTGGGACGTTAAAGACATATGGGACATTTAGGACGCCTGGGACGTTAGGGACATATTAGACATATGGGACATCTGGGACGTCTAGGACGTTAGGGACATATGGGACATCTGGGACGTCTGGGACGTCTGGGAAGTTAAGGACATATGGGACACTTAGGACGCCTGAGTCATTAAGGACATATGGGACATCTGAGAAGCCTGGGACATTAAGGACAGATGGGACATCTGGGACGCCTGGGACATTAAGGACAGATGGGACGTCAGGGACGTCTGGGACGCTAGGGACATATAGGACATCTAGGACGTCAAAGACGTTAGGGACATATGGGACACTAGGACGTCTGGGACGTCCGGGACGTTAGGGGCATACGGGACAGCTGAGACGTCTGGAACGTTAGGGACATATGGGACATTTAGGACGTCTTGGATGTTAGGGACATGTGGAACATCTAGGAGGCCTGGGACATTAGAGACATATGGGACATATGGGACATCTGGGACGTCTGGAACGTTAAGGACATATGGGACATCTGGGACGTCTGGGACGTCTGGGACGTTAAGGACACATGGTACATTTAGGACGAATGGGACATTAGGGACATATGGGACATATGGGACATCTGGGACGCCTGAGACATTAGGGACATATGGGTCATATGAAACATATGGGACGTTGGGGACGTTAGGGACATGTGGGACATCTGGGACGTTTGGGACGTTAAGGACATATGGGACATCTAGGACGGCTGGGACGTCTTGGACGTTAAGGACATATGGGACATCTAGGACGGCTGGGACTTCTGTGACGTTAGGGACATATGAGACATCTGGGACGTCTAGGACGTTAAGTACATATGGGACATCTGGGACGTCTGGGACGTCTGGGACGTTAAGGACATATAGGACATCTGGGACGTCTGGGACGTTAGAGACATATGGGACATCTGAGACATCTGGGACGTTAAGGACATATGGAACATCTAGGACGTCTGGGACGTCTGGGACGTTAGGGACATATAGGATATCTAGGACGTCTGGGACGTTAGGGACATATGGAACATCTAGGACGCCTGGGACATTAGGGACATATGGGACATATGGGACATCTGGGACGTCTGGGACATTAGGGACAAATGGGACATCCGGGATATCTAGGATGTTAAGGACATATGGGACATTTAGGACGCCTGGGACATTAGGGACATATAAAACATATGGGACATCTAAGCCGCCTGGGACATTAGGGACATATAGGACATATGGGACATCTGGGACGTCTGGGACGTTAGGGACATATGGGACATCTGGGACGTTAAGGACATATGGGACATCTAGGACGTCTGGGACGTCTGGGACGTTAAGGACATATGGGACATTTATGACGCCTGGGACCTTAGGGACATATGGGACATATGGGACATCTGAGACGTCTGGGACGTTAAGGACATACGGGACATCTAGGACGATCTGGGACGTTAGCGACATATGGGACATCTAGGACGTCTGGGACGTCTGGGACGTTAGGGACTTACGGGATAACTGGGACGTCTGGGACGTTAGGGACATATGGGACATTTAGGACGTTTGGGACGTTAGGGACATATGGAACATCTAGGACGCCTGGGACGTTAGGGACATATAGGACATATGGGACATCACGGACGTCTGGGACGTTAGGGACATATGGGACATCTGGGACGTCTAGGACGTTAAGGGCATATGGGACATTTAGGACGCCTGGGACATTAGGGACATATGGGATATATGGAACATCTGGGACGCCTGGAACATTAGGGACATATAGGGACATATGGGGCATCTGGGAAGTCTGGGACGTTAGGGACATATGGGGCATCTGGGACGACTGGGACGTTAAGGACACATGGGACATCTAGGACATCTAGGACGTTTGGGACGTTAGGGACATTTGGGACATCTACGACATCTGGGACGTCTGGGACGTCTGGGACGTTAGGGACATATGGGACATCTGGGACAACTGGGACGCCTAGGAGATTAGGGACATATGGGACATATGGGACATCTGGGACGTCTGGGACGTTAGGGACATATAGGGCATCTAGGACGTCTGGGACGTTAGGGACATTTGGGACATCTACGACATCTGGGACGTCTGGGACGTCTGGGACGTTAGGGACATATGGGACATCTGGGACAACTGGGACGCCTAGGAGATTAGGGACATATGGGACATCTGGGACGTCTGGGACGTTAGGGACATATAGGACATCTAGGACGTCTGGGACGTTAGGGACATATGGGACATCTAAGACGTCTGGGACGTCTGGGACGTTAGGGACATATGGGACATCTGGGGACGTTTGGGACGCCTGGGACATTAGGGACATATGGGACATATGGGACGTCTGCGACGTCTGGGACGTTAGGGACATACGGGACAGCTGGGACGTCTGGGACGTTAAGGACATATGGGACTTTTAGGACATCTGGGACGTTAGGGACATATGGAACATCTAGGACGCATGGGACATTAGGGACATATGGGACATATGGGACATCTGGGACGTCTGGGACGTTAGAGACATGTGGGACATCTGGGACGTCTGGGACGTTAATGACATGTGGGACATCTATAACGTCTGGGACGTCTGGGACGTTAAGAACATATGGGACATTTAGGACGCCTGAGACATTAGGGACATATGACACATATGGGACATCTGGAACGCCTGGGACGTTAAAGACATATGGGACATATGGGACATCTGGGACGTCTGGGACGTTAGGGACATATGGGGCATCTGGGACGTCTGGGACGTTAAGTACGTATGGGACATCTAGGACGTCTAGGACCTTAGGGACATATGGGACATCTGGGACGTCTGGGACGTTAGGGGCATATGGGACATCTGGGACGTCTGGGACATTAGGGACATATGGGACATCTGGGACGTCTGGGACGTTAGGGACATATGGGACATCTGGAACGTCTGGGACGTTAGGGAAATATGGGACATCTAGGACGTCTGGGACGTCTGGGACGTTAGGGACATACGGGACAACTGGGACGTCTGGGACGTTAGGGACATATGGGACATTTAGGACGTCTGGGACGTTAGGGACATATGGAACACTTAGGACGCCTGGGACATTAGGGACATATGGAACATATGGGACATCTTGGACGTCTGGGACGTTAGGGACATATGGGACATCTGGGACGTCTGGGACGTTAAGGACATATGGGACGTCTAGGACGTCTGGGACGTTAAGGACATATGGGATATCTAGGACGTCTGGGACATCTGTTACGTCTGGGACATTAGGGACATATGGGACATATGGGACATCTGGGACGTTACAGACATATGGGACATCTGGGACGTCTGGGACGTTAGGGACATATGGGACATCTAGGACGTCTGGGACGTCTGGAACGTTAGGGACATACGGGACAACTGGGACGTCTGGGACGTTAGGGACATATGGGACATTTAGGACGTCTGGGACGTTAGGGACATATGGAACACTTAGGACGCCTGGGACATTAGGGACATATGAAACATATGGGACATCTGGGACGTCTGGGACGTTAGGGACATATGGGACATCTGGGACGTCTGGGACGTTAAGGACATATGGGACGTCTAGGACGTCTGGGACGTTAGGGACATATGGGACATCTAGGACGTCTGGGACGTCTGGGACGTTAAGGACATACGGGACAGCTGGGACGTCTGGGACGTTAGGGACATATGGGACATTTAGGACGTCTGGGACGTTAGGGACATATGGGACATCTAGGACGCCTGGGACATTAGAGACGTATGGGACATATGGGACATCTGGGACGCCTGGGACGTTAGGGACATATGGGACATCTAGGACGTCTGGGACGTCTGGGACGTTAGGAACATACGGGCCAGCTGAGACGTCTGGGACGTTAGGGACATATAGGACATCTAGGACGTCTGGGACGTTAGGGACATATGGGACATCTAGGACATCTGGGACGTCTGGGACGGAAGGGACATATGGGACATCTGGAACATCTGGGACGTCTGGGACGTTAGGGACATATAGGACATCTAGGACGTCTGGGACGTTAGGGACATATGGGACATCTAAGACGTCTGGGACGTCTGGGACGT
This sequence comes from Agriotes lineatus, assembly GCA_940337035.1. Taxonomy (NCBI): domain Eukaryota; kingdom Metazoa; phylum Arthropoda; class Insecta; order Coleoptera; family Elateridae; genus Agriotes; species Agriotes lineatus. The sequence continues at coordinate 206,230 of CALNHX010000162.1, forward strand.
CTGGGACGTTAAAGACATATGGGACATCTGGGACGTCTGGGACGCCTGGGACATTAGGGACATATGGGACATATGGGACGTCTGGGACGTCTGGGACGTTAGGGACATGTGGGACATCTGGGACGTCTGGGACGTTAAGGACATGTGGGATATCTAGGACGTCTGGGACGTTAAGAACATATGGGACATTTAGGACGCCTGAGACATTAGCTACATATGACACATACGGGACATCTGGAACGCCTGGGACGTTAAAGACATATGAGACATATGGGACATCTGGGACGTCTAGGACGTTAGGGACATATGGGGCATCTGGGACGTCTGGGACGTTAAGTACGTATGGGACATCTAGGACGTCTAGGACCTTAAAGACATATGGGACATCTGGGACGTCTGGGACGTTAGGGGCATATGGGACATCTGGGACGTCTGGGACATTAGGGACATATGGGACATCTGGGACGTCTGGGACGTTAGGGACATATGGGACATCTGGAACGTCTGGGACGTTACTGACATATGGGACATCTAGGACGTCTGGGACGCCTGGGACGTTAGGGACATACGGGACAACTGGGACGTCTGGGACGTTAGGGACATATGGGACATTTAGGACGTCTGGGACGTTAGGGACATATGGAACACTTAGGACGCCTGGGACATTAGGGACATAAGAAACATATGGGACATCTGGGACGTCTGGGGCGTTAGGGACATATGGGACATCTGGGACGTCTGGGACGTTAAGGACATATGGGACGTCTAGGACGTCTGGGACGTTGGGGACATATGGGACATTTAGGACGTCTGGGACATCTGGGACGTCTGGGACATTAGGGACATATGTCACATATGGGACATCTGGGACGTCTGGGACGTTAGGGACATATGGGACATCTGGGACGTCTGGGACATATGGGACATCTAGACCGTCTGGGACGTCTGGGACGTTAGGGACATACGGGACAACTGGAGCGTTTGGGACGTTAGGGGCATATGGGACATTTAGGACGTCTGGGACGTTAGGGACATATGGAACACTTAGGACGCCTGGGACATTAGGGACATATGAAACATATGGGACATCTGGGACGTCTGGGACGTTAGGGACATATGGGACATCTGGGACGTCTGGGACGTTAAGGACATATGGGTCGTCTAGGACGTCTGGGACGTTAGGGACATATGGGACATATGGGACATCTGGGACGCCTGGGACATTAGGGACATATGGGACATATGGGACATCTGAGACGTCTGAGATGTTAGGGACCTGTGGAACATCTGGGACGTCTGGGACGTTAAGGACATATGGGACATCTAGGACGTCTGGGACGTCTGGGACGTTAAGGACGTATGAGACATTTAGGACGCCTGGGACATTAGGGACATATGAGACATATGGGACATCTGGGACGTCTGGGACGTTAAGGACATATAGGACATTTAGGACGCCTGGGACATTAGGGACATATGGGACATATGGGACATCTGGGACGTCTGGGACGTTAGGGACATATAGGACATCTAGGACGTCAAGGACATTAGGGACATATGGGACATCTAGGACATCTGGGACGTCTGGGACGTTAGGGACATACGGGACAGCTGGGACGTCTGGGACGTTAAAGCCAAATGGGACATTTAGGACGTCTGGGACGTTATGGACATATGGAACAACTAGGACGCCTGGGACATTAGGGACATATGGGACATCTGGGACGTCTGGGACGTTAGGGACATACGGGACAGCTGGGACGTCTGGGACGTTAAAGCCAAATGGGACATTTAGGACGTCTGGGACGTTAGGGACATATGGAACATCTAGGACGCCTGGGACATTAGGGACATCTGGGACGTCTGGGACTTTAGGAACATATGGGACATCTGGGACGTCTGGGACGTTAAGGACATATGGGACATATGGGACATCTGGGACGCCTGGGACATTAGGGACATATGGGGCATATGGGACATCTGGGACGTCTCGGACGTTAGGGACATATGGGGCATCTGGGAGGTCTGGGACGTTAAGTACGTATGGGACATCTAGGACGTCTAGGACCTTAGGGACATATGGGACATCTGGGACGTCTGGGACGTTAGGGGCATATGGGACATCTGGGACGTCTGGGACATTAGGGACCTATGGGACATCTGGGACGTCTGGGACGTTAGGGACATATGGGACATCTGGAACGTCTGGGACGTTAGGGACATATGGGACGTCTGGGACGTCTGGGACGTTAAGGACATATGGGACTTTTAGGACGTCTGGGACGTTAGGGACATATGGAACATCTAGGACGCATGGGACATTAGGGACATATGGGACATATGGGACATCTGGGACGTCTGGGACGTTAGAGACATGTGGGACATCTGGGACGTCTGGGACGTTAAGGACATGTGGGACATCTAGGACGTCTGGGACATCTGGGACGTTAAGAACATATGGGACATTTAGGACGCCTGAGACATTAGGGACATATGACACATATGGGACATCTGGAACGCCTGCGACGTTAAAGACATATGGGACATATGGGACATCTGGGACGTCTGGGACGTTAGGGACATATGGGGCATCTGGGACGTCTTAGACGTTAAGTACGTATGGGACATCTAGGACGTCTGGGACCTTAGGGACATATGGGACATCTGGGACGTCTGGGACGTTAGGGGCATATGGGACATCTGGGACGTTTGGGACATTAGGGACATATGGGACATCTGGGACGTCTGGGACGTTAGGGACATATGGGACATCTGGAACGTCTGGGACGTTAGGGAAATATGGGACATCTAGGACGTCTGGGACGTCTGGGACGTTAGGGACATACGGGACAACTGGGACGTCTGGGACGTTAGGGACATATGGGACATTTAATACGTCTGGGACGTTAGGGACATATGGAACACTTAGGACGCCTGGGACATTAGGGACATATGAAACATATGGGACATCTGGGACGTCTGGGACGTTAGGGACATATGGGACATCTGGGACGTCTGGGACGTTAAGGACATATGGGACGTCTAGGACGTATGGGACGTTAGGGACATATGGGACATCTAGGACGTCTGGGACATCTGGGACGTCTGGGACATTAGGGACATATGGGACATATGGGACATCTGGGACGTCTGGGACGTTAGGGACATATGGGACATCTGGGACGTCTGGGACGTTAGGGACATATGGGACATTTAGGACGTCTGGGACGTCTGGGACGTTAGGGACATACGGGACATCTGGGACGTCTGGGACGTTAGGGACATATGGGACATTTAGGACGTCTGGGACGTTAGGGACATATGGAACACTTAGGACGCCTGGGACATTAGGGACATATGAAACAGTTGGGACATCTGGGACGTCTGGGACGTTAGGGACATATGGGACATTTGGGACGTCTGGGACGTTAAGGACATATGGGACGTCTAGGACGTCTCGGACGTTAAGGACATATGGGACGTCTAGGACGTCTGGGACGTTAGGGACATATGGGACATCTAGGCCGTCTGGGACATCTGGGACGTTAAGGACATACGGGACAGCTGGGACGTCTGGGACGTTAGGGACATATGGAACATTTAGGAAGTCTGGACGTTAGGGACATATGGGACATCTAGGACGCCTGGGACATTAGAGACGTATGGGACATATGGGACATCTGGGACCCCTGGGACGTTAAGGACATATGGGACATCTAGGACGTCTGGGACGTCTGGGACGTTAGGAACATACGGGCCAGCTGAGACGTCTGGGACGTTAGGGACATATAGGACATCTAGGACGTCTGGGACGTTAGGGACATATGGGACATCTAGGACATCTGGGACGTCTGGGACGGTAGGGACATATGGGACATCTGGAACATCTGGGACGTCTGGGACGTTAGGGACATATAGGACATCTAGGACGTCTGGGACGTTAGGGACATATGGGACATCTAAGACGTCTGGGACGTCTGGGACGTCTGGGACGTTAAAGACATATGGGACATCTGGGACGTTTGGGACGCCTGGGACATTAGGGACATATGGGACATATGGGACGTCTGGGACGTCTGGGACGTTAAAGACATACGGGACAGCTGGGACGTCTGGGACGTTAAGGACATATGGGACTTTTAGGTCGTCTGGGACGTTAAGAACATATGGGACATTTAGGACGCCTGAGACATTAGGGACATATGACACATATGGGACATCTGGAACGCCTGGGACGTTAGAGACATGTGGGACATCTGGGACGTCTGGGACGTTAAGGACATGTGGGACATCTAGGACGTCTGGGACGTTAAGAACATATGGGACATTTAGGACGCCTGAGACATTAGGGACATATGACACATATGGGACATCTGGAACGCCTGGGACGTTAAAGACATATGGGACATCTGGGACGTCTAGGACGTTAGGGACATATGGGGCATCTGGGACGTCTGGGACGTCTTGGACGTCTGGGACGGTAGGGACATATGGGGCATCTGGAACAAAAGGGACGCCTGGGACATTAGGGACATATGGGACATATGGGACATCTGGGCCGTCTGGGACGTTAGGGACATATAGGACATCTAGGACGTCTGGGACGTTAGGGACATATGGGACATCTAGGACATCTGGGACGTCTTGGACGTCTGGGACGGTAGGGACATATGGGGCATCTGGAACAAAAGGGACGCCTGGGACATTAGGGACATATGGGACATATGGGACATCTGGGCCGTCTGGGACGTTAGGGACAGATAGGACTTCTAGGACGTCTGCGACGTTAGGGACAAATGGGACATATAAGACGTCTGGGACGTCTGGGACGTTAAGGACATATGGGACAACTGGGACGTTTTGGACGCCTGGGACATTAGGGACATATGGGACATATGGGACAGCTGGCACGTCTGGGACGTTAAGGACATATGGGACTTTTAGGACGTCTGGGACGTTAGGGGCATATGGGACATCTAGGACGCTTGTGACATTAGGGACATATGGGACATATGGATCATCTGGGACGTCTGGGACGTTAGGGACAAATGGGACATCTGGGACGTCTGGGACGTTAAGGACATGTGGGACATCTAGGACGTCTGGGACGTCTGGGACGTTAAGAACATATGGGACATTTAGGACGCCTGAGACATTAGGGACATATGGGACATATGGGACATCTGGAACGCCTGGGACATTAGGGACATATGGGACATATGGGACATCTGGGACGTCTGAGACGTTAGGGACATATGGGGCATTTGGGACGTCTGAGACGTTAAGGACGTATGGGACATCTAGGACGTCTAGGACGTTAGGGACATATGGGACATCTGGGGCGTCTGGGACGTTAGGGACATATGGGACATCTGGGACGTCTGGGACATTAGGGACATATAGGTCATATGGGACATCTGGGACGTCTGGGACGTTAGGGACATATGGGACATCTGGAACGTCTGAGACGTTAGGGACATATGGGACATCTAGGACGTCTGGGACGTCTGGGACGTTAGGGACATATGGAACATTTAGGACGCCTGGGACATTAGGGTCATATGGAACATATGGGACATCTGGGACGTCTGGGACGTTAGGGACATATGGTACATCTGGGACGTCTGGGACGTTAAGAACATATGGGACGTCTGGGACGTCTGGGACGTTAAGAACATATGGGACATTTAGGACGCCTGATACATTAGGGACATATGACACATATGGGACATCTGGAACGCCTGGGACGTTAAAGACATATGGGACATATGGGACATCTGGGACGTCTGGGACGTTAGGGACATATGGGGCATCTGGGACGTCTGGGACGTTAAGTACGTATGGGACATCTAGGACGTCTAGGACCTTAGGGACATATGGGACATCTGGGACGTCTGGGACGTTAGGGATATGGGACATCTGGGACGTTTGGGACATTAGGGACATATGGGACATCTGGGACGTCTGGGACGTTAGGGACATATGGGACATCTGGAACGTCTGGGACGTTAGGGAAATATGGGACATCTAGGACGTCTGGGACGTCTGGGACGTTAGGGACATACGGGACAACTGGGACGTCTGGGACGTTAGGGACATATGGGACATTTAGGACGTCTGGGACGTTAGGGACATATGGAACACTTAGGACGCCTGGGACATTAGGGACATATGAAACATATGGGACATCTGGGACGTCTGGGACGTTAGGGACATATGGGACATCTGGGACGTCTGGGACGTTAAGGACATATGGGACGTCTAGGACGTATGGGACGTTAGGGACATATGGGACATCTAGGACGTCTGGGACATCTGGGACGTCTGGGACATTAGGGACATATGGGACATATGGGACATCTGAGACGTCTGGGACGTTAGGGACATATGGGACATCTGGGACGTCTGGGACGTTAGGGACATATGGGACATATAGGACGTCTGGGACGTCTGGGACGTTAGGGACATACGGGACATCTGGGACGTCTGGGACGTTAGGGACATATGGGACATTTAGGACGTCTGGGACGTTAGGGACATATGGAACACTTAGGACGCCTGGGACATTAGGGACATATGAAACATATGGGACATCTGGGACGTCTGGGACGTTAGGGACATATGGGACATCTGGGACGTCTGGGACGTTAAGGACATATGGGACGTCTAGGACGTCTGGGACGTTAAGGACATATGGGACGTCTAGGACGTCTGGGACTATAGAGACGTATGGGACATATGGGACATCTGGGACGTCTGGGACGTTAGGGACATATGGGACATCTGAGACGTCTGGGACGTTAAGGACATATGGGACATCTAGGACGTCTGGGACGTCTGGGACGTTAGGAACATACGGGCCAGCTGAGACGTCTGGGACGTTAGGGACATATAGGACATCTAGGACGTCTGGGACGTTAGGGACATATGGGACATCTAGGACATCTGGGACGTCTTGGACGTCTGGGACGGTAGGGACATATGGGGCATCTGGAACAAAAGGGACGCCTGGGACATTAGGGACATATGGGACATATGGGACATCTGGGCCGTCTGGGACGTTAGGGACATATAGGACTTCTAGGACGTCTGCGACGTTAGGGACAAATGGGACATCTAAGACGTCTGGGACGTCTGGGACGTTAGGGACATATGGGACAACTGGGACGTTTTGGACGCCTGGGACATTAGGGACATATGGGACATATGGGACAGCTGGCACGTCTGGGACGTTAAGGACATATGGGACTTTTAGGACGTCTGGGACGTTAGGGGCATATGGGACATCTAGGACGCTTGTGACATTAGGGACATATGGGACATATGGATCATCTGGGACGTCTGGGACGTTAGGGACAAATGGGACATCTGGGACGTCTGGGACGTTAAGGACATGTGGGACATCTAGGACGTCTGGGACGTCTGGGACGTTAAGAACATATGGGACATTTAGGACGCCTGAGACATTAGGGACATATGGGACATATGGGACATCTGGAACGCCTGGGACATTAGGGACATATGAGACATATGGGACATCTGGGACGTCTGAGACGTTAGGGACATATGGGGCATTTGGGACGTCTGAGACGTTAAGGACGTATGGGACATCTAGGACGTCTAGGACGTTAGGGACATATGGGACATCTGGGGCGTCTGGGACGTTAGGGACATATGGGACATCTGGGACGTCTGGGACATTAGGGACATATAGGTCATATGGGACATCTGGGACGTCTGGGACGTTAGGGACATATGGGACATCTGGAACGTCTGGGACGTTAGGGACATATGGGACATCTAGGACGTCTGGGACGTCTGGGACGTTAGGGACATATGGAACATTTAGGACGCCTGGGACATTAGGGTCATATGGAACATATGGGACATCTGGGACGTCTGGGACGTTAGGAACATATGGTACATCTGGGACGTCTGGGACGTTAAGAACATATGGGACGTCTGGGACGTCTGGGACGTTAAGAACATATGGGACATTTAGGACGCCTGAGACATTAGGGACATATGACACATATGGGACATCTGGAACGCCTGGGACGTTAAAGACATATGGGACATATGGGACATCTGGGACGTCTGGGACGTTAGGGACATATGGGGCATCTGGGACGTCTGGGACGTTAAGTACGTATGGGACATCTAGGACGTCTAGGACCTTAGGGACATATGGGACATCTGGGACGTCTGGGACGTTAGGGGCATATGGGACATCTGGGACGTTTGGGACATTAGGGACATATGGGACATCTGGGACGTCTGGGACGTTAGGGACATATGGGACATCTGGAACATCTGGGACGTTAGGGAAATATGGGACATCTAGGACGTCTGGGACGTCTGGGACGTTAGGGGCATACGGGACAACTGGTGCGTCTGGGACGTTAGGGACATATGGGACATTTAGGACGTCTGGGACGTTAGGGACATATGGAACACTTAGGACGCCTGGGACATTAGGGACATATGAAACATATGGGACATCTGGGACGTCTGGGACGTTAGGGGCATATGGGACATCTGGGACGTCTGGGACGTTAAGGACATATGGGACGTCTAGGACGTATGGGACGTTAGGGACATATGGGACATCTAGGACGTCTGGGACATCTGGGACGTCTGGGACATTAGGGACATATGGGACATATGGGACATCTGAGACGTCTGGGACGTTAGGGACATATGGGACATCTGGGACGTCTGGGACGTTAGGGACATATGGGACATATAGGACGTCTGGGACGTCTGGGACGTTAGGGACATACGGGACATTTGGGACGTCTGGGACGTTAGGGACATATGGGACATTTAGGACGTCTGGGACGTTAGGGACATATGGAACACTTAGGACGCCTGGGACATTAGGGACATATGAAACATATGGGACATCTGGGACGTCTGGGACGTTAGGGACATATGGGACATCTGGGACGTCTGGGACGTTAAGGACATATGGGACGTCTAGGACGTCTGGGACGTTAAGGACATATGGGACGTCTAGGACGTCTGGGACGTTAGGGACATATGGGACATCTAGGCCGTCTGGGACATCTGGGACGTTAAGGACATACGGGACAGCTGGGACGTCTGGGACGTTAGGGACATATGGGACATTTAGGAAGTCTGGGACGTTAGGGACATATGGGACATCTAGGACGCCTGGGACATTAGAGACGTATGGGACATATGGGACATCTGGGACGCCTGGGACGTTAAGGACATATGGGACATCTAGGACGTCTGGGACGTCTGGGACGTTAGGAACATACGGGCCAGCTGAGACGTCTGGGACGTTAGGGACATATAGGACATCTAGGACGTCTGGGACGTTAGGGACATATGGGACATCTAGGACATCTGGGACGTCTGGGACTGTAGGGACATATGGGACATCTGGAACATCTGGGACGTCTGGGACGTTAGGGACATATAGGACATCTAGGACGTCTGGGACGTTAGGGACATATGGGACGTCTAAGACGTCTGGGACGTCTGGGACGTCTGGGACGTTAAAGACATATGGGACATCTGGGACGTCTGGGACGCCTGGGACATTAGGGACATATGGGACATATGGGACGTCTGGGACGTCTGGGACGTTAGGGACATACGGGACAGCTGGGACGTCTGGGACGTTAAGGACATATGGGACTTTTAGGTCGTCTGGGACGTTAGGGACATATGGAACATCTTGGACGCATGGGACATTAGGGACATATGGGACATATGGGACATCTGGGACGTCTGGGACGTTAGAGACATGTGGGACATCTGGGACGTCTGTGACGTTAAGTACATGTGGGACATTTAGGACGTCTGGGACGTTAAGAACATATGGGACATTTAGGACGCCTGAGACATTAGGGACATATGACACATATGGGACATCTGGAACGCCTGGGACGTTAAAGACATATGGGACATATGGGACATCTGAGACGTCTAGGACGTTAGGGACATATGGGGCATCTGGGACGTCTGGGACGTTAAGTACGTATGGGACATCTAGGACGTCTAGGACCTTAGGGACATATGGGACATCTGGGACGTCTGGGACGTTAGGGGCATATGGGACATCTGGGACGTCTGGGACATTAGGGACATATGGGACATCTGGGACGTCTGGGACGTTAGGGACATATGGGACATCTGGAACGTCTGGGACGGTAGGGACATATGGGACATCTAGGACGTCTGGGACGTCTGGGACGTTAGGGACATACGGGACAACTGGGACGTCTGGACGTTAGAGACATATGGGACATTTAGGACGTCTGGGACGTTAGGGACATATGGAACACTTAGGACGCCTGGGACATTAGGGACATATGAAACATATAGGACATCTGGGACGTCTGGGACGTTAGGGACATATGGGACATCTGGGACGTCTGGGACGTTAAGGACATATGGGACGTCTAGGACGTCTGGGACGTCTAGGACGTCTGGGACGTTAGGGACATATGGGACATCTAGGACGTCTGGGACGTCTGGGACGTCTGGGACATTAGGGACATATGTCACATATGGGACATCTGGGACGTCTGGGACGTTAGGGACATATGGGACATCTGGGACGTCTGAGACGTTAGGGACATATGGGACATCTAGGACGTCTGGGACGTCTGGGACGTTAGGGACATACGGGACAACTGGAGCGTTTGGGACGTTAGGGACATATGGGACATTTAGGACGTCTGGTACGTTAGGGACATATGGAACACTTAGGACGCCTGGGACATTAGGGTCTTATGAAACATATGGGACATCTGGGACGTCTGGGACGTTAGGGACATATGGGACATCTGGGACGTCTGGGACGTTAAGGACATATGGGACGTCTAGGACGTCTGGGACGTTAGGGACATATGGGACATCTAGGACGTCTGGGACATCTGGGACGTTAAGGACATACGGGACAGCTGGGACGTCTGGGACGTTAGGGACATATGGGACATTTAATACGTCTGGGACGTTAGGGACATATGGGACATCTAGGACGCCTGGGACATTAGAGACGTATGGGACATATGGGACATCTGGGACGTCTGGGACGTTAGGGACATATGGGACATCTGAGACGTCTGGGACGTTAAGGACATATGGGACATCTAGGACGTCTGGGACGTCTGGGACGTTAGGAACATACGGGCCAGCTGAGACGTCTGGGACGTTAGGGACATATAGGACATCTAGGACGTCTGGGACGTTAGGGACATATGGGACATCTAGGACATCTGGGACGTCTGGGACGTCTGGGACGGTAGGGACATGTGGGGCATCTGGAACAAAAGGGACGCCTGGGACATTAGGGACATATGGGACATATGGGACATCTGGGACGTCTGGGACGTTAGGGACATATAGGACTTCTAGGACGTCTGCGACGTTAGGGACAAATGGGACATCTAAGACGTCTGGGACGTTAGGGACATATGGGACAACTGGGACGTTTTGGACGCCTGGGACATTAGGAACATATGGGACATATGGGACGTCTGGGACGTCTGGGACGTCTGGGACGTTAGGGACATACGGGACAACTGGGACGTCTGGGACGTTAGAGACATATGGGACATTTAGGACGTCTGGGACGTTAGGGACATATGGAACACTTAGGACGCCTGGGACATTAGGGACATATGAAACATATGGGACATCTGGGACGTCTGGGACGTTAGGGACATATGGGACATCTGGGACGTCTGGGACGTTAAGGACATATGGGACGTCTAGGACGTCTGGGACGTTAGGGACATATGGGACATCTAGGACGTCTGGGACGTCTGGGACGTCTGGGACATTAGGGACATATGTCACATATGGGACATCTGGGACGTCTGGGACGTTAGGGACATATGGGACATCTGGGACGTCTGGGACGTTAGGGACATATGGGACATCTAGGACGTCTGGGACGTCTGGGACGTTAGGGACATACGGGACAACTGGAGCGTTTGGGACGTTAGGGACATATGGGACATTTAGGACGTCTGGGACGTTAGGGACATATGGAACACTTAGGACGCCTGGGACATTAGGGTCTTATGAAACATATGGGACATCTGGGACGTCTGGGACGTTAGGGACATATGGGACATCTGGGACGTCTGGGACGTTAACGACATATGGGACGTCTAGGACGTCTGGGACGTTAGGGACATATGGGACATCTAGGACGTCTGGGACATCTGGGACAGCTGGGACGTCTGGGACGTTAGGGACATATGGGACATTTAGGACGTCTGGGACGTTAGGGACATATGGGACATCTAGGACGCCTGGGACATTAGAGACGTATGGGACATATGGGACATCTGGGACGTCTGGGACGATAGGGACATATGGGACATCTGAGACGTCTGTGACGTTAAGGACATATGGGACATCTAGGACGTCTGGGACGTCTGGGACGTTAGGAACATACGGGCCAGCTGAGACGTCTAGGACGTTAGGGACATATAGGACATCTAGGACGTCTGGGACGTTAGGGACATATGGGACATCTAGGACATCTGGGACGTCTGGGACGTCTGGGACGGTAGGGACATGTGGGGCATCTGGAACAAAAGGGACGCCTGGGACATTAGGGACATATGGGACATATGGGACATCTGGGACGTCTGGGACGTTAGGGACATATAGGACTTCTAGGACGTCTGCGACGTTAGGGACAAATGGGACATCTAAGACGTCTGGGACGTCTGGGACGTTAGGGACATATGGGACAACTGGGACGTTTTGGACGCCTGGGACATTAGGAACATATGGGACACATGGGACGTCTGGGACATCTGGGACGTTAGGGACATACGGGACAGCTGCCACGTCTGGGACGTTAAGGACATATAGGACTTTTAGGACGTCTGGGACGTTAGGGGCATATGGGACATCTAGGACGCTTGTGACATTAGGGACATATGGGACATATGGATCATCTGGGACGTCTGGGACGTTAGGGACAAATGGGACATCTGGGACGTCTGGGACGTTAAAGACATGTGGGACATCTAGGACGTCTGGGACGTCTGGGACGTTAAGAACATATGGGACATTTAGGACGCCTGAGACATTAGGGACATATGGGACATATGGGACATCTGGAACGCCTGGGACATTAGGGAAATATGGGACATATGGGACATCTGGGACGTCTGAGACGTTAGGGACATATGGGGCATCTGGGACGTCTGAGACGTTAAGGACGTATGGGACATCTAGGACGTCTAGGACGTTAGGGACATATGGGACATCTGGGGCGTCTGGGACGTTAAGGACATATGGGACATCTGGGACGTCTGGGACATTAGGGACATATAGGTCATATGGGACATCTGGGACGTCTGGGACGTTAGGGACATATGGGACATCTGGGACGTCTGGGACGTTAGGGACATATGGGACATCTAGGACGTCTGGGACGTCTGGGACGTTAGGGACATATGGAACATTTAGGACGCCTGGGACATTAGGGTCATATGGAACATATGGGACATCTGGGACGTCTGGGACGTTAGGGACATATGGTACATCTGGGACGTCTGGGACGTTAAGAACATATGGGACGTCTAGGACGTCTGGGACGTTAGAGACATATGGGACATCTAGGACGTCTGGGACATCTAGGACGTTAAGGACATACGGGACATCTGGGACGTCTGGGACGTTAGGGACATATGGGACATTTATTACGTCTGGGACGTTAGGGACATATGGAACATCTAGGACGCCTGGGACATTAGGGACATATGGGACATATGGGACATCTTTGACGTCTGGGACGTTAGGGACATATGGGACATCTGAGACGTCTAAGACGTTTACGACATATGGGACATTTAGGACGTCTGGGACGTCTGGCACGTTAAGGACATATGGGACATTTAGTACGCCTGGGACATTAGGGACATATGGGACATATGGGACATTTGGGATGTATGGGACGTCTGGGACGTTAGGAACATACGGGCCAGCTGGGACGTCTGGGACGTTAGGGACATATGGGACATTTAGGACGACTGGGACGTTAGGGACATATGAAACATCTAGGACGCTTGGGACATTAGGGACATATGGGACATATGGGACATCTGGGACGTCTGGGACGTTAGCGACATATGGGACATCTGGGACGTCTGGGAGGTTAATGTCATATGGGACATCTAGGACGTCTGGGACATCTGGGACGTTAAGGACATATGAAACATTTAGGACGCCTGAGACATTAGGGACATATGGGACATATGGGACATCTGGGACGCCTGGGACATTAGGGACATATGGGACATATGGGACATCTGAGACGTCTGAGACGTTAGGGACATGTGGAACATCTGGGACGTCTGGGACGTCTGGGACGTTAAGGACGTATGAGACATTTAGGACGCCTGGGACATTAGGGACATATGAGACATATGGGACATCTGGGACGTCTGGGACGTCTGAGACGTTAGAGACATATGGGACATCTAGGACGTCTGGGACGTCTGGGGCGTTAAGGACGTATGAGACATTTAGGACGCCTGGGACATTAGGGACATATGAGACATATGGGACATCTGGGACGTCTGGGACGTTAAGGACATATAGGACATTTAGGACGCCTGGGACATTAGGGACATATGGGACATATGGGACATTTGAGACGTTTGGGACGTTACGGACATATAGGACATCTAGGACGTCTAGGACATTAGAGACATATGGGACATCTAGGACATCTGGGACGTCTGGGACGTCTGGGACGTTAAGGACATATAGGACATTTAGGACGCCTGGGACATTAGGGACATATGGGACATATGGGACATTTGGGACGTTTGGGACGTTAGGGACATATAGGACATCTAGGACGTCTAGGACATTAGAGATATATGGGACATCTAGGACATCTGGGACGTCTGGGACGTTAGGGACATACGGGACAGCTGGGACGTCTGGGACGTTAAAGCCAAATGGGACATTTAGGACGTCTGGGACGTTAGGGACATATGGAACATCTAGGACGCCTGGGACATTAGGGACATATGGGACATCTGGGACGTCTGGGACTTTAGGAACATATGGGACATCTGGGACGTCTGGGACGTTAAGGACATATGGGACATATGGGACATGTGGGACGCCTGGGACATTAGGGACATATGGGGCATATGGGACATCTGGGACGTCTCGGACGTTAGGGACATATGGGGCATCTGGGAGGTCTGGGACGTTAAGTACGTATGGGACATCTAGGACGTCTAGGACCTTAGGGACATATGGGACATCTGGGACGTCTGGGACGTTAGGGGCATATGGGACATCTGGGACGTCTGGGACATTAGGGACATATGGGACATCTGGGACGTCTGGGACGTTAGGGACATGTGGGACTTCTGGAACGTCTGGGACGTTAAGGACATATGGGACATCTAGGACGTCTGGGACGTCTGGGACGTTAGGGACAAACGGGACAACTGGGACGTCTGGGACGTTAGGGACATATGGGACATTTAGGACGTCTGGGACGTTAGGGACATATGGAACACTTAGGACGCCTGGGACATTAGGGACATATGAAACATATGGGACATCTGGGACGTCTGGGACGTTAGGGACATATGGGACATCTGGGACGTCTGGGACGTTAAGGACATATGGGACGTCTAGGACGTCTGGGACGTTAGGGACATATGGGACATCTAGGACGTCTGGGACATCTGGGACGTCTGGGACATTAGGGACATATGGGACATATGGGACATCTGGGACGTCTGGGACGTTAGGGACATATGGGACATCTGGGACGTCTGGGACGTTAGGGACATATGGGACATCTAGGACGTCTGGGACGTCAGGGACGTTAGGGACATACGGGACAACTGGGACGTTTGGGACGTTAGGGACATATGGGACATTTAGGACGTCTGGGACGTTAGGGACATATGGAACACTTAGGACCCCTGGGACATTAGGGACATATGAAACATATGGGACATCTGGGACGTCTGGGACGTTAGGGACATATGGGACATCTGGGACGTCTGGGACGTTAAGGACATATGGGACGTCTAGGACGTCTGGGACGTTAGGGACATATGGGACATCTAGGACGTCTGGGACATCTGGGACGTTAAGGACATACGGGACAGCTGGGACGTCAGGGACGTTAGGGACATATGGGACATTTAGGACGTCTGGGACGTTAGGGACATATGGGACGTCTAGGACGCCTGGGACATTAGAGACGTATGGGACATATGGGACATCTGGGACGTCTGGGACGTTAGGGACATATGGGACATCTGAGACGTCTGGGACGTTAAGGACATATGGGACATCTAGGACGTCTGGGACGTCTGGGACGTTAGGAACATACGGGCCAGCTGAGACGTCTGGGACGTTAGGGACATATAGGACATCTAGGACGTCTGGGACGTTAGGGACATATGGGACATCTAGGACATCTGGGACGTCTGGGACGGTAGGGACATATAGGACATCTGGAACAACTGGGACGCCTGGGACATTAGGGACATATGGGACATATGGGACATCTGGGACGTCTGGGACGTTAGGGACATATAGGACTTCTAGGACGTCTGCGACGTTAGGGACATATGGGACATCTAAGACGTCTGGGACGTCTGGGACGTTAGGGACATATGGGACAACTGGGACGTCTTGGACGCCTGGGACATTAGGGACATATGGGACATATGGGACGTCTGGGACATCTGGGACGTTAGGGACATACGGGACAGCTGGCACGTCTGGGACGTTAAGGACATATGGGACTTTTAGGACGTCTGGGACGTTAGGGGCATATGGGACATCTAGGACGCTTGTGACATTAGGGAGATATGGGACATATGGATCATCTGGGACGTCTGGGACGTTAGGGAAAAATGGGACATCTGGGACGTCTGGGACGTTAAGGACATGTGGGACATCTAGGACGTCTGGGACGTCTGGGACGTTAAGAACATATGGGACATTTAGGACGCCTGAGACATTAGGGACATATGGGACAAATGGGACATCTGGAACGCCTGGGACATTAGGGACATATGGGACATATGGGACATCTGGGACGTCTGAGACGTTAGGGACATATGGGGCATCTGGAACGTCTGAGACGTTAAGGACGTACGGGACATCTAAGACGTCTAGGACGTTAGGGACATATGGAACATCTGGGGCGTCTGGGACGTTAGGGACATATGGGACATCTGGGACGTCTGGGACATTAGGGACATATAGGTCATATGGGACATCTGGGACGTCTGGGACGTTAGGGACATATGGGACATCTGGGACGTCTGGGACATTAGGGACATATAGGTCATATGGGACATCTGGGACGTCTGGGACGTTAGGGACATATGGGACATCTAGGACGTCTGGGACGTCTGGGACGTTAGGAACATATGGAACATTTAGGACGCCTGGGACATTAGGGTCATATGGAACATATGGGACATCTGGGACGTCTGGGACGTTAGGGACATATGGTACATCTGGGACGTCTGAGACGTTAAGAACATATGGGACGTCTAGGACGTCTGGGACGTTAGGGACATATGGGACATCTAGGACGTCTGGGACGTTAGGGACATATGGGACATCTGGGACGTCTGGGACGTTAGGGACATATAGGACATCTAGGACGTCTGGGACGTCTGGGACGTTAGGGACATATGGAACATTTAGGACGCCTGGGACATTAGGGTCATATGGAACATATGGGACATCTGGGACGTCTGGGACGTTAGGGACATATGCTACATCTGGGACGTCTGGGACGTTAAGAACATATGGGACGTCTAGGACGTCTGGGACGTTAGGGACATATGGGACATCTAGGACGTCTGGGACATTTGGGACGTTAAGGACATACGGGACATCTGGGACGTCTGGGACGTTAGGGACATATGGGACATTTATTACGTCTGGGACGTTAGGGACATATGGAACATCTAGGACGCCTGGGACATTAGGGACATATGGGACATATGGGACATCTGGGACGTCTGGGACGTTAGGGAAATATGGGACATCTGAGACGTCTAAGACGTTAATGACATATGGGACATTTAGGACGTCTGGGACGTCTGGCACGTTAAGGACATATGGGACATTTAGTACGCCTGGGACATTAGGGACATATGGGGCATATGGGACATCTGGGATGTATGGGACGTCTGGGACGTTAGGAACATACGGGCCAGCTGGGACGTCTGGGACGTTAGGGACATATGGGACATTTAGGACGACTGGGACGTTAGGGACATATGAAACATCTAGGACGCTTGGGACATTAGGGACATATGGGACATATGGGACATCTGGGACGTCTGGGACGTTAGCGACATATGAGACATCTGGGAAGTCTGGGAGGTTAAGGACATATGGGACATCTAGGACGTCTGGGACATCTGGGACGTTAAGGACATATGAAACATTTAGGACGCCTGAGACATTAGGGTCATATGGGACATATGGGACATCTGGGACGCCTGGGACATTAGGGACATATGGGACATATGGGACATCTGAGACGTCTGAGACGTTAGGGACATATGGGACATATGGGACATCTGAGACGTCTGAGACGTTAGGGACATGTGGAACATCTGGGACGTCTGGGACGTTAAGGACATATGGGACATCTAGGACGTCTGGGACGTCTGGGACGTTAAGGACGTATGAGACATTTAGGACGCCTGGGACATTAGGGACATATGGGACATATGGGACATTTGGGACGTTTGGGACGTTAGGGACATATAGGACATCTAGGACGTCTAGGACATTAGGGACATATGGGACATCTAGGACATCTGGGACGTCTGGGACGTTAGGGACATACGGGACAGCTGGGACGTCTGGGACGTTAAAGCCAAATGGGACATTTAGGACGTCTGGGACGTTAGGGACATATGGAACATCTAGGACGCCTGGGACATTAGGGACATATGGGACATCTGGGACGTCTGGGACTTTAGGAACATATGGGACATCTGGGACGTCTGGGACGTTAAGGACATATGGGACATATGGGACATATGGGACATCTGGGACGCCTGGGACATTAGGGACATATGGGGCATATGGCACATCTGGGACGTCTCGGACGTTAGGGACATATGGGGCATCTGGGAGGTCTGGGACGTTAAGTACGTATGGGACATCTAGGACGTCTAGGACCTTAGGGACATATGGGACATCTGGGACGTCTGGGACGTTAGGGGCATATGGGACATCTGGGACGTCTGGGACATTAGGGACATATGGGACATCTGGGACGTCTGGGACGTTAGGGACATATGGGACATCTGGAACGTCTGGGACGTTAGGGACATATGGGACATCTAGGACGTCTGGGACGTCTAGGACGTTAGGGTCATACGGGACAACTGGGACGTCTGGGACGTTAGGGACATATGGGACATTTAGGACGTCTGGGACGTTAGGGACATATGGAACACTTAGGACGCCTGGGACATTAGGGACATATGAAACATATGGGACATCTGGGACGTCTGGGACGTTAGGGACATATGGGACATCTGGGACGTCTGGGACGTTAAGGACATATGGGACGTCTAGGACGTCTGGGACGTTAGGGACATATGGGACATCTAGGACGTCTGGGACATCTGGGACGTCTGGGACATTAGGGACATATGGGACATATGGGACATCTGGGACGTCTGGGACGTTAGGGACATATGGGACATCTGGGACGTCTGGGACGTTAGGGACATATGGGACATCTAGGACGTCTGGGACGTCAGGGACGTTAGGGCATACGGGACAACTGGGACGTTTGGGACGTTAGGGACATATGGGACATTTAGGACGTCTGGGACGTTAGAGACATATGGAACACTTAGGACCCCTGGGACATTAGGGACATATGAAACATATGGGGCATCTGGGACGTCTGGGACGTTAGGGACATATGGGACATCTGGGA
Source organism: Agriotes lineatus (assembly GCA_940337035.1). NCBI lineage: Eukaryota > Metazoa > Arthropoda > Insecta > Coleoptera > Elateridae > Agriotes > Agriotes lineatus. Next base: position 226,211 of record CALNHX010000162.1, read on the forward strand.
CGTCTGGGACGTTAAGGACATATGGGACGTCTAGGACGTCTGGGACGTTTGGGACATATGGGACAGTAGAGAGATAATGGGCGTTCTGGACCACTTTTGTGCTCGTTTTCCCATGTTATTCTTATGGGGCGAATTTCGATGGCGCGGGGCAAATATCTCTAGTTTGGCTTATGCTAGGAAGCTGGTGTAAGTTTTATTTTGTAGCTGTGAAGATTTGCGACTAACGTTTTTGTTAAAATCTCGATTGATTGTTTATTAGCGTAAATATAAACAATTGAAATTTGCACTAATCTGGGTACTTTCCATGACGTCACTTGGAGGCAACGCCTGAAAGCGCGAGAGAATGCGACGGTGTTGCCATCTGGTGGCGTTTCGAGTAAAGTTTATGTAGGAATCTATGTAGGGATTTATTTTTTTGGTTTGTTTCCGTGCTCCTCGCGACGGTGCTGTGTGGGCCATCTGGTAGCGATTCTAGTAAAGTTTATGTAGGAATCTATCATGTGGTGTCGCTTCGAGTCACCACTATGTAGGGATTTATTTTTTTTTTTTGGTTTGTTTCCGTGCTCGTGTGATAAATAATTGATGCACTTTGAGTGTGTTTTGTATTTAAAAACTGCGTTGGAGCGTGCGAAAATAGGTTGTTAGATCTCTCGTTTGAAAAGCTTAGATTTGTGAAAGTTATAAACGCCTAGAGAATAAAATGTTAGCGAACTTTATTATAAATAATTGTTCTGACGTCATCACGTAGTTAGGGCTGCTGAGCATTCGAACGCGCACAGCATCGAAGTTGCGAAGCTCTGACGTCACGATGCTTTGGGGAGGCGTGCGTAATTTGATATGTGGCATCTGGTTTATGTCTTGATAAGTGACGTTTGGTTTTATGTATTAGTCTGAACCTTTTGCATTGTATTAGTATATTAAAGTATTTGACTTGAGTAACATGGATTCATCGCTTAAATATTTGCTCTCTTCCTTAAATGCTATAGGTTTGTCTAATAAAAAACCAATTTTGAAAATAGATGAACTGGTATTGGATTATTACTACCCACTAGTGCAAGTGCGATCAACGAAAACTAGAACGAGGGACTGTGCCGTTTTAGCTGAATTGGAAGACCACGTAGTATTTTTGCCGAAACGAATAAGTGATTTTTTTGCAGGCAGATCTGTAAATCTCGAAAAAATTAATACTCTAAATTTATATTTGGTTTATCGGGGAACAAAAGTTGATAGTACATCTTGGAAAACTGTTCATCTAGTAGAATTTGTACCTAGGCAGTGGGCAAACGAAAATGATAACGATAAAGAAACAGAAAACGAAATGATGTGTACCAGCACCAACAGTAGCGATGAATATATCTAATGTCATTAGTGATCACAAAAAACTCGGGTTGTGTAAAATGAGCGCTGAATTAATGCAGTATCTTCCAAAAACGTATTTATTAAATTTACGTACTAAAGAGATGGCCATTAATTGGTCGATATTACCAAAAGTAATTAGCGAAGATTTGGATATACAACAATTAAAATTTTGCGATCGTCATTGGACAGCGACCAGTGGAGACGTGTTCGGTGGTTCAATACCTATAATTAGAGATTGTATCGAATGTCGTACATCATTTTATACCCAGTAACCATGATGAAGCTATCGACGATAGCTTTATTGCTTGCAACCATAACCTATGATAATAAAGTTTTAATATCACATCCTGTGGGCTGTACAGATGGTTACATAAGCATTCTACATTCAAACGACGTTTTGCAAACATCGATTTCACCGGAAATATGGACAAGGATGGAACCTAAGATGATAAACAGCAGTTATGTTTTCGTACACAATTTGATTCAGAGTTCTGCTCGAGACGTTAGTTACCGATATCTAATGGTTAAAACAAGATTTTTCTATCCAAACCAAAGTTGGCACGATTCGAAATGGATACCGCTCCTATGGAACGACACATCACGTATCTCTCCTAACGATAATTTATAAGCATTGTTGTACCAATATTAATTCTTGAGATAATTCAGTTTGTATGTACTTGTGCCACTATAATTTCTTATGTTTTATATAAATGGCGTTTTAATGTAGAGTAAGAAATAAAAGTTTTGTAAAGTTTTTGTATTTGTTTTTAATTTTAATAAAATATACAGTTTAAATATGCATCACTTGTTAACTAAATTATTACACAGATAATTAACAGTATTAAGTGAACAGCGACACATATTCAAATTATGAGCAAAACATGGTGGTTTCCAGTCTTGGATTGCTTCGGTGCTCGTGTTCTCCATATTGATGACGCGCAATTTGGTGTGTTGTTTTAAATAGTTGGCCACTACGTTTCCCTTACAGTAGATAATTTTATCACGTTCACCAACTTGTCGTAGAATAGCATCAATTTCAGATAATTCCACAGATCCGGAAGCCCAAGGAATGCCGTGTCGAGTTTTCGTGAAATACTTGACAGAACATTGTTGTCGTGGTCCAAGTTCTCGAAACATGCATGGTGGTTTTAAAATATAATGAGCACAACGTTCTCCATCGGTAACAGCCATTTCCTTGGGTGTAAATTGAGGCAACAGATATCCTTCCATATCAATCACCAACATTTTTTTTATAGAGTTGTTACAATACCCGAATGAGGCTCGTATTTGGTAATAGTGTCGTGAATTAACACTACGTAAGCGAAGGTGCCGACAGGGAAAGCTGATCGCGCTTCTACCTCTATGGATATACTGACCGTTCCTGCTTGAACGGCTTCGTCTTGCGCAGTCATGTCAACAACAAAGAGGGGATTCTGTAGATATTCCGTATAGCTAAGTAGCGGATGGGCATGTGCGGTACCATAATAGGAATTTTGAAAGTCGCAGTATGATTTGTAAGCTTCGATGAAGTTTCCATTTGCATAATTCAAATTTAATCTTCTGTTCGGATAGGGACGGCCGTTAAGATATATTGTAATATTGCTGATATTGATGTGGTCAAAGATGCTCGCATCTTTATCGGTTTTATTGTCTCTAAGTGTTTGAAAACCGACAATACAATGATGCGGTCGTTCGAACGCCTTTATCGATCCTAAATCAAAAACATCTTGAGCACCAATTCTAAGTCCCGGTATTAACGTAGTATTTCGTACACGATAAGCCATAGTTATGGCTTTATTCTGTTTGATGTTGTTTAATAGTTGTAATTTTGCACGATCGCTCAGTGTGTAATTTGGTACAACCCATTCGAGATTTGTAAGAGTTATGGTAGCATCAGTTTCACCTTTGTAGCAATTCTTGTCGGACATAGAACGGATAAGAATAAGTTGAAGCTTTAACCAGATCAGCGTTTTTACATAATCTTCCGCGAAACCGAACCAAAACGATAAGGGAACGTTAACGGAAAATGTTTTATTGGCGACGTTAACAGTAGGTAGTAATTCAACGGTATTAGAAATCGGTTTTATCCAACCGGCAGTTCCCAAAGCTCGACTGTAATCTGCGTTGTAGGAAACCATATTTTTCATTGTCGAAGTCTGGCCGGTCTTGCGTACACATTCTATAACGACATCGTTCAAGGTCAATTTAATTTCTTCGAATAGAAACGAAGCAAAATTATTGGTTAGAGCACAAGTTTTCTCATTGTCAGCTAATTCATATGTTCCCTCGATATTTAGAAAACTGTTACAGATCGAGTTTATACCGTCACGTTGTTCTATCGATATTCTTATCTCGTCGGTAGGTTTGTAAGTTTCTACTCTGGCAGGTGGTTTGTGAACAATCCATTTTTCTTCGATGATATCGTTGTCAATAACTATGTCTTCAAAAACGTTTAACTTTGACGCCATTTTTTATTAACAATAAGTCCTAGAGATTTTAAAAATCGCAAGTCTTCAGCTTTTAACGGACGCACAGGCGCAAGTGGAATGAGTTTCTTCACTTTTACGCCTCGCTTTTTATACATTCCGTCACCGCTTCGTACCTTCTTTATTTTCTTATTTTTCTTTTTTCTGTTGCTATTGTTGGTGTTAGTCGAGAGCAAATTTGTGTGAAAATTAATACCCATTGTTCCTAATTTTTTTCAATTCCAATCTAACGGTAATCGGTTCTTCGCCAAAATTTATTAGTTGTCCTTGTTGATCCGTTAACTTCAATGTAATGTTATCTATTCGATCGACGATGACTGGCAAGTAAATAACGTTAGTAGGAGTTTCTTTCACTTGTTCACCAGGTTCTACGTCTAACGCAAATTCGTGAAGAGTGTGCGCAGAATCTCCGTTTAAATACGCGCCACCAGTTAGATTACACTCGACACGTATATTTGTAGCGGGCGCAATTTGAACAGGTAAATCTGATTCGTTACGTAATGTAGGACTCAGTATTCGTTTGGAGAAGCCGAGCATATATCCTATCGAGTCTGTAGGTTGAAAATCAATGTAGTATTTGCTTTTAATCTCGCATTTTAATGTGTTCGAATTGGCCTTAAGAGAGAACAGAATCGTATTTTCTTTGCTCCCAGTATTTTCGATTAAGGCTCTGTTTATGTAGTCGTTTAAGGCCACGATTTCGTATGCACCGGACGGTATAGTTATTACATGATCATTATTTGTAGCTTGGAGGTTCTCTCTCAAATAAATTTTATTGTTACCTTCGAAGATGTTTTGTACCGCGTTAAAAGTATATAATCCCAGTAATCCTACTTTGTACGAGTATATCGGATCTAGTAAAATCGGGGGATAATAATTACTGCTGAGGTAATTACCCTTACCAGTCAGGGTGAACGTTTCGGACATGATTGAAAGAAATCCTAAAACGTTAGTCATATTTATTAAGCAAGAATCTAATACAGAGGTGTCCACAATTATAGGAATTATAACGTTGATATCTATCGTAATTATACATAATTTTAGTATCGGGTCCAAAATAATTGATTAGTTCTTTAGGCGGTTTAAGATTTCCAAAACCGTCAAAGTATTTCACCATAGGTCCACGTTTTTTGTACGTAACCCAATGCGTGCCCTCTCCATCGCTTCCATCGAGATTTATAATTGCGCTCTCGTTTTTCCAAGGTCGTCTTCCTCCATTTAGTTCGTCACGCATAAACACCCCACGAAAATATGGAATGCGAACTTTGGCAGCAATGGAATATAGATCCCGGTTCGTTAGAGCACGCCCGGGTAATTTTATGAGTTTTTTGGTTTCTTGGTAAGGTATAGTCCCATTCCTTTATTTCTGCGTCGTAAATATAGTCCATTGCCGCGTTTTAGCTGAATTTCTTCCATATGTTTGTTGTGACGCTGCAATTCTTTTAGTTTGTCCTTTGCAGCGTTAACTTCTTGAATAGTTTTCACGACGCCAGCGGCGCCCCCGGTCAAAGCACCGAGTGCACTCAAACCTCCAAATATGGCCGGTAGAAAAGGTATAATCCCTCCTGTCTTTGTGGGTATTGGTATAACACGTGGGCGTCGTATCGATTCTTCCCCGCCGGCTTCTTTGATGGCTCTCTTTGCAATCAAAATTGAGGTCTTGGCGGCCGCATTTAGGGTTATCGGTTTTCTGAGCTTCTTAATTGCCTTTTTTGATTCTTTAATTATAATGCCGAACGCTTTCAGTTTTTTAGTTCCCATACCCATTTTTTGTTTCGCTTTCATCACATTGGTAACCATCAGAGCGGCTGCTTTCTCTCCGAAACTGGCGTCTTTTGATTTCACGCGTTGCCACGCTTTTTCCTCGAGTACGGCGTCGGCTTTGTGTCGTGACAGTAAATCTTGATGTTTCGCGTATGCCAAATCGTGCTCCTTACACGAAGCGTCGAGCTTGTTGATTCCCGGGTCTCCTCGACTCAACCTTTTAGCGATTTTGGTGCCCGGACCGCACCACTGATAACCTCCAGGTATATGGAGTTCGAACGGTAGTTTGTTTATAAGAGAGTTTATAACACCCGCACCGCGAGAGCGTTTAACCATTTTTAAAGCAACCGGCTAACTGTAATCGATATTTATATTAGCCCTAGCAACAAACAAAATGAAAATCGTTAAGCATAATAAAAGGTTGTCGGTTTACAACTTCGACACGGTGTGTCGTCATCAACGTGCGCTCAAAAAACCGTTTAGGAAAAACGGGCCTTTATTTCCCGATACTGTTCGTTGCATCGTATGCGGAAGAAGTAACACCGGAAAGACGAATGCTGTCCTATCGTTGATCGTTAGTCCAGAAGGAATTAAATTTGAAAACATCTACGTTTACAGCAAGTCGCTCCATCAATGGAAATACGTGCTTCTTAGTATATTAATAAAAATGGTAAAAGGATTGGGATACTACACGTTTAGAGAAAACGAAGAAGTCATAAAACCGAGCGAGGCAAAACGGAATTCTGTGTTTCTGTTTGACGATGTGGCATGCGATAATCAATGGCCTATGAGATATTATTTTAGTATGGGAAGACATCATGACGTCGATAGTTTTTACATCTGTCAGTCTTACGCTAGAATACCTAAACATCTATTGAGAGACAACGCAAACGTGCTACTTCTATTTGAACAAGACGATTTAAATTTAAATCACGTATATAAGGATCACGTAGGAACGGACATGACATTTGCAAAATTTAGAGAAATGTGTGGGGAATGTTGGAAGACACCTTTCGGATTCTTAATGATTAATAAGGACAGCGATATTAATGCGGGGAGATACAGAAAAAACTTTGATAGTTTCATATCTTTATAGAAGGCGTATTTCGCTTCTTCACTTCATTATTTGTTGTGCATCGGCATGAAAAGCAACATGATGACTTCTAAAGATGAACAGATAAAAAAAGATTTATTATCGATTAGTAACGATATAAGAAAAAAATATCGAACTCTAAAGCTGGGTACCCAACAACAAGAATCCGAGTACAAAACAAAACATAAACAACTACTAGAACCGATAATTGACATTGCAAAGACAATAAAATCGCGCAAGAAAAAATCTATTGTTCCTTCAACGATAACTGACGCCAAAGAAGAAGAGAAAGAAGAAGAAGAAGAAGAAGAGGAAGAAGAGACTAAAGAAGATCAAATACCAGATACTTTAGCGACAGTGAGAAGTTTCTTTAAAAAAATCAACAAAACATCCGGGTTGTCTCCAAGTTCCTCAAAATCTGAACCAAGTCCCAACGAAGGTGATGTAATAAGCGAATTATCGAAACCGAGTAGTCAATTTTTCTTCGAACAATATCATCCTTTACCAAAAAAATATGTCAATCTTCTGTTACGTAACCAAAGAGATCTAGATAAATCACCGTTTGGAGTAAAATATGACGTCTCTACAGATAAATGGTATTTTGGAGATGGTTCTATAGACATACTTAACATGCAGCGTCATTTTAAAGTAAAAGGACGTAGATATGATGGTACAGATGGGTTGTATCAACTGCTGACGTTAAAAAGACCTACCGATTATACTGATCAAGACGTTCAAAACTACATAAGCATTATACTAGCTACGAATGCTCATAAAAAAGATAGTAATCCCGGGGGATCGCGTGTGGGTCATGGTGGTTATAAGTATGTTAACATTATAAAACCTTCTTTAACTCGAAGAGGATATGGTTATGATTATAGTGGGGGAACCGATATATTAAAAGAAGCTAATGACAATCGTGTAGAGCATATACATTGGGACGATCCGTCCGAGCTAATAAGCAGACTAAGATTATTATACGCGTCACAAGGTGCCGGTCACTCAAACCATCACAACGAAATTGTGAGTATTATAGAAGAATTAGTAGAAGCAGGAATAGTAAAATATCAAAGGAAAAAATGCCAATAGACAAATTTGGACGTTATGTTGGGACAACGGGGGATAAACGGCGTAGCGTTTATTCATACGATTTACCCGAGAATGTTGCTACAAAACAATACGTTTATAACAGACTTGTAAGATTTAAAAAGGAACAAGAAACAACAATTAAGGAAGTAAGCAAATTTTATACGGATCGAATAGATCCGCTATTAGTAAAAATGAACACCATTCATCAATCTCTCGCACCATTGGTGGAAGGATACAAACAAGGTCATCTTATTTGGCATGAAGACGTACAAGGGAAACTTAAAGAAGCACGTCTGCAGTACGAACGTACTCTTCAAGATACCGCCATCAATCTCATAAACGAAGCTGAAACAAGATTAAAAAATCAACTTATAAAAGATGTTACATTTTATACCAATCAAATAGACTCCAGTCAAAGAAGTATAAATGAGGCACTTCGAGAACTCGCACCTCTAGTAGAAAGTTATAAACAGGGTAAACTATTTCATTACGAAGACGTGGACTTAAAACTTAAAGAATCACATCTTATATATGAACAAAAACTTTCTGAAACCTCAACTATTATTATAGAGAGCGCCAAATCACAAATAGAAACCAAACTTAACGAAATTGACGAAATATTCTCGAGAAAAGTCGAAAAAGCCCAACAAGACTGCGAGAACACTTTAAAATTGTTGGCATCGTCTCTTATTAAAAATACGACTTCTAAAATCGCTCAAATAGAAAAAAGACTAGGAATACGAGATGACTAAGAAGGAAGATATAATTAATGAACTATATCGACCAGCAAGAAAAAAATTTCCACGTCTTCGAACCGACATCAGAGCTTTCAATGAAACCTATCAAATCGATCTTTTCGAGTTAATTCCTTACGCTCGCTTCAATAAGGGTTATAAATATGTTTTAACCGTTATTGATACGTATTCCAAGTATTTGTGGGCAAGAGCTTTAAAATCGAAAACTGGTGAAGAAGTTAGTCGTGCTATGGAATCGATTTTAAAAACGAATGGAAGAGGAGCTCCCATACACATTCAATCCGATCACGGGAAGGAATTTTACAATCCACAATTTCAAAGATTAATGAGAAAATATGGCATAAATCATTTCTCAACTTATTCATCTTTGAAAGCAACAATTGTAGAGCGTGTTATTCGTACTATTAAAACGTGGTTATTTAAACAGTTTGAGATGCAAGGGTCCCATAAATGGTATGGAAATGTTCTCAACGATATCATAAATAAATATAACAATCATCTGCATAGGACAATAAAAATGAGACCCATAGATGTTAACCGGAATACAAAATTAAGTGTTTTTAGAAATACAGAGAAGTCGAGTATGGTTCGAAAAGAAAAGAATAAACTCCAAGAGGGTTACGTTGTCAGAATTTCAAAACACAAGGCTATGTTCACTAAGGGTTATTTACCCAATTGGACTACCGAGCTTTTTAAAATAAGAAAAGTTTATTCAGGTGACCCCACAACATATCTACTTGAGGACTTGACTGGACGCATCATAAAAGGTCGCTTCTATAAACATGAGCTGCAGAAAACTAAACATAACGACACGTATTTAGTTGAAAACATTATTCGTCGTAAAAATGGGAAACTATATGTAAAATGGCTGGGATTTGATAATTCGCATAACTCATGGATTACTAATACGGACCTTATATAATTATACTTTTTTTTATTGCTTATTATTTGTAATTTTGTATCGGTTCAATGTAACATTTAATTACTTATTACATTTTTTAATAAAATATACAATAATATTATTATAATTTATTTCTGCAGCACATCACCAGATTCAACAAAATGAGGTAGGTTAACAGGAATTGAAAAAATGTAACCATCAACAGTAAACCGTATGAAAACCTATCGCAGGTAAACAACTCAAGGGAGCTGTTATATTTGAAATTGAACGGTGAATTATTCATTAAAAAGATATCTAAAAATATCAAATTAGTTAGATAAAATGAGCAGAGTTTTACAGTATACTTACAAAAGTAATTAAATGTATAATTTAAAGTAGCAGAAAATCTAGGAAAATAAGAAAAATATCGAATTAGCTTTATGTAATCGAAAATCTGACGCCAACAATAACGAAACACCGAGAGCCGAACAAGCGGCTGCGGAAACAAATTCAGGGTCGCGGGCTCATTTTCACATCTGCACATGTTTTTTGTACTCTCGAGAGTGCATTATGTTTACAATTATTTATTATGGTGCTAGTGTAATCGAGACGGCCATTTTTATTGCAAGGTCACGGTTTATTATCTATCTGAAATATGTTTAAACGATGCAGCTCCACCCTGTTATAAATACATACAAAGTTAAAAAAAGTGTCAGTATTAATGCGGCAACAGAACTGAAACAATGAATAACTTTAGTGAATTAGTTAACATTGTAAGGAGAATTATATCTCTTCGCAAAACTGCTTCTGAGTGGAACTCGGTATTTGAAAAGAACGCCGAAAACATTTCTCTGTTATCCGAACTAATTAATAATTGTGAAGGAACGATTGGTGAGAAAAGACATTATGAAAGTGTGTTAGGCACATTGAAATGCTATCAAGAAGAGATATCGAACAAATTGAATAAAAGCGGACGTGGATTGGAGGACACGCAAGATGTAGCAGAATGGATAACGGTAAGAAAAAATTCGTTCATAAGTACATGTTTTTTACACCTGTTGTTTTGTTATTAGATTGACTCGGCATTTAAAAGCAGAATACGTACAGGGTTGATCCAAAATAAGATGAATATTAAAGACCCCAAAGAATTTATGGATTCTGTTTTTGAAGTATTTAACGATAAAATTAGGTCTTCTTTGAAAAATAAAATGGAAGCATTAAAAGTTAACATCGTGTTGGTAGGGGAATTTTATCTAGTCCATGACCCAGAAATTGAAGAAATTAAATACTTCTCAACCCGTAATTACCCCATTTATCGTTCAACTAACGTTCTAAATGTCTTTACCGAAATGAGGGATAATATTCTAACTCAGGTAAGTAGGTATAATATCAGTTTTTTTTCTTGCGTTCAATAAATTTTGTTGTTTTTACAGATGTCGGAGTTTACCGAAAAAGGGAGTGGATGGGCGCTAAAAAGAATTATCAACCTAACAGTAAACATCAACAAATTCGTTCCATTGTCAGCATCGAAGTATATAGAGTTACCTCAGCGGATTAAAACCAAACATGCCGTTGTTAATGTTAAAAACAACGATAACAGGTGTTTTTGTTATGCATTGGTGTCTGCGCTTTATCCTACCAACAATCATTCCGATCGGCCCGGTTCTTATCCACAAAATTTCGAAGAGATTTTTAATTTAAAAGGAATTTCGTTTCCAGTGAAGATTAAAGATATACGCAAATTTGAACGACAAAATCCAAATATATCTATTAATGTTTACGGACTTAGAAAGGATAAGATAGTGGGACCCTACCACGTAACCAAGGAATGCAAAGATAACCACATCAACCTCTTATATTTAACAAAAGAGAAAAAAAAAGGGGAAGCATCGTACGGACATTATGCTTGGATTAAAAATCTATCTCGCTTATGCAAATCACAGTTTTCGAAACACCACGGTAAGTCGTTTATATGTGACAGATGCCTTCGTTATTTCTGGAGTGCTTCACGTTTAATAACACATATGCAAGACTGCAAGTTGGTGGATCCTGTACGAATAGAATTTATGAAACCGGGGGAGAATGAACTGAAGTTTAAGAAGCACGAGTTCGATCTGCAACATGGTTTCGTAATTGTGGCAGATTTCGAAAGTTTAATCGTTCCCATTAACAATATAGATGACAGCGATGATGACTTCACAGCAGCGACGTCATACACAAGATCATATCAAAGACATGAACCGTTCGCAGTTGCTTATCAAGTGGTGTGTTCGTTCGACGATTCTCTATCTCATTTTAAAACCTATAGAGGGCATAATCCTGCAAAATGGTTTGTAAACCAACTGCGGATTGAGACTGAAATCATAGCGGAAGCGATGAAAGTTTATTTGCCAATGTTACCTTTGACCTTTGAAGAACAAATGGAATTTGATAATGCTACCTCTTGTAGACATTGTAAACGGTCTTTTCAAAATTATAGTGAGGACGACGACGAGGATGTTGTAATAAAAGTAGCCGACCACGACCACTTAACAGGGAAATTTCGATTTGCTTTGTGTCAAGGCTGCAATATAAATTATAAAAATGGCAAATATATTCCTATAATTATGCATAATTTATCTGGTTACGACATTCACTTTTTAATATCAGAATTAGATTTTAATAGTCAACCGGTCGAAGTTCTCCCAATAACGAAAGAAAATTATATCGCGGTAACAAAATTATGCGGAGACTATAAGTGGAGATTTATCGATTCATTTCGATTTCTACCTCGTAAGCTGGAAACATTGGCAAATAATTTAACAAACGATATGTTTCGATATACCAAGGACGCTTTCCCTATTGAAGAACAGTTTCATTTGATGACAAGAAAATCAGTTTTTTGCTATGATTATGTGGATTCGTTAGAGAAATTAAATGAAAAGCAACTTCCATCGATGGATAAATTCTACAATCTGCTTAAAGAAGAGAATATTTCCGAACAAGATTACATTCATGCGCAGAAAGTTTGGAATACATTTAATATCCAAACTCTAGGAGAATACGCTGATCTTTACCTTTTATGTGATGTGAAACTGTTAACAGATGTCTTCCAACAATTCAGATTTTTATGTATGGAAGTATACGGATTGGACCCAGTACATTTTTATACAGGACCGGGTCTAGCATGGCAAGCGGCACTAAAGAAGACCGACATCAAATTAGAATTAATGGTGGACATCGACATGATCCTATTCACAGAGAAAGCTATTCGTGGTGGGATAACACAGTGTTCGCATAGATATATGAAGGCCAATAATGAACAAATGGAGAGCTTTGACTCCACAAAACCTGTTCAACATATGCTCTTTACAGATTGCAACAATTTATATGGACATTCGATGTCAGAACCGCTACCAACTGGAGGATTTGCATGGTTCAAAGACGATGCAGTTAAAATTTTGCAAGAGAAAATAATGAGTATCGAATGGTCAAACGAAGAACTATTAAAACGAGCAATATCAACCAATTACAGCGACCGTTTCTGTTTAAATCTATTGGGGGATGATAATGATGATGATGATGTTGATGGCACTTCTCCTCACTCTCTTCTTTTGGAAGTTGATTTGAAATACCCAACCGACTTACACGATGACCATGCGGAATTTCCTTTTTGTGCAGAACACCGTGTTCCACCAAACAACAACAACACGCCTGGCAATTCTAAATTAATGCTAACCCTTTTCGACAAAGAAAAATACGTTTTACATCTTAGGAACTTAACACAATGTTTATTGCATGGTCTGAAATTAGGAAAAATTCACAGAGTATTAAAATTTTCACAATCGAGATGGTTAAAATGTTATATCGATATGAACACGGAACTACGTAAAAAAGCGCGAAACGAATTCGAAAAGGACTTCTATAAGTTAATGAATAACGCGGTCTTTGGGAAAACTATGGAAAATATTAGAAACCATAGAAAAATGCGGCTAGTAACTTCTTGGAGATCAGCAAAGAAGCTAATAGCCCTTCCTAATTTCAGATCGTGCACTATATTTAAGGAAAACCTGGTGCTAATCGAACTTAACAAAGACAAACTAGTTTACAATAAACCAGTATACTTGGGTCAGGTAATTTTAGACTTGTCGAAATTAATAATGTATTCGTTTCATTACGATTTCATTAAACCTGTTGTCTCGAAACGTTGTCCTACCACATTACTTTATGGAGATACGGACTCTTTCGTCTATTGTTTCCAAGATATCGGCAATGGTAATATATACGACATAATTAGAGAACAGGCCTTAAAAGGTGAAGAGGGTGTTTTTGATACCTCCGACTATTTACCAGACAATCCGTTCAATATTCCACGAGTTAATAAAAAAATACTCGGGAAATTTAAGGATGAGCTGAATGGGGAGCCATTAACAGAATTTATTGGATTGCGGGCTAAAATGTATGCTATTAGAAAGAACAATGTAGATTTTATTAAGAAGTGCAAAGGAATTAACAAGAACGCAACAAAGAAGAATATAACTTTTCAAGATTACTACGATTCTCTTTTCAATAGTCATACATTACGCGTTGTAAGTAGATCAATTCGGTCCCAAAAACATAAAGTTTTCACCGTCAAAATTAAGAAGAGAGCCCTGGATCCGTATGACGACAAACGATTTGTGCAAGCAAATAAGATTAATACTTTGCCTTGGGGTCATTATAATACACACAATGTTCTAGAATAATGTAGTTATATGTAAAATAAAAACCAGTAATTTAATAAATAGTATTTTATTAACAAATATATAAGTATATTACAAAAGTTATGTATTTGAAATCCAGGAATTGTATTAAAGAAATCTTCATTTTATTTACAAATGTTCTTTATTGTAATTGTTTATTCTTCCTCGCTAGATTCGAGTATTTCGTGACACATTAATAGTCTATTTTCCCACACTAACTTAATATCTGCTATACAGTTAACCGGTAATTTTAATAATCTTATATAATTTAATTTTGGTATTACAGAACTAATAATTAATACACATAAATCGTATAACGTAGAACTACAATGCATTTTTATTTTAAACAACAAACTCGATTATATTTGCCTCATTTATCTTTCCACATTCTTTTTTACCACGGAACACAATTGCCACCTTCTTTTTGTTAATCTCTTCAATATCTTTATCGTTCATGATTGTTGAAAACCGATTCGGAAGGAACACCACATTATTTTCTAATTCTGCTATTATTGCCTTATCATTCCACATAGTTTTCACTATTCGAAGTTCACACACCGGATACATTTTATTGATTTCCATATCTCGTACTTTTAAAACCGGTTTTTGATCTACCATTCCCATTTTATTAACTCTTTTCAACATAGAAGCGAAACTCATTTTTATATATTAGAGGATAATAATGATAACGCTTTACAATCAATGTAAGAACTGACACACGTTGTTATTTACACCTACATATATATATATATCTATATATTGATAAAACCAATAAAATTATTGCGCGCCTCCTGGAAAACTGACACTAATGGGTGGTAAAACCATTAAAAATGATAAATGATGCCATTTAACTGATTGCCTTAGAAGTTGACTTAAAGAATCCACCCGAAATATTCAAGACATAAACCAGATGCCACATATCAAATTACGCACGCCTCCCCAAAGCATCGTGACGTCAGAGCTTCGCAACTTCGATGCTGTGCGCGTTCGAATGCTCAGCAGCCCTAACTACGTGATGACGTCAGAACAATTATTTATAATAAAGTTCGCTAACATTTTATTCTCTAGGCGTTTATAACTTTCACAAATCCAAGCTTTTCAAACGAGAGATCTAACAACCTATTTTCGCACGCTCCAACGCAGTTTTTAAATACAAAACACACTCAAAGTGCATCAATTATTTATCACACGAGCACGGAAACAAACCAAAAAAAATAAATAAATCCCTACATAGTGGTGACTCGAAGCGACACCACATGATAGATTCCTACATAAACTTTACTAGAATCGCTACCAGATGGCCCACACAGCACCGTCGCGAGGAGCACGGAAACAAACCAAAAAAATAAATCCCTACATAGATTCCTACATAAACTTTACTCGAAACGCCACCAGATGGCAACACCGTCGCATTCTCCCGCGCTTTCAGGCGTTGCCTCCAAGTGACGTCATGGAAAATACCCAGATTAGTGCAAATTTCAATTGTTTATATTTACGCTAATAAACAATCAATCGAGATTTTAACAAAAACGTTAGTCGCAAATCTTCACAGCTACAAAATAAAACTTACACCAGCTTCCTAGCATAAGCCCAACTAGAGATATTTGCCCCGCGCCATCGAAATTAGCCCCATAACAATAACATGGGAAAACGAGCACAAAAGTGGTCCAGAACGCCCATTATCTCTCTACTTGGGACATCTAGGACGTCTGGGACATCTGGGACGTTAAGGACATACGGGACAGCTGGAACGTCTGGGACGTTAGGGACATATGGGACATTTAGGACGTCTGGGACGTTAGGGACATATGGGACATCTAGGACGCCTGGGACATTAGCGACGTATGGGACATATGGGACATCTGGGACGTCTGGGACGTTAGGGACATATGGGACAACTGAGACGTCTGGGACGTTAAGGACATATGGGACATCTAGGACGTCTGGGACGTCTGGGACGTTAGGAACATACGGGCAAGCTGAGACGTCTGGGACGTTAGGGACATATAGGACATCTAGGACGTCTGGGACGTTAGGGACATATGGGACATCTAGGACATCTGAGACGTCTGGGACGTCTGGGACGGTAGGGACATATGGGACATCTGGAACAACTGGGACGCCTGGGACATTAGGAACATATGGGACATATGGGACATCTGGGACGTCTGGGACGTTAGGGACATATAGGACTTCTAGGACGTCTGCGACGTTAGGGACATATGGGACATCTAAGACGTCTGGGACGTCTGGGACGTTAGGGACATATGGGACAACTGGGACGTCTTGGACGCCTGGGACATTAGGGACATATGGGACATATGGGACGTCTGGGACATCTGGGACGTTAGGGACATACGGGACAGCTGGCACGTCTGGGACGTTAAGGACATATGGGACTTTTAGGACGTCTGGGACGTTAGGGGCATATGGGACATCTAGGACGCTTGTGACATTAGGGACATATGGGACATATGGATCATCTGGGACGTCTGGGACGTTAGGGACAAATGGGACATCTGGGACGTCTGGGACGTTAAGGACATGTGGGACATCTAGGACGTCTGGGACGTTAAGAACATAGGGGACATTTAGGACGCCTGAGACATTAGGGACATATGGGACAAATGGGACATCTGGAACGCCTGGGACATTAGGGACATACGGGACATATGGGACATCTGGGACGTCTGAGACGTTAGGGACATATGGGGCATCTGGAACGTCTGAGACGTTAAGGACGTATGGGACATCTAAGACGTCTAGGACGTTAGGGACATATGGGACATCTGGGACGTCTGGGACGTTAGGGACATATGGGACATCTGGGACGTCTGGGACGTTAGGGACATAGGGGACATCTAGGACGTCTGGGACGTCTGGGACGTTAGGGACATATGGAACATTTAGGACGCCTGGGACATTAGGGTCATATGGAACATATGGGACATCTGGGACGTCTGGGACGTTAGGGACATATGGTACATCTGGGACGTCTGAGACGTTATGAACATATGGGACGTCTAGGACGTCTGGGACGTTAGGGACATATGGGACATCTAGGACGTCTGGGACATCTAGGACGTTAAGGACATACGGGACAGCTGGGACGTCTGGGACGTTAGGGACATATGGGACATTTAGGAAGTCTGGGTCGTTAGGGACATATGCAACATCTAGGACGCTTGGGACATTAGGGACATATGGGACATATGGGACATCTGGGACGTCTGGGACGTTAGGGACATATGGGACATCTGAGACGTCTGGGACGTTAAGGACATATGGGACATTTAGGACGTCTGGGACGTCTGGCACGTTAAGGACATATGGGACATTTAGTACGCCTGGGACATTAGGGACATATGGGACATATGGGACATCTGGGATGTATGGGACGTCTGGGACGTTAGGAACATACGGGCCAGCTGGGACGTCTGGGACGTTAGGGACATATGGGACATTTAGGACGACTGGGACGTTAGGGACATATGAAACATCTAGGACGCTTGGGACATTAGGGACATATGGGACATATGGGACATCTGGGACGTCTGGGACGTTAGCGACATATGGGACATCTGGGACGTCTGGGAGGTTAAGGACATATGGGACATCTAGGACGTCTGGGACATCTGGGACGTTAAGGACATATGAAACATTTAGGACGCCTGAGACATTAGGGAGATATGGGACATATGGGACATCTGGGACGCCTGGGACATTAGGGACATATGGGACATATGGGACATCTGAGACGTCTGAGACGTTAGGGACATGTGGAACATCTGGGACGTCTGGGACGTTAAGGACATATGGGACATCTAGGACGTCTGGGACGTCTGGGACGTTAAGGACGTATGAGACATTTAGGACGCCTGGGACATTAGGGACATATGAGACATATGGAACATCTGGGACGTCTGGGACGTTAAGGACATATAGGACATTTAGGACGCCTGGGACATTAGGGACATATGGGACATATGGGACATTTGGGACGTTTGGGACGTTAGGGACATATAGGACATCTAGGACGTTAGGGACATATGGGACATCTAGGACATCTGGGACGTCTGGGACGTTAGGGACATACGGGACAGCTGGGACGTCTGGGACGTTAAAGCCAAATGGGACATTTAGGACGTCTGGGACGTTAGGGACATATGGAACATCTAGGACGCCTGGGACATTAGGGACATATGGGACATCTGGGACGTCTGGGTCTTCAGGAACATATGGGACATCTGGGACGTCTGGGACGTTAAGGACATATGGGACATATGGGACATCTGGGACGCCTGGGACATTAGGGACATATGGGGCATATGGGACATCTGGGACGTCTCGGACGTTAGGGACATATGGGGCATCTGGGAGGTCTGGGACGTTAAGGTCGTATGGGACATCTAGGACGTCAAGGACGTTAGGGACATATGGGACATCTGGGACGTCTCGGACGTTAAGGACATATGGGACATCTGGGACGTCTGGGACATTATTGACATATGGGACATCTGGGACGTCTGAGACGTTAGGGACATATGGGTCATATGGGACGTCTGGGACGTTAGGGACAAATGGGACATCTAAGACGTCTGGGACGTTTGGGACGTTAGGGACATACGGGACAGCTAAGACGTCTAGGACGTTAGGGACATATGGGACATCTGGGACGTCTGGGACGTTAAGGACATATGGGACATCTAGACGTCTGGGACGTCTGGGAAGTTAAAGACGTATGGGACATTTAGGACGCCTGGGACATTAGGGACATATGGGACATATGGGACATCTGGGCCGCCTAGGACATTAGGGACATATGGGACTTCTGGGACGTCTGGGACGTCTGGGACGTTAGGTAAATATAGGACATCTAGGACGTCTGGGACGTTAGGAACATATGGGACATCTAGGACGTCTAGGACGACTGGGACGTTAGGGACATGCGGGACAGCTGGGACGTCTGGGACGTTAGGGACATATGGGACTTTTATGACGTCTGGGACGTTAGGGACATATGGAACATCTAGGACGCCTGGGACATTAGAGACGTATGTGACATATGGGACATCTGGGGCGCCTAAGACGTTAAGGACATATGGGACATCTAGGACGTCTGGGACGTCTGGGACGTTAAGGACATATGGGACATTTAGGACGCCTGGGACATTAATGACGTATGGCACATATGGGACATCTGGGACGCCTGGAACATTAGGGAAATATGGGACATATGGGACGCCTGGGACGTTAGGGATTAATGGGACATCTGGGACGTCTGTGGCGTTAAGGACATATGGGACATCTAGGACGTCTGGGACGTCTGGGACGTTAAGGACATATGGGATAATTAGGACGCCTAGGACATTAGGGACATATGGAACATATGGGACATCTGGGACGTCTGGGACGTTAGGGACATATGGGACATCTAGGACGTTTGGGACGTTAAGGACATATGGGACATTTAGGACGCCTGGGACATTAGGGACATATGGGACATATGGGACATCTGGGACGTTTGGGACATTAGGGACATATAAGACATATGGGACATCTGGGACGTCTGGGACGTCTGGGACGTTAGGGACATATAGGACATCTAGGACATTTGGGACGTTAGAGACATATGGGACATCTAGGACGTCTGGGACGTCTAGGACGTTAGAGACATACGGGACAGTTGGGACGTCTGGGACGTTAGGGACATATGGGACATTCAGGACGTCTGGGACGTTAGGGACATATGGAACATTTAGGACGCCAGGGACATTAGGGACATATGGGACATATGGAACAGCTGGGACGTCTGGGACGTTAGGGACATATGGGACATCTGGGACGTCTAGGACGTTAAGGACATATGGGACATTTAGGACGTCTTGGAAGTTAGGGACATATGGAACATTTAGGACGCCAGGGACATTAGGGACATATGGGACATATGGAACAGCTGGGACGTCTGGGACGTTAGGGACATATGAGACATCAGGGACGTCTGGGACGTTAAGGACATATGGGACGTCTAGGACGTCTGGGACGTTAGTTACATATGGGACATCTAGAACGTCTGGGACATCTGGGTCGTTAGGGACATACGGGACAGCTGGGACGTTTGGGACGTTAAGGACATATGGGACTTTTGGGACGTCTGGGACGTTAGGAACATATGGAACATCTAGGACGCCTGGGACATTAGGGACATATGGGACATATGGGACATCGGGGACGTCTGGGACGTTAGGGACATATGGGACATTTGGGACGTCTGGGACGTTAAGGACATATTGGACATATAGGACGTCTGGGACGTCTGGGACGGTAAAAACATATGGGACATTTAGGACGCCTGAGACATTAGGGACATATGGGACATATGGGACATCTGGGACGCCTGGGACATTAGGGACATATGGGACATATGGGACATCTGGGACGTCTGGGACGTTAGGGACATATGGGGCATCTGGGACGTCTGGGACGTTAAGGACGTATGGGACATCTAGGACGTCTAGGACGTTAGGGACATATGGGACATCTGGGATTTCTGGGACGTTAGGGACATATGGGACATCTGGGACCTCTGGGACATTAGAGACATATGGGACATATGGGACATCTGGGACGTCTGGGACGTTAGGGACATATGGGACATCTGGGACGTCTGGGACGTTAGGGACATATGGGACATCTAGGACGTCTGGGACGTCTGGGACGTTAGGGACATGGGACATTTAGGACATCTGGAACGTTAGGGACATATGGAACACTTAAAACGCTTGGGACATTAGGGACATATGGGACATATGGACATCTGGGACGTCTGGGACGTTAGGGACATATGAGACATCTGGGACGTCTGGGACGTTAAGGACATATGGGACGTCTAGGACGTCTGGGACGTTAGGGACATATGGGACTTTTAGGACGTCTGGGACGTTAGGGACATATGGAACATCTAGGACGCCTGGGACATTAGGGACATATGGGACATATGGGACATCTGGGACGTCTGGGACGTTAGGGACATATGGGACATTTGGGACGTCTGGGACGTTAAGGACATATGGGACATCTAGGACGTCTGGGACGTCTGGGACGTTAAGGACATATGGGACATCTAGGACGTCTGGGACGTTAGGGACATATGGGAAATTTAGGACGTCTGGGACGTTAGGGACATACGGGACAGCTGGAACGTCTGGGACGTTAGGGATATATGGGAGATTTATGACGTCTGGGACGTTAGGGACATATGGAACATCTAGGACGCCTGGGACATTAGGGACATATGGGACATATGGGACATCTGGGACATCTGGGACGTTAGGGACATATGAGACATCTGGGACGTCTGGGACGTTAAGGACATATGGAACATATGGGGCATCTGGGACGTTAAGGACGTATGGGACATCTAACACGTCTAGGACGTTAGAGACATATGGGACATCTGGGACGTCTGGGACGTTAGGGACATATGGGACATCTGGGACGTCTGGGATATTAGGGACATATGGGACATATGGGACATCTGGGACGTCTGGGCCGTTAGGGACATATGGGACATCTGGGACGTCTGGGACGTTAGAGACATATGGGACATCTAGGACGTCTGGGACGTCTAGGACGTTAGGGACATACGGGACAGTTGGGACGTCTGGGACGTTAGGGACATATGGGACATTCAGGACGTCTGGGACGTTAGGGACATATGGAACATTTAGGACGCCAGGGACATTAGGGACATATGGGACATATGGAACAGCTGGGACGTCTGGGACGTTAGGGACATATGGGACATCTGGGACGTCTAGGACGTTAAGGACATATGGGACATTTAGGACGTCTTGGAAGTTAGGGACATACATAACATCTAGGACGCTTGGGACATTAGGGACATATGGGACATATGGGACATCTGGAACGTCTGGGACGTTAGGGACATATGGGGCATCTGGGACGTCTCGGACGTTAAGGACATATGGGACGTCTAGGACGTCTGGGACGTCTGGGACGTTAAGGACATTTTGGACATTTAGGGCGCCTGGGACATTAGGGACATATGGGACATATGAGACATCTGCGACGTCTGGGGCGTTAAGGACATATGGGACATTTAGGACGCCTGGGACATTAGGGACATATGGGACATATGGGACATATGGGACATCTGGGACGCCTGGGACATCTTGGACGTCTGGGACGTTAGGGACATATGGGACATCTAGGACGTCTGGGACGTCTGAGACGTCTGGGACGCCTGGGACATTAGGGACATATGGGACATATGGGACATCTGGGACGTCTGGGACGTTAGGGACATATAGGACATCTAGGACATCTGGGACGTTAGGGACATATGGGACATCTAGGACGTCTGGGACGTCTGGGACGTTAGGGACATACGGGACAGCTGGGACGTTTGGGACGTTAAGGACATATGGGGCTTTTGGGACGTCTGGGACGTTAGGAACATATGGAACATCTAGTGTCGATCAAAATATAATAACTTAATACCTGATAAGCGTTCCAACACTAACAGGTGCTCAAAAACTGGTTTAGAATTGATTGCAGGCGTTGTAAACGATGTAGGGGTGCATTGGGAGCTTAATTAGCTCTATAAAAATGCTGTTTTAAATTTTTCTGTATCCAAAAAATTCAAGTTTAATAGTTTAGCATTAAGGTGCGTTAACACGTCTGAGAATCACGTTTTTCAGTAACTATTAACTACAGAAAATTTTATTGTACTACTATAATACCTAGTGTCGATCAAACTATAATAATGTTATACCTGGTAAGCGTGTCAACACTAGCAGCTGCTCAAAAACTGGTTTAGAAGTGATTGCAGAGGTTGTAAACGCTGTGGGAGTACATGTGGAGCTTATTTAGCCATATAAAACTGCTGTATTAAGTTTTTCTGCATCCAAAAAATTCAAGTTCAATAGTTTAGCATTAAGGTGCGTTAACGCGTCTGAAAATCACGTTTTTGAGTAACTATTAACTACAGAAAATTTAATCGTACTACTGTAATAATTAGTGTCGATCAAAATATAATAATTGTATACCTGGTAAGCGTGCCAACACTAGCAGCTGCTCAAAAACTGGTTTAGAAGTGATTGCAGAGGTTGTAAACGCTGTAGGAGTGCATTTGGAGGTTATTTAGCCATATAAAACTGCTGTCTTAAATGTTACTGCATCCAAAAAATTCAAGTTTAATAGTTTAGTATTAAGGTGCGTAAAACGTCTGAAAAGCTCGTTTTTCAATATATATTAACTACAGAAAGTTTTATTGTACTACTATAATACCTAGAGTCGATCAAAATATAATAATTTAATACCTGGTAAGCGTGTCCACCCAAGCAGCTTGTCAAACACTGGTTTAGAAGTGATTGCAGCGGTTGTAAACGCTATAGGAGTGTATTTGGAACTTATTTAGCCATATAAAACTGATATATTAAATTTTTCTTTATCCAAAAAATTCAAGTTTAATAGTTTAGTATTAAGGTGCGTTAAAACGTCCTAAAAGCAAGTTTTTCAGTAAATATTAACTACAGCAAATTTTATTATACTACTATAATACCTAGTGTCGATCAAAATATAATAATTGTATACCTGGTAAGCGTGCCAACACTAACAGGTGCTCAACCACTGGTTTAGAATTGATTGCAAAGGTTGTAAACGCTGTAGGGGTAGACGCGGAGCTTATTTAGCCATATAAAACTGCTGTATTAAATTTTTCTGCATCCAAAAAATTCAAGTTCAATAGTTTAGCATTAAGGTGCGTTAACACGTCTGTCATGGGCCGAAAGTCGCTTTTCGTATTAATTTAACGATTTGCCTTATCCTTGCCTAATTCAAGGCACTTTGCACATTTCGCTCTAACTATTTACCCTATATCGGACTAATCCTAGATCTAACTTACTTTAAATAGCCTAGTTTCAGTTACCCATTTCCTCAAGTAAAGTCACTGCAGATTAGGCCTCACGTTGTACGCGTGCTATGTTGGTTGCAGATGCGATTTTTCTGCAAATTTGGAATTCTGGGCCTAGCTGTCAATTATCATTAGCCATTTTGACTTGTCAGAAGATGGATGTGGTGAAAAGCATCTTTGGTTAATCGATGCACGAATATTTGTAATTCGGTTTTGTCACGCTCATCCTAGCATGAAAATGTATATTTTGGTGTGAATTTTGTCCGGGAGACGTCCCCGACGTTTTTGTTGTGATACATTTCAAGCACGGACTTTTGTCCGGAATTAATCTGACAAGCACATGTAATTACTTGGGCGATTCGGAGCAGAACACCTAACGGTATATTATTTTGACAATTATTGGTTATATTTCTAAGGCGGAATGTTGTCCCTTTTAGCTCCCTTTGGTACGGGCGGTAAAAGCACCCAATTCCCCTTTGGTACGGGCGGTGAACGCACTCAGATTAGGAAGCAGTCCTTTATTATGAACTAACGCATCTCTGTTGGTGTGCTGCGAGCTTTGTACATGGTGGCGCAGAGCTTTTCGAGGCGTTTGGTTGATGGATTTGGCCCCTCTTGGAGAGCACTTTCTCCAGGCAGTTGCTGCAGTCGGCTGGCTGTGAGTTTGGGAGATTTCCAGTCCCTAAAACAGGCTAGCAGATTTACTGGCCCGAGATCTCTACGTTACCTGCAGTAAAGCCCGTTGGATCACCTGGCTTCCTCGACATCGTGCAGCAGGCCTCCGATTTAGCACGTTCGCCACCTGGTGCAGTCAAGGTCTGTCTTTGCAATTCGTTAAGCGTTCTTGTGCAGTTTTGAACTCGACCAACTTAACCTGTGTTATAGCCCTCATTTTAATGTGTGTTTAATTATTATTTATTGTAGCGTTTGGGCTACGGCCAGATTTTGATAATTGATTAAATTTACTTACTTTAATGTTCTGATAACTCACCTGCAGTTTAAAGTAAACCTATTTTGTTGTATAATATCTTAATATTTGTAACTTTGACATTTCAAGCCTCCATTAGAGTTCAGGCTGTGTCTAATGTAGATGCATAGGGACGATAAGGTTTCTCTTATGTAAATTTTGTAAAGCAATTCTTGCATACGCCTTATTTTAGACTCGATCTCAGTGGAGAGATCTGTCAGTTCAGTTGAACTTGGCTTAGTGCGGCCCCATTTTGCAAGAAATTAGCGAAATCAGTCCGATCGTTGTTTAAGCAATTATGCCCCTTTAGGGCGAGATTTAATTAGCGTGTTTCGGGTAATTTTGCGCCCCTATAAACCAAGATCTTGGGTAATAATGGGATTTGTGTACAATTGATTACTAGTATAATTATGTATTTTTGCAACTGAGGGTTTAGCGTTGATTTCAACTTGACAAGCAAAACAAAACCTTAACTACCGCTTAAATTTGAGACGCGTTTGGTCATACATGCGAATTGCTACGATCTTCGACTACTGTATTTATTTAAACTGGTGAGTTCAATCTGTGATAAATTTTACTATCTTGGTATATGAAATCTGGTTTGTGCTATCTGTTGTTGTTGTGATATATTACCGAGCATTGTTAATATTTTATTAAATTATATATACTCGTTACTTATGCCTGCAAATTTGATTTGCGTGTCCTTGTAGCTATCTACAATTTTCAGGATCGCTTGTAGCACCTTCCGTAGTGTCTTGTTTGATGATTAGCAAAGTGCTGGGTCACCTGCTACATGGCGCCCATAATTTACTCATCGTTTCAGCTTACGCTTTAAGTCTTTTGTCCGACCCACGACCAGCTCCGGCTGAGAATCCGGTAGCCTTTGCTACTCCTTATTTTATAGTCAGAGTTAGGAAACACGTCTGAAAATCACGTTTTTCAGTAACCATTAACTACAGAAAATTGTATCGTACTACTGTAATAACTAGTGTCGATCAAAATATAATAATTGTATACCTGGTAAGCGTGCCACCACTAACGGGTACTCAACCACTGGTTTAGAATTGATTGCAGAGGTTGTAAACGCTGTAGGAGTAGACGTGGAGCTTATTTAGCCATATAAAACTGCTGTATTAAATGTTTCTGGATCCAAAACATTCAGGTTCAATAGTTTAATATTAAAGTGGTTTAAAACGTCTCAAAAGCATTTTTTTCAATAACTATTAACTACAGAAAATTTTATTGTACTACTATAATAACTAGTGTCGATCAAACTTTAATAATGTTATTTATACTTGATAAGCGTGCCTACACACACAAGTGCTCAAAAACTGGCTTAGAATTGATTGCTAACGTTGTAAACGCTGTAGAAGTGCATTTGGAGCTTATTTAGCCATATAAAACTGCTGTCTTAAATGTTTCTGCATCCAAAAAATTCAGGTTCAATAGTTTAGTATTAAGGTGCATTAAAACGTCCGAAAAGCAAGTTTTTCAGTAAATATTAACTACAGCAAATTTTATTGAACTACTATAATAGCTAGTGTTGATCTAAATATAATAATTTAATAGCTGATAAGCGTGCCAACACTAACAGGTGCTCAAAAACTGGTTTAGAATTGATTACAGAGGTTGTAAACGCTATAGGAGTGCTTTAGGAGCTTATTTAGCCATATCAAACTACAGTTTAAAATTTTTCTGCATCCAAAATATTCAAGTTTAATAGTTTAGTATTAAGGTGCGTAAAACGTCTGAAAAGCACGTTTTTCAATATATATTAACTACAGAAAGTTTAATTGTACTACTATAATACCTAGTGTCGATCAAAATATAATAATTTAATACCTGGTAAGCGTGTTAACACTAGCAGCTGCTCAAAAACTGGTTTAGAAGTGATTGCAGAGGTTGTAAACGCTGTGGGAGTACATGTGGAGCTTATTTAGCCATATAAAACTGCTGTATTAAATTTTGCTGCATCCAAAAAATTCAAGTTCAATAGTTTAGCATTAAGATGCCTTATCGCGTCTGAAAATCACGTTTTTCAGTAACTATTAACTACAGAAAATTTAATCGTACTATTGTAATAAATAGTGTCGATCAAAATATAATAATTGTATACCTGGTAAGCGTTCCAACACTAACGGGTGCTCAACCACTGGTTTATAATTGATTGCAGAGTTTGTAAGCTCTGTAGGAGTGCATTTGGAGCTTATTTAGCCATATAAAACTGCTGTCTTAAATGTTTCTGGATCCAAAAAATTCAGGTTCAATAGTTTAGTATTAAAGTGGTTTAAAACGTCTCAAAAACATTTTTTTCAATAACTATTAACTACAGAAAATGTTATTGTACTCCTATAATACCTGGTGTCGAACAAAATATAATAATTTTATCTTTGGTAAGCGTGCCAACACTAACAGGTGCTCAAAAACGGGCTTGGAATTAATTGCAGAGGTTGTAAACGCTGTAGGAGTGCTTTTGGAGCTTATTTAGCCATATAAAACTACTGTTTTAAATTTTCCTGCATCCAAAATATTCAAGTTTAATAGTTTAGTATTAAGGTGCGTAAAACGTCTGAAAAGCACGTTTTTCAATATATATTAACTACAGAAAGTTTAATTGTACTACTATAATACCTAGTGTCGATCAAAATATAATAATTTAATACCTGGTAAGCGTGTCAACACTAGCAGCTGCTCAAAAACTGGTTTAGAAGTGATTGCAGAGGTTGTAAACGCTGTGGGAGTACATGTGGAGCTTATTTAGCCATATAAAACTGCTGTATTAAATTTTGCTGCGTCCAAAAAATTCAAGTTCAATAGTTTAGCATTAAGATGCCTTATCACGTCTGAAAATCACATTTTTCAGTAACTATTAACTACAGAAAATTTAATCGTACTACTGTAATAAATAGTGTCGATCAAAATATAATAATTGTATACCTGGTAAGCGTGCCAACACTAACGGGTGCTCAACCACTGGTTTAGAATTGATTGCAGAGTTTGTAAGCTCTGTAGGAATGCATTTGGAGCTTATTTAGCCATATAAAACTGCTGTCTTAAATGTTTCTGGATCCAAAAAATTAAGGTTAAATAGTTTAGTATTAAAGTGCTTTCAAACGTCTCAAAAGCAGGTTATTCAATAACTATTAACTACAGAAAATTTTATTGTACTTCTATAATACCTAGTGTCGATCAAACTATAATAATGTTGCCTGATAAACGTGCCAACACACACATGTGCTCAAAAACTGGCTTAGAATTGATTGCTAAGGTTGTAAGCGCTGTAGAAGTGCATTTGGAGCTTATTTAGCCATATAAAACTGCTGTCTTAAATGTTTCTGCATCCAAAAAAATCAGTTTCAATAGTTTAGTATTAAAGTGGTTTAAAACGTCTCAAAAGCATTTTTTTCAATAACTATTAACTACAGAAAATTTTATTGTACTACTATAATACCTAGTGTCGAACAAAATATAATAATTTTATCTTTTATAAGCGTGTCAACACTAGCAGCTGCTCAAAAACTGGTTTAGAAGTGATTGCAGAGGTTGTAAACGCTGTGGGAGTACATGTGGAGCCTATTTAGCCAAATAAAACTACTGTTTTAAATTTGTCTGCATCCAAAAAATTCAAGTTTAATAGTTTAGTATTAAGGTGCGTTAAACGTCTGAAAAGCACGTTTTTCAATATATATTAACTACAGAAAGTTTTATTGTACTACTATAATACCTAGTGTCGATCAAGATATAATAATTTAATACCTGGTAAGCGTGTCCACCCGAGCAGCTTGTCAAACACTGATTTAGAAGTGATTGCAGAGGTTGTAAACGCTATAGGAGTGCCTTTGGAGCTTATTTAGCCATATAAAACTGATATATTAAATTTTTCTGCATCCAAAAAATTCAAGTTTAATAGTTTAGTATTAAGGTGCGCTAAAACGTCTGAAAAGCTCGTTTTTCAATACATATTAACTACAGAAAGTTTTATTGTACTACTATAATACCTAGTGTCGATCAAAATATAATAATTTAATACCTGGTAAGCGTGTCATCCCCAGCAGCTTGTCAAACACTGGTTTAGAAGTGATTGCAGAGGTTGTAAACGCTATAGGAGTGCATTTGGAGCTTATTTATCCATATAAAACTACTGTTTTAAATTTGTCTGCATCCAAAATATTCAAGTTTAATAGTTTAGTATTAAGGTGCGTAAAATGTCTGAAAAGCACGTTTTTCAATATATATTAACTACAGAAAGTTTTATTGTACTACTATAATACCTAGTGTCGATCAAAATATAATAATTTAATACCTGGTAAGCGTGTCAACACTAGCAGCTGCTCAAAAACTGGTTTAGAAGTGATTGCAGAGGTTGTAAACGCTGTGGGAGTACATGTGGAGCTTATTTAGCCATATAAAACTGCTGTATTAAATTTTGCTGCATCCAAAAAATTCAAGTTCAATAGTTTAGCATTAAGGTGCGTTAACACGTCTGAAAATCACGTTTTTCAGTAACTATTAACTACAGCAAATTTAACCGTACTACTGTAATAATTAGTGTCGATCAAAATAAAATAATTGTATACCTGGTAAGCGTGCCAACACTAACGGGTGCTCAACCACTGGTTTAGAATTGATTGAAGAAGTTGTAAACGCTGTGGGAGTACATGTGGAGCTTATTTAGCCATATAAAACTGCTGTATTAAATTTTTCTGCATCCAAAAAATTCAACTTCAATAGTTTAGCATTAAGGTGCGTTAACACGTCTGAAAATCACATTTTTCAGTAACTATTAACTACAGAAAATTTAATCGTACTACTGTAATAATTAGTGTCGATCAAAATATAATAATTGTATACCTGGTAAGCGTGCCAACACTTACGGGTGCTCAACCACTGGTTTATAATTGATTGCAGAGGTTGTAAACGCTGTAGGAGTGCATTTGGAGCTTATTTAGCCATATAAAACTGCTGTCTTAAATGTTTCTGGATCCAAAAAATTCAGGTTAAATAGTTTGGTATTAAAGTGCTTTAAAACGTCTCAAAAGCAGGTTTTTCAATAACTATTAACTACAGAAAACTTTATTGTACTACTATAATACCTAGTGTCGATCAAACTATAATAATGTTGCCTGATAAGCGTGCCAACACACACATGTGCTCAAAAACTGGCTTAGAATTGATTGCTAAGGTTGTAAGCGCTGTAGACGTGCATTTTGAGCTTATTTAACCATATAAAACTGCTGTCTTAAATGTTTCTGCATCCAAAAAATTCAGGTTTAATAGTTTAGTATTAAGGTGCGTTAAAACGTCCTAAAAGCAAGTTTTTCAGTAAATATTAACCTCAGCAAATTTTATTATACTACTATAATACCTAGTGTCGATCAAAATATAATAATTGTATACCTGGTAAGCGTGCCAACACTAACAGGTGCTCAACCACTGGTTTAGAATTGATTGCAGAGGTTGTAAACGCTGTAGGAGTGCATTTGGAGCTTATTTAGCCATATAAAACTGCTGTCTTAAATGTTTCTGGATCCAAAAAATTCAGGTTTAACAGTTTAGTATGAAAGTGGTTTAAAACGTCTCAAAAGCATTTTTGTCAATAACTATTCACTACAGAAAATGTTATTGTACTCCTATAATACCTGGTGTCGAACAAAATATAATAATTTTGGCTTTGGTAAGCGTGCCAACACTAACAGGTGCTCAAAAACGGGCTTGGAATTCATTGCAGAGGTTGTAAACGCTGTAGGAATGCTTTTGGAGCTTATTTAGCCATATAAAACTACTGTTTAAAATTTTTCTGCATCCAAAAAATTCAAGTTTAATAGTTTAGTATTAAGGTGCGTAAAACGTCTGAAAAGCACGTTTTTCAATATATATTAACTATAGAAAGTTTAATTGTACTACTATAATACCTAGTGTAGATCAAAATATAATAATTTAATACCTGGTAAGCGTGTCAACACTAGCAGCTGCTCAAAAACTGGTTTAGAAGTGATTGCAGAGGTTGTAAACGCTGTGGGAGTACATGTGGAGCTTATTTAGCCATATAAAACTGCTGTATTAAGTTTTGCTGCATCCAAAAAATTCAAGTTCAATAGTTTAGCATCAAGGTGCCTTATCACGTCTGAAGATCACGTTTTTCAGTAACTATTAACTACAGAAAATTTAATCGTACTACTGTAATAAATAGTGTCGATCAAACTATAATAATGTTGCCTGATAAGGGTGCCAACACACACATGTGCTCAAAAACTGGCTTAGAATTGATTGCTAAGGTTGTAAGTGCTGTAGAAGTGCATTTGGAGCTTATTTAGCAATATAAAACAGCTGTCCTAAATGTTTCTGCATCCAAAAAATTCAAGTTTTATAGTTTAGTATTAAGGTGCGTAAAACGTCTGAAAATCACGTTTTTCAATATATATTAACTACAGAAAGTTTTATTGTACTACTATAATACCTAGTGTCGATCAAAATATAATAATTTAATGCCTGGTAAGCGTGTCCACCCGAGCAGCTTGTCAAACACTGGTTTAGATGTGATTGCAGAGGTTGTAAACGCTATAGGAGTGCATTTGGAGCTTATTTATCCATATAAAACTACTGTTTTAAATTTGTCTGCATCCAAAAAATTCAAGTTTTATAGTTTAGTATTAAGGTGCGTAAAACGTCTGAAAAGCACGTTTTTCAATATATATTAACTACAGAAAATTTTATTGTACTACTATAATACCTAGTGTCGATCAAAATATAATAATTTAATACCTGGTAAGCGTGTCAACACTAGCAGCTGCTCAAAAACTGGTTTAGAAGTGATTGCAGAGGTTGTAAACGCTGTGGGAGTACATGTGGAGCTTATTTAGCCATATAAAACTGCTGTATTAAATTTTGCTGCATCCAAAAAATTCAAGTTCAATAGTTTAGCATTAAGGTGCCTTAACACGTCTGAAAATTACGTTTTTCAGTAACTAATAACTACAGAAAATTTAATCGTACTACTGTAATAAATATTAACTACAGATAATTTTATTGTACTACTATAATACCTAGTGTCAATCAAACTATAATAATTTAATACCTGGTAAGCGTGTCAACACTAGCAGCTGCTCAAAAACTGGTTTAGAAGTGATTGCAGAGGTTGTAAACGCTATAGGAGTGTATTTGGAGCTTATTTAGCCTTGTAAAACCGATATATTAAATTTTTTTGGATCCAAAAAATTCAAGTTTAATAGTTTAGTATTAGGGTGCGTTAAAACGTCTGAAAAGCTCGTTTTTCAATATATATTAACTACAGAAATTTTTATTGTACTACTATAATAACTAGTTTCGATCAAAATATAATACTTGTATACCTCGTAAGCGTACCAACACTAACAGGTGCTCAACAAGGGGCTTGGAATTAATTGCAGTGGTTGTAAACGAAGTAGGAGTGCTTTTGTAGCTTATTTAGCCATATAAAACTACTGTTTTAAATTTTTCTGCATCCAAAAAATTCAAGTCTAATAGTTTAGTATTAAGGTGCGTAAAACGTCTGAAAATCACGTTTTTCAGTAACTAATAACTACAGAAAATTTAATCGTACTACTGTAATAAAAAGTGTCGATCAAAATATAATAATTGTATACCTGGTAAGCGTGCCAACACTAACGGGTGCTCAACCACTGGTTTAGAATTGATTGCAGAGGTTGTAAACGCTGTAGGAGTGCATTTGGAGCTTATTTAGCCATATAAAACTTCTGTCTTAAATGTTTCTGGATCCAAAAAATTCAGGTTAAATAGTTTAGTATTAAAGTGATTTAAAACGTCTCAAAAGCAGGTTTTTCAATAACTATTAACTACAGATAATTTTATTGTACTACTATAATACCTAGTGTCGATCAAACTATAATAATTTAATACCTGGTAAGCGTGTCAACACTAGCAGCTGCTCAAAAACTGGTTTAGAAGTGATTGCAGAGGTTGTAAACGCTGTAGGAGTGCATTTGGAGCTTATGTATCCATATAATAATAATAATAATAATAGTTTATTGTCTTATCGACCTAATACATGTTTGGCGTAGACGCGTCGAAACTAATACTAACACATTAAAGAAAACGAATTTACATACAAAAACTACTGGAACAGTTCGCCTATACCGTAATAACATTTTTTTGTTAAGTGATTGCGCAACTTTTGCTTAAATTCATTAACATTACTACTTTTGATAATGAAATCCGGCAGCGAGTTGAAAATTTTAATGCAGGTGTATTTGGGTGATCGCTCATAACTAGCCGTGCGATGCTGTGGGATCATTAGCATCGAATTGCTTCTGGTAGGGTATTGGTGGAAGTCTTTGTTTTTTATAAACATGCTATAGTTGTGGAATACATACTGCGCAGATTTATATATCAGAACGCAGGGAAAGGTCAATATAGCTTTATCCACAAAAGTTCGTCGGCATGACGTTCTGGGTGTCAGGTTGTAGATTAGACGCACAATGCGTTTTTGCAATATAAAAACGCGCTTAGCTGATTTTGACCTTCCCCACAATAACACATTGTATGCCATATGCGAGTAGACATGTGCGTAGTAAACAGATAATAATTGTTCGGAATTTAAGATTGATCTCAATTGAAGCAACAGGTAGAATGCAGAATTTAATCGTGAACAAACATAATCCACCTGCTTACTCCAACCGAGGTCACTATCTAAGTAACTACCTAAAAATTTTACATGATAAGTATTGTAAGATGCTAACATACCCCGGGCCCTACCGAACAATACGCAGGCTGTTTTGTTGTTGTTTAAAATCAGTCTGTTGGTGTTACACCAGGTGTCAACATCTTTTTGTACGGTATTTATGTTATTCTTAAGATCATCCAAATTTTTGCTAGTAACAATTACAGAAGTGTCATCCGCATAAATTATTGCATGACCAGACTTAATATACAATGACAAGTCATTTATAAATATTAAAAAAATTAAAGGTCCAATGATGGAACCCTGCACGACTCCTAAATTCACATTTCGTGCCTGTGTATATTGGCCTTCCATTTTTACTTTTAATCTACGATTACTTAAGAAAGATAGCAGCCATGTTAAGACTGGGCCCCTTATGCCCAGATTATATAATTTCGTGCTCAACACGTCACTATTAATCGTGTCAAAGGCACGGGTAAAGTCAAAAAATAAGGCCGCCACAAACTTATTGCAATCAACATCAGTATAGATGCGGTCTAAAAAACGGCAACATGCTGATTCAGTAGATCGTCCTTCCCGAAAGCCGTGCTGAGCGTGAGCGATGAGATTATATTTATCGAGAAATGCTGTTAGCCTTGTGCACACTATCTTTTCGATTATTTTTGAAAACGCACTGAGAACCGATATCGGTCGGTAGTTGCTTAAATGTTGGGGATTACCCTTTTTAAACACAGGAATCACCTTTGCCAGTTTTAGAACATCCGGAAACACGCCACTTGTTACCGATAAGTTGACAAAAAACACCAAAGGGGCAGAAATTGCGTCAAATACGTATTTAATTAGCTTTATCGAGAGTTGATCTATTCCTGGAGAGGAATTATTGTTTAGTTTTGAAATAGTAGTCTTTACCTCCTCTTCAGTTACAGGGTAAAAGTACATTGTGTGGACTACGTTGGTAGATGCTGTAGATGTTTGGGTTTGGGGCGGATTTACCCCAAAATGCTCCACAACTTGCTTTTCTGCGATTGTAGAAAAATATTCAGCAAATGTGTTGGCTACTGCTGTAGTATCATGTATGAGAACACCACCGTCGGTCATTATTGAGATTTTTTTAGTGGCTTTATGAGCGTTATCGTTTTTGCTGTTTACAAATTTCCACAACAGTTTGGATTTATTTACTGCAGAATTTATTAAATTTGCATAATAATTCTTCTTGGCATTTCTTATAATGCGCCTGTACTGTTTTTTCTTTTCTAGATAACACAATCTTGCAGTGTCAGTGTTTATCATACGCATTGTAACAAAACAGTTTTTTAGTTCCTCTCCTAGCCTTATGATTTCATTATTTACCCAGGGAACGCGTTTAGATTTATACGCTTTGTATTCGCGTCTCATCAGTGGGCATGCAGTATTTATACACCATAAAAACGATTCTAGAAAATCATTGCAGAACCGATTGGCATCACCATACAGCATATCGTCCCACTCGATTTCACTTAGTAAGCTTTTCAGTAAATTAAGGTTTTCTGGTCGAACTTCTCTGGTATAGTTTGGTATAGCTTTTGTGGTTGACAGTAATTTGTGGTGTATATTTATTTTTATGATGCAAGCTAAGTGATCGGACACATTTGGATTAAATAATGAAAATGTAAGCATATTTTGAGGGAAAGATGCGACTAAGTAATCGATAGCCGATTCAGATTTTATGTTGTTCCTGTTTATGAATATTCGCGTGGGTTCAATATTTTTGTTCGCCAAGCGGAATGATTGGAAAATATCCGATAATATTTGGGAGTTAAGTGATTTGGATAGGGAGTCAATATTTAGATCGCCCCCGAGTATTGTAATGCTAACTGGGGCTTCGTAATAATATCAGGTTTATAATTAATTTGGAAAGTGCCCCTGTAGCATTAACAAATATGCCCTTTTTAAGATTGGTAGCTCTAGTATAGGTGAGGGCTCAATTGACTATTACTCTGACGGACTTAAAGAAACAGATTTGACTACTATATACATTTATTGCCTACTCATGTACAAAACTAAAATAAAATGGATGTTCTTCGTATAAAGTTACAATTTAATTATATTTGATTTTTCGTCCTGGTTTTCGGAGACGGCAGGCCACCTCTTATGCACCGATGTATATCCGTGAGCTTCGATGTGTAACGTCTGCGAGATCAAGTTGGTACAACTGGAAACCAAAATAAAAATTAAATATGTCAATACGAGTCGGTGTAAACAAAAGGAATATTCTGATTTATTTTTAATTATGAAATGACTGGATCGGAACTATAATTTGTTTAAATTAAATACACAACTGCACACGTGCAACTCCCAGTGATAAGTTAAGAGTGCAGTCGACCTTTGACCGTAGATCAAAATTCCTTTCGAGGTTATCTTATAAAACGGCGCGTGTGAAGGCCGCTGTAATATATACTCTCACCGGGTAAGTATCTAATTTGTACAACTGCTTACTATCTTCTGCGTGAAATGTGAACTGACTCTACAATTTGCAAATATCTAATGCCAACGTAATTTACTCTAAAGTACTTTGAAGTATATGCAAATTCAACTCTATTCTGACAGGTGTTTAGTGGCTTTACTAGATTTGAGTTATTGTTACTTCAATGTTCGTCGAGGTTATATCTAAATGTTAGCTTTATTCTTACGGAATAAACCCAATTGAAACTCGCCGATATTCCAGCCGAGTTCGATTGTATTTTATTCACTCTGTAGGATTGCCTGGATCGCTCGCCCACGAAAATAAGTTATTTCGATAACCAAATATAATCTTAATTCGTGTACGAACGCTCGTGACAAACCTTACGGAATTATAAGAATAAAACCTGCACCATCCGATTCCAGATTGGTGCGAAAAAGCCTTATTGTTTTCTATTTACAAATAAATCCTAATAAACGCAGTCCGAAACCAGAGATACGTTTATGTAGGCAGGTACCTGGGGGAGATCGAGTTAATGTTTCGAATTATTCAGGTCGGGTTTCTGGTCGGAGATCCGGGATGTACAGCGGCACCAGCCGCTGAAGGCGGCTGGAAACCCGGTGAAATTCTGGTGGATATCTCCTCGAGTACGCTGCTCGAATTTTATTTTAAACGCGGCGATCGGCTCTCGGGACTTCTCGCGTATTAAGGAAGGACTGCGCGGAAAAGCGATTGTCCGTTCCGCTCGCGTCGATCGACGGGCCAGCGCTAATTTTGCCAGTTCGAGCGCTTTGAAAAATTTCCAATTGTTGCAGAAACCGATTGTTGCGGCGTTTTAAATGCTCTAATATTATATATTATTAAAAATGCATTTAAAACCAGAGCGAAACGTTACACAGGCCCCTCTCTTCGGAAAGCGAAGGACTACCGGTGAAGAAGAGCTCGCGAAAACACCTGGAGCTCGGTTTCTGGTTTATCGGGACGTTTTTACGGGGCAAGGACTCTTATTCCCGACAGGTTAAAACTATAAGCCGCTGCGTAAACACATACTCTTTTCAGGCACTCTTATCCAAGCTTCGGCGGGTTAACCTACAATATCTTGCCGTCACCCGGGTTTACGGAGACAAGATCACGCTTCAAGATAAGATGGCTGTCACCAGGGGCTACTAACAGGCGAAAAAAAAAAAATCATACAACAGGCGCATGCCACACTAGGGCAAGCGAAATGCTTTACTGGTGGACAGGGATGTCCTTTCGTTGCTATTCGACGGGAGTACTACTGGGCCGCGGTGTCGGCGTGCAGGTATCTCGGAATACAACTCAAGAAAACATACAGGGTGCATTCAAACATTCTGGAGCGAATGCTGGGGTGTGCGGTCTGCGCGTATACATTCAAATACTCTGGAGCGAATAAACGCGGAGGCCGCGGTATCGGCGCACGATCATTCAGACTCCCTGGAGCTAGAGCATTTAAACATTCTGGAGCGAATGCCGGAGCGCGCGGGCTGCGCGTATACATTCAAATACTCTGGAGCGAAAGGCCGCTGCCGCGGTGTCGGCGCGCGATCATTCGAACTTCTGGAGCTAGAGCAGGCCACGGAAGGGGCGCGCAAAAATTTAAATGTTCTGGAGCTAGTGCAGAGGCCACGGGATTGGCATGCAAGCGTTTAAACATTCAGGAGCTGGCGCAGAGGCCACGGGATTGGCATGCAAGCCTTCAAGCGTTCTGGAGCTAGTGCAGAGGCCACAGGATTGGCATGCAAGCATTTAAACATTCGGGAACTGATGCAGAGGCCACGGAAGGGTATGCAATCTTCCGGACACAGGCGCACGGGGTTCGCTTTACAGGTGCTGGTATAGGAAGTTCAACTTTCCACATTTTCTCCTTCAAGCTTCGACGATGAGTCTACAACCTCCTGCTAATTTCCGGGTTTACGGTAGCGAGGAGTCCGCTTCAGAAGAGAGCGCGTCAGGGATAAGCATTCATACTATTAAGGGCGGCAGGTCATACATACACTTTTACATGCATCTTACAGGTACATCCGGTGTTCGCGGGCGGTTCTACTCGGACGGATACTTCTGCGGACTGGAATGGTACACGGTATCTGGCATTTCCGGACTAGTACACGGGAACGAAATTTCGGAAGATCGACCAGGACAGGGATACAGGGATCTCGGATTCCTCGGGACGGTCTGGACTACCGGTCACGACTCTGGGTTCTGGTACCTTTCTGGCTTGCTAGGCTGTAACAGGGTTTGTACATATTGTTAAAATATGAAACTTACGTTTACACAACCTAATATTCTACTATTTCTAGATGCTCGGGCGCCACGGAGAAGACAAGCTGCGGCTAGTATAATTACCATAATATTTAAACTTGTAATTATATCCGGTTGTCGGTTCTAGTTCTAAACTGAGCTGGTTTCTGAAAACTTTCTTTAAATCAGTCAGAGTTCGGTCCCTGCTCGGGCGCCATTTTGTAATGCTAACTGGGGCTTCGTAATAATATCAGGTTTATAATTAATTTGGAAAGTGCCCCTGTAGCATTAACAAATATGCCCTTTTTAAGATTGGTAGCTCTAGTATAGGTGAGGGCTCAATTGACTATTACTCTGACGGACTTAAAGAAACAGATTTGACTACTATATACATTTATTGCCTACTCATGTACAAAACTAAAATAAAATGGATGTTCTTCGTATAAAGTTACAATTTAATTATATTTGATTTTTCGTCCTGGTTTTCGGAGACGGCAGGCCACCTCTTATGCACCGATGTATATCCGTGAGCTTCGATGTGTAACGTCTGCGAGATCAAGTTGGTACAACTGGAAACCAAAATAAAAATTAAATATGTCAATACGAGTCGGTGTAAACAAAAGGAATATTCTGATTTATTTTTAATTATGAAATGACTGGATCGGAACTATAATTTGTTTAAATTAAATACACAACTGCACACGTGCAACTCCCAGTGATAAGTTAAGAGTGCAGTCGACCTTTGACCGTAGATCAAAATTCCTTTCGAGGTTATCTTATAAAACGGCGCGTGTGAAGGCCGCTGTAATATATACTCTCACCGGGTAAGTATCTAATTTGTACAACTGCTTACTATCTTCTGCGTGAAATGTGAACTGACTCTACAATTTGCAAATATCTAATGCCAACGTAATTTACTCTAAAGTACTTTGAAGTATATGCAAATTCAACTCTATTCTGACAGGTGTTTAGTGGCTTTACTAGATTTGAGTTATTGTTACTTCAATGTTCGTCGAGGTTATATCTAAATGTTAGCTTTATTCTTACGGAATAAACCCAATTGAAACTCGCCGATATTCCAGCCGAGTTCGATTGTATTTTATTCACTCTGTAGGATTGCCTGGATCGCTCGCCCACGAAAATAAGTTATTTCGATAACCAAATATAATCTTAATTCGTGTACGAACGCTCGTGACAAACCTTACGGAATTATAAGAATAAAACCTGCACCATCCGATTCCAGATTGGTGCGAAAAAGCCTTATTGTTTTCTATTTACAAATAAATCCTAATAAACGCAGTCCGAAACCAGAGATACGTTTATGTAGGCAGGTACCTGGGGGAGATCGAGTTAATGTTTCGAATTATTCAGGTCGGGTTTCTGGTCGGAGATCCGGGATGTACAGCGGCACCAGCCGCTGAAGGCGGCTGGAAACCCGGTGAAATTCTGGTGGATATCTCCTCGAGTACGCTGCTCGAATTTTATTTTAAACGCGGCGATCGGCTCTCGGGACTTCTCGCGTATTAAGGAAGGACTGCGCGGAAAAGCGATTGTCCGTTCCGCTCGCGTCGATCGACGGGCCAGCGCTAATTTTGCCAGTTCGAGCGCTTTGAAAAATTTCCAATTGTTGCAGAAACCGATTGTTGCGGCGTTTTAAATGCTCTAATATTATATATTATTAAAAATGCATTTAAAACCAGAGCGAAACGTTACAGTATAACGTAGTCACTACACTGGTTGGCAATATTCAATATCTGGTTTAAATTATTAAAGAACACTTCGAGATTACCTGACGGTGTTCTATATACGGATACGACACATATTTTTTTATTGTTAATTGAAATTATAACCGATGAACATTCGATGTGCATTTCTACACTTTGACTATTAATTGTTGGGCAACATTTAAAGTCATATTTTGATTCGACTAATATCATAACACCTCCATGTTCATGGTTAGTTCGGGTGTTATATGACCCAACACGGTAGCCATCAAACTGTATGTACTTAACGCTCTCATTAGAAAGCCACGTTTCATTTAAACACATAATTGTCGGTTTATGCGAAGCAAGTATTACTTCAATGTCATTAATTTTGTTACTAAGAGATTGTACATTTAGGTGAACAATTTTGATGTGCTCCGAGCGAGTTTGGTCAGATTTTTTTATATATATATAAAACTACTGTTTTAAATTTGTCTGCATCCAAAAAATTCAAGTTTAATAGTTTAGTATTAAGGTGCGTAAAACGTCTGAAAAGCACGTTTTTCAATATATATTAACTACAGAAAGTTTTATTGTACTACTATAATACCTAGTGTCGATCAAAATATAATAATTTAATACCTGGTAAGCGTGTCAACACTAGCAGCTGCTCAAAAACTGGTTTAGAAGTGATTGCAGAGGTTGTAAACGCTGTGGGAGTACATGTGAAGCTTATTTAGCCATATAAAACTTCTGTCTTAAATGTTTCTGGATCCAAAAATTCAGGTTAAATAGTTTCGTATTAAAGTGCTTTAAAACGTCTCAAAAGCAGGTTTTTCAATAACTATTAACTACAGATAATTTTATTGTACTACTATAATACCTAGTGTCGATCAAACTATAATAATTTAATACCTGGTAAGCGTGTCAACACTAGCAGCTGCTCAAAAACTGGTTTAGAAGTGATTGCAGAGGTTGTAAACGCTATAGGAGTGTATTTGGAGCTTATTTAGCCTTATAAAACTGATATATTAAATTTTTTTGCATCCAAAAAATTCAAGTTTAATAGTTTTAGTATTAAGGTGCGTTAAAACGTCTGAAAAGCTCGTTTTTCAATATATATTAACTACAGAAATTTTTATTGTACTACTATAATAA
Organism: Agriotes lineatus; assembly: GCA_940337035.1. NCBI lineage: Eukaryota > Metazoa > Arthropoda > Insecta > Coleoptera > Elateridae > Agriotes > Agriotes lineatus. The sequence goes on from CALNHX010000162.1 coordinate 267,499, forward strand.
CTAGTGTCGATCAAAATATAATACTTGTATACCTCGTAAGCGTACCTACCAACACTAACAGGTGCTCAACAACGGGCTTGGAATTAATTGCAGTGGTTGTAAACGAAGTAGGAGTGCTTTTGTAGCTGATTTAGCCATATAAAACTACTGTTTTAAATTTTTCTGCATCCAAAAAATTCAAGTTTAATAGTTTAGTATTAAGGTGCGTAAAACGTCTGAAAAGCACGTTTTTCAATATATATTAACTACAGAAAGTTTTATTGTACTACTATAATACCTAGCGTCGATCAAAATATAATAATTTAATACCTGGTAAGCGTGTCCACCCGAGCAGCTTGTCAAACACTGGTTTAGAAGTGATTGCAGAGATTGTAAACGCTGTGGGAGTACAAGTGGAGCTTATTTAGCCATATAAAACTGATATATTAAATTTTTCTTCATCCAAAAAATTGAAGTTCAATAGTTTAGCATTAGTGTGGGTTAACACGTCTGAAAATCACTGAAACTACAGAAAATTTAATCGTACTACTGTAATAATTAGTGTCGATCAAAATATAATAATTGTATACCTGGTAAGCGTGCCAACACTAACGGGTGCTCAACCACTGGTTTAGAATTGATTGCAGAGGTTGTAAACGCTGTAGGAGTGCATTTGGAGCTTATTTAGTTATATAAAACTGCTGTCTTAAATGTTTCTGGATCCAAAAAATTCAGGTTAAATAGTTTAGTATTAAAGTGCTTTAAAACGTTTCAAAAGCAGGTTTTTCAATAACTATTAACTACAGAAAATTTTATTGTACTACTATAATACCTATTGTCGATCAAACTATAATAATGTAGCCTGATACGCGTGCCAACACACACATGTGCTCAAAAACTGGTTTAGAATTGATTGCTAAGGTTGTAAGCGCTGTAGAAGTGCATTTGGAGCTTATTTAGCCATATAAAATTGCTGTCTTAAATTTTTCTGCATCCAAAAAATTCAAGTTTAATAGTTTAGTATTAAGGTGTGCTAAAACGTCTGAAAAGCTCGTTTTTTAATATATATTAACTACAGAAAGTTTTATTGTACTACTATAATACCTAGTGTCGATCAAAATATAATAATTTAATACCTGGTAAGCGTGTCAACACTAGCAGCTGCTCAAAAACTGGTTTAGAAGTGATTTCAGAGGTTGTAAACGCTATAGGAGTGCATTTGGAGCTTATTTAGCCATATAAAACTGATATATTAAATTTTTTTGCATCCAAAAAATTCAAGTTTAATAGTTTAGTATTAAGGTGCGTTAAAACGTCTGAAAAGCTCGTTTTTCGATATATATTAACTACAGAACTTTTTATTGTACTACTATAATAACTAGTGTCGATCAAAATATAATAATTGCATACCTCGTACGTGTGCCAACACTAACAGGTGCTCAACAACTGGTTTAGAATTGATTGCAGAGGTTGTAAACGCTGTAGCAGTAGACGTGGAGCTTATTTAGCCATATAAAACAGCTGTATTAAATTTTTCTGCATCCAAAAAATTCAAGTTTAATAGTTAAGCATTACGGTGCGTTAACACGTCTGAAAATCACGTTTTTCAGTAACTATTAACTACAGAAAATTTGATCGTACTACTGTAATAATTAGTGTCGATCAAAATATAATAATTGTATACCTGGTAAGCGTGCCAACACTAACGGGTGCTCAACCACTGGTTTAGAATTGATTGCAGAGGTTGTAAACGCTGTAGGAGTGCATTTGGAGCTTATTTAGCCATATAAAACTGCTGTCTTAAATGTTTCTGGATCCAAAAAATTCAGGTTTAATAGTTTAGTATTAAAGTGCCTTAAAACGTCTCAAAAGTAGGTTTTTCAATAACTATTAACTGCAGAAAATGTTATTGTACTTCTATAATACCTAGTGTCAATCAAAATATAATAATTGTATACCTGGTAAGCGTGCCAACACTAACAGGTGCTCAACCACTGGTTTACAATTGATTGCAGAGGTTGTAGACGCTGTAGGAGTGCATTTGGAGCTTATTTAGCCATATAAAACTGCTGTCTTAAATGTTTCTGGATCCAAAAAATTCTGGTTTAATAGTTTAGTATTAAAGTGGTTTAAAACGCCTCCAAAGCATTTTTTTCAATAACTATTAACTACAGAAAATTTTATTGTACTACTATAATAACTAATGTCAATCAAACTATAATAATGTTATACCTGATAAGCGTGCCTACACACACAAGTGCTCAAAAACGGGCTTGGAATTAATTGCAGAGGTTGTAAACGCTGTAGAAGTGCATTTGGAGCTTATTTAGCCATATAAAACTGCTGTCTTAAATGTTTCTGCATCCAAAAAATTCAGGTTTAATAGTTCAGTATTAAGGTGCGTTAAAACGTCCAAAAAACAAGTTTTTCAGTAAATATTAACTACAGAAAATTTTATTGTACTACTATAATAGCTAGTGTTGATCAAAAATAATAATTTAATACCTGATAAGCGTGCCAACACTGCCAGGTGCTCAAAAACTGGTTTAGAATTGATTGCAGAGGTTGTAAACGAAGTAGGAGTGCATTTGGAGCTTATTTAGCCATATAAAACTGCTGTCTTATGTGTTTCTGGATCCAAAAAATTCAGGTTCAATAGTTTAGTATTAAGGTGCGTTAAAACGTCCTAAAAGCAATTTTTTCAGTAAATATTAACTACAGCAAATTTTATTGTACTACTATAATACCTAGTGTCGATCAAAATATAATAATTTAATACCTGATAAGCGTGCCAACGTTAACAGCTGCTCAAAAACTGGTTTAGAATTGATTGCAGAGGTTGTAAACGAAGTAGGAGTGCATTTGGAGCTTATTTAGCCATATAAAACTGCTGTCTTAAATGTTTCTGCATCCAAAAAGTTTAGGTTAAATAGTTTAGTATTACGGTGCGTTAAAACGTCTGAAAAGCACGTTTTTCAATATATATTAACTACAGAAAGTTTTATTGTACTACTATAATACCTAGCGTCGATCAAAATATAATAATTTAATACCGGATACGCGTGCCAACACTAACAGGTGCTCAAAAACGCTCTTGGAGCTAATTGTAGAGGTTGTAAATGCTGTAGGAATGCTTTTGCAGCTTATTTAGCCATATAAAACTACTGTCTTAAATGTTTCTGCATCCAAAAAGTTTAGGTTAAATAGTTTAGTATTACGGTGCGTTAAAACGTCTGAAAAGCACGGTTTTCAATATATATTAACTACAGAAAGTTTTATTGTACTACTATAATACCTAGTGTCGATCAAAATATTATAATTTAATACTTGGTAAGCGTGTCAACACTAGCAGCTGCTCAAAAACTGGTTTAGAAGTGATTGCAGAGGTTGTAAACGCTATAGGAGTGCATTTGGAGCTTAATTAGCCATATAAAAATGCTGTTTTAAATATTTCTACATCCAAAAAATTCAAGTTTAAGAGTTTAGTATTAAGGTGCGTAAAACGTCTGAAAAGCACGTTTTATAATATATATTAACTACAGATAGTTTTATTGTGTTACTATAATACCTAGTGTCGATCAAAATATAATAATTTATTACCTGATAAGCGTGCCTACACTAACAGGTGCTCAAAAACGGGCTTGGAATTAATTGCAGAGGTTGTAAACGCTGTAGGAGTGCTTTTGGAGCTTATTTAGCCATATAAAGCTACTGTTTTAAGTTTTTCTGCATCCAAAAAATTCAAGTTTAATAGTTTAGTATTAAGGTGCGTTAAAACGTCTGAAAAGCTCGTTTTTCAATATATATTAACTACAGAAATTTTTATTGTACTACTATAATAACTAGTGTCGATCAAAATATAATACTTGTATACCTCGTAAGCGTACCAACACTAACAGGTGCTCAACAACGGGCTTGGAATTAATTGCAGTGGTTGTAAACGAAGTAGGAGTGCTTTTGTAGCTGATTTAGCCATATAAAACTACTGTTTTAGGTTTTTCTGCATCCAAAAAATTCAAGTTTAATAGTTTAGTATTAAGGTGCGTAAAACGTCTGAAAAGCACGTTTTTCAATATATATTAACTACAGAAAGTTTTATTGTACTACTATAATACCTAGCGTCGATCAAAATATAATAATTTAATACCTGGTAAGCGTGTCCACCCGAGCAGCTTGTCAAACACTGGTTTAGAAGTGATTGCAGAGATTGTAAACGCTGTGGGAGTACAAGTGGAGCTTATTTAGCCATATAAAACTGATATATTAAATTTTTCTTCATCCAAAAAATTGAAGTTCAATAGTTTAGCATTAGTGTGGGTTAACACGTCTGAAAATCACTGAAACTACAGAAAATTTAATCGTACTACTGTAATAATTAGTGTCGATCAAAATATAATAATTGTATACCTGGTAAGCGTGCCAACACTAACGGGTGCTCAACCACTGGTTTAGAATTGATTGCAGAGGTTGTAAACGCTGTAGGAGTGCATTTGGAGCTTATTTAGTTATATAAAACTGCTGTCTTCAATGTTTCTGGATCCAAAAAATTCAGGTTAAATAGTTTAGTATTAAAGTGCTTTAAAACGTTTCAAAAGCAGGTTTTTCAATAACTATTAACTACAGAAAATTTTATTGTACTACTATAATACCTATTGTCGATCAAACTATAATAATGTAGCCTGATACGCGTGCCAACACACACATGTGCTCAAAAACTGGCTTAGAATTGATTGCTAAGGTTGTAAGCGCTGTAGAAGTGCATTTGGAGCTTATTTAGCCATATAAAATTGCTGTCTTAAATTTTTCTGCATCCAAAAAATTCAAGTTTAATAGTTTAGTATTAAGGTGTGCTAAAACGTCTGAAAAGCTCGTTTTTTAATATATATTAACTACAGAAAGTTTTATTGTACTACTATAATACCTAGTGTCGATCAAAATATAATAATTTAATACCTGGTAAGCGTGTCAACACTAGCAGCTGCTCAAAAACTGGTTTAGAAGTGATTTCAGAGGTTGTAAACGCTATAGGAGTGCATTTGGAGCTTATTTAGCCATATAAAACTGATATATTAAATTTTTTTGCATCCAAAAAATTCAAGTTTAATAGTTTAGTATTAAGGTGCGTAAAACGTCTGAAAACACGTTTTGCAATATATATTAACTACAGAAAGTTTTATTGTGTTACTATAATACCTAGTGTCGATCAAAATACAATAATTTAATACCTGATAAGCGTGCCAACACTAACAAGTGCTCAAAAACTAGTTTAGAATTGAATGCAGGCGTTGTAAACGGTGTAGAAGTGCATTTGGAGCTTAATTAGCCATATAAAAATGCTGTTTTAAATTTTTCTACATCCAAAAAATTCAAGTTTAAGAGTTTAGTATTAAGGTGCGTTTTTTCTTTGGCAATAGCATTTGATGCAGGATCTGCAAATTAAATATAAATTTTGAACTCATTAAGGCCCCTTTGAAATGTTTATTGAACTTATTAAGACCCCTTTCAACTAATTAAGGACTACAACACAGACCTGAAGTTTCATTTAAAAAAATTTCCTTCTGAACAACAAAACACCCGCAAGATACAAAGTGATTCAACTTCAACAACAGAAACTCTAAAAATCGAGAAGATTATTGAAAAGTAAGTGCGTATTGTTTGGCTTATGAATGTGTTTCAATACTTGGTTTATGGGGATGGACAGATACTGCAAAGACAATTTTGAATTCATTTGGTCAATAATTATTAAGAATATCAAAAATGTACTAAATACACTTGATTTTATTTTAAGGAAACAAAGGAATGAAAAATATTTTTCATCCTACTTGATTAGAAAATCGAATTTTACCATCTCCATAGAGACGAGAAAGTGTGCGTTTCTAAGGCTAGCCCTGCAAAACAACTCCCAATGGCTAGGCAAGAAAAAAAATTCGACGTTTTCCAGTAGGGGACGCTGCAATAATCTGTCAAACCAAATTTTAAAAAAAATCGCGTTTATAATTAACCTTTTTGCTTTAAATAATAGCTATTCCCCTTTTATAAAAATATTTGCTCAATAAAACTTAATTTTAGCAATGTATTCCTTACATTTTTAATATAAAATAAACATCAGATAGATTTCTGTAGAAGCTTATATCTAACTGTGGGTAGATGGCGCTGCAGTTACAAACGCTATTCGATTTGCCAACATTTGCACATTGTTTTATTATTGTTGACAGCTCGTCAATTTCAAAATAATAACCTGTAAGAGAGCTATGTTGAAAAAATTATTGCAGGATGGTGTTGTATGATGAAAAATAATGTGTAAACCATGGACGGTAAAGTGATTTACCAGGCTTCAAGAAGTGTCCAGGCTCGCTAAAGCTCGCCTGTCCATTTCTTCTTTCAGCCTGAAAAATAATCACTTTACCGCCTAGGTTTACAATATACTATTTTTAAATCCATAGGTTAAAATTAGTATATTTTACAACAAAAGATGAAAGTGAGGTTTTTTTGGTGAGGAGAGAGTTTGCTTAAGCGTAGCGAGTTAGCAATCTCACCGAACCAAAAAAACCGCACTGCGTGAATACAATTGCAAGTGCTGTTTTGTGAGCTTTGTGAATAAATTCTGATTAAAAATGCATAATAGTACGAGCGATAATGGTTTTCTTCGAGTTAACCAAATGGCAGACATGGCATCCTGTCAGTTGTAATAAATGCGGGATGTAAATAATGTATTTCTCTAGGAAATATTTTTGTAGATGCTTCCTATATCCCTTAAATCTGACACTGTAAGGATCACTTGCAAAGAAGGTAGTGAAAAATAGTAGGTATGTTATGATACTAGTGTATAAGTACGCCTTTAAAGCACGTGCGATGAGTTTAAGAGCACGACGCAAAGCAGAGTGCTTTTAACGTCGCTAGTGATGCTATTTTTTCTACGATCGTAACAGAAATATAAAAACTTAGTTTGGTGACACTTTTTCCGTCACATTGTGTTAGATATTCAAGGTTATGTTGACATTCAAACTTACGGCAAAGCGTGTTCTAATATAAAGTGTCAAATTTAGAGTGATCCCATTTGAATCGTTAACCACAAAAATGTTGGAAATCAAGTGGCAATGATTGTAACTCTCAAATGTTCTGCCATATCTCAAGTTTTGTTAAATATGGAGCGTTGGCCGATTGCTCAAAGAATATTCTGTGTAGAACATGTTTTAAGAACTGCTTCAATTATTCAAACACGACAGTTCCGGCAAAAATTTTACGTTGCAGTGACTCCATCTCGCAAGACAATTAGAAGATAGGTCACGAACTATCGCCATAGGCGATCAGTTGAAGATCTGACCTGAAACTCTGGAAGACTTAAAAAATAACATATGGCAAGTTATTGCAGAGATTCCAGCTGAAATCTGTCAACGTGTAATGGGCTCATTATTGATTCGCACGCAGATATACATCGATCGCAATGGAGGGCATCTGGTCGATGTAATTTTTAAGTTTTAAAGTTAAAAATAAATAAGAATAAAATGTGAATGTCCATTCTATAATTTCCAACAAAAAAAACTTTATAAAGTAATTCCATGTTATTTTTATTACCTGTTAAAATGGGGTCACTCTAAATTTTACACCCTTTAGTATTAAAACACGCCACCAACGGCAACGTGCAAAAAAGACGTAATTCGGGTGCTAATATTAAGAGTGCTACAAACGTCACTTTTGACACTAGAAACTGTGCAAAAAGTAGTCATTTTGACACGATAGTAGAAAAAAGAATTTTAGAAAAACGGCCGTTTTCCCCGTATTTACGCGTAAGTAAATAATGCTTTACAAATATTTTGAGCAATTCGTAAGTTTAAATGCCAATTCTGAAGCAAATTCCTAAAAATAATGTTGATGTTATAGATACAAACTTTCAAAAATAAAAAACCATTAAAAAACCAAGAATCTCTAAAAAAATAGTTCATAAAACCCACAAAACTTTTCAATAATGTATCAAACCTAGAGTTTCTGCATTTAAAATAGAAACACCCGGTGTAAGTGTGCAAAATTACAACAATTAACACAATTTTTTTATCGGTTTAGTCCGACTTGTTTGAAATTTAAGCTTTCAGGAATGACATAGTACAGTTTGTGCCATTAGAAACTAAATATAATTTCAGCGACTTATCTAAATTTTAGACAGCAACCAATGATACACTTTGAAATGGTCTTGTTCTTTTTTCCATAATGTTTATTTCAATTGCATAGTATTTGCTTTACTTTGAAACTCATATTGATTGATGTCAGTTGATATATAAATCATGCAACATTTCTAATGCCACAGACTATCAAAAACAACCAAAAATCATAAAACTAGTTATACAACTTTAAAACACTTACCAGTTGAATGGGATAACGTCATAACGATGTCTCAGAAGATGGATAATTACAGTCTGTCAATTTTACTAGGTAGTTGAACAATGTAGCATCCAAAATCATCATCATAGATTTCATTTCCAGTAAACTGACCAGGTGGCACGCATTTCAAAATTTTGAGAGTTAATTGCTGCTCATTTCATGCAATGATCGGTGGTACCCCCCAAGTAGATGATGGCGCTGTTAAAATAAAATCTTAATTCAACATTTGCAAATCTCAATTAAGTGTATTATAATTATGGATTTAAAAGGTAACACAAAACTCAAAAAGAAAGTTTAATTATATGTATGCAACAAAGAATTAGTACAATAAAGAATTAAAATTAAGCATGTTAAGGAATAGTTGAGAAAAATTATAATTTGATTTTATTTATTATTTATTTTAAACCTCCATACATGCTTGTAGTTATCGGTCAATGAATGAATGAATGAATGAATGTATGAATGAATGAATGTATGAATGAATGAATGAATGAATGAATGAATGAATGAATGAATAAATTGAATAAATAAATAAATAAATAAATACGAATAGAAAAAAATAAACTTCAGAGACATATCAAAACTGTCGTTCTTGTTAGAAGTATATTTTCGTAATGTACATAAAACTGATGACGGAGTATGGGAATATTCTAAGCAAGAATGTTGCAATTAATTTATAGAGCGTTTTCCGGCTGAAATTGAAATGCATTCTTCTAAAGCGATATATGAAGTCATTCATCGACTACTCTGAAATTTTAGACAAACAGGTAGTGTAGCAAGAAAACCGTGGTCTGGACATTCAATCCGAAGAACGCAAGAGGTTAGTGATAGTGCACAAAACATTATTGAGGCTAATCCTTCAACTTCAGTAAGAAGATTAAGCCAACAAATTAATTTATCTTCTGGAAATTGCCATAAGTACAATGTTAAAAAAGATTTAAAGCTTTTTCCTTATAAAATTCATACGAATCACCAAATTTTCCCACGAGATTTTATTCCACGTCAAATCTATTCTGAATGGTTTAGGAACAAATTAAAAGATGATGATACCCTGGACTAGGGCTGGAACGAGTAGCCGCGTACGAACAATTAGTAATATTTTATATCAGCAATTTGACATGTAAATCTCCAAAATAATGCAAATTTAAACATTATCGTTAATACTTACACTAATGATAAGATACAGTCGCAGCCATAAAAACCGGAACAGTTTTTTTGACCTAATTTTCAAAATGAGAAAACAATTGCTGATAATGGCAATTCTAATTAATAAATGTCATCAAAAGTTATTATTGAGATCTAAACAATGACTTGTGAAGACATTTATTAATTAGAATTGTCAGTGTCAGCACATCTTTTCGCATTTTGAAAATTAGGTCAAAAAAACTGTCCCGGTTTCTTTGCGGGCACTGTACATCAACTCACAGCACAAGGAATGAATGAACAAAACAGACTGGCTAATATTCCCATACAATGTGATCGCAAATCAGCAGGTCAACATCCAGAGCCGGCTGTGGGGGGGGGGGGGGGGGCTAAGGGGCTACAGTCTAATCATTTAAATCCCTTTGTACCCGTTGCGGTTTGAGGTGTAAAATGTTTTTGATATGCATGTTAAAACATTGCACTTTTTTCCTACATTGTATTAAAAACTTTCCTACCTATAATAAAATATTAATTTAATAAAATAATAAAGCATGTTTGTAGAATATGCCCCTGAACATGAGGAATGGAGCCTCTAAAAAATATTTAGCCCCGGGCCTCACATATCCTTAATCCGGCTCTCTCAACACCCAAACACCCTACAGATCAGCGTTACCAGATTCTCAGTTATAAATTATGGTAGCAGCGACAGCAACCCTCAGGCGATATCTTTGAAAAATTAAAAATTTGTGTATGCTTTTGTTGAAGGCTGCCTTTTCGGTATCGTATCTCGATTAAACCACTATCAACCTCCATTCTCACACTCAGTTACTGGACACCACATTATATTTTAATATAACAAAAAATTCAAAACTATAAACCCAATTTCCGCTTTCCGCTTATCCAGGAATAGTACATCCTACGTACTGTGGTACTTATACTACGAGCTGAATTTAGGATGAACTAAACCCGATAAAGCACAACAGCACAACCCAAGGCACAAGACTACACATGTAAACATCCTGCATCCAGCATTCAGTAATAAAAACGATGACGAAACGACTTCAAGCTATTTCAAATTCCGAAACGTTATCAAATAATCCCTAATAGCACACATGACCTTAACGCTACCTACCGTTTTAGGGGAACCCCCAGATAAAATGTCTGTGCTTGTTAATCAGCAGACGAATAATAACGCATAATTTAATTTTTGGAACTGGAGGTTGACGCTATAATTTTTACACTTTAATTCTGTTTTTGGAAACAATGGTATCATATGGTATGAAACTGTATATTATGGTATATTTTAGCTAAATTATTTTTGATGGTATCAAGTTCAAAATTATGGTATAAATACCATAATAATAGTATGTCTCGCAACAGTCGCAACACTGCTACAGATAGAAACTCTGAGATTCCCCTGATAACCACAGTTGCGCTAGCAATTTTATGTGTCCACTCACTCACTCACATTGTTGACCTTGTCCTTGTAAACGTGAATACTCTGAGAATATTCTTTTGCTTGCAGGACTTTATTACAAGAGAATTTTGTGCCTCCGAATATTCTCGAGAATATACTTCCATCACTATACAGAGTGTTTGTAGATCGCTAGATAGTCCATAACTTTGTTAATAAAGAGATATCGATTAAACTTTCATTTTCAATGCCATTAAACTTTCATTTTCAATGCCATTAAACTTTCATTTTCAATGCCAGTAAACAACCTACAAATTGTCGTCAACTAATTAAAACCATGGCCTCCTATTTTTACGTAGTGATACATGACTTCTGTTTTTTTAAATGGAACACTCCGTATATCTGTGAATATTTGAATTCAGCACTAAAAATGCTTTATGATAGCATGCTTAAACTAAAATTTGGAAAGTCAATATTTAAAAAAAAATAGAAAACATGTATGCCATGACTGACTAAAGATCACTGACATTCAAATCAGAAATGCAAAATAAATTCCACTAGGCTCTAAAAGTTCATCCTGGTCGATTTATCGCACCAAACACTACAAAAACAATTGAAAGTCATGTTTTTTTTTTAATGGAAATATATCATTTTTATTATCTCTACAGCTACTTTTAAACAAAATAGCGAATATGGTACATTATTGCAAAGCTCTTTAATTATAGTTTTCAAATGTTTAATGAAACTCATAATGTTCCATTTAAACTACATAGTTTTCAATTGTTTTAGTACGGTTGGTGAGTTAGTTCGGTCATGAGAAACTTAGAACCAAGTGGAATTTGTTTTGCATATCTTATTCGATTGTAGGTGTCATGGCCTACTTTAGCTAAATTATTTTAATATTTTTTTTAAATAATGAGTTTCAAAATTTTATTTTAAGTACGCCATCATAGAGTATTTTTAGCGCTGATTTCAAATATCTAAAAATATACAGGGTATTTCGTTTAAAAAACCAGAACCATGTATAATTACGTAAAAACAGGAGGCCATGGTTTAAATTGGTTTACGACAATTTGTAGATTGTTTACTGGTATTGAAAATAAAAAAGTTTTTTCGATATCTCTATTATTAACGTAGTTATGGGCTGTCTAGCGATCTACAAACACCCTGTATAGAATATGAAAGTGTTACCTGTCTCTAGTACAATGAAAATGATAAAACAATCCCGACTTCCATGCATACGATTTTTACATCATTTCTTTTTTGGCAAAGTTTGTTTAGCATACAATTTCATACATGCAAATTACAAAGTTTTTCGTTTTAATTGTTTCTAGATAAGCAGCCAACACATTTTTTGGGTTACGTTATGTGTTCTGAGCTTACGAATTTCCAAGTGTAGGGTTTGTAGGTTCATGATTTTGCACCTGTACTTCAAATACTTTTGCCCATTTTCTAAATTTTGTTATAGTACGGTGTAATTAGTCCAAAAAACGGCCTACCCTCAACATCCAAAGTAAAAGTTTCCCTCCAACTCCAAATTGTTCTATACATTCCACATATTGTTTGGTAAAAAGTTACACCATTTTAAGCGTCGGGTTTGGAGGGGGGAGGGGGGAGAAGTTAGTAAATTAGTAGTTTTTATCAGTTTTTCTTAAATATTTCAAAAACTATGCGGTTTAGCGCGAAAAGTGTTTTATACAAAAAAATAATCTACATTAAATTGCGAACAAAAATGGTCCTGTGCATAATCTTGCTAAAGTGAACGGTTCCAGAGTTACGGAGGTAGTACGGTGTAATTAGTCCAAAAAACGGCCTAACCTCAACATCCAAAGTAAAAGTTTCCCTCCAACTCCAAATTGTTCTATACATTCCACATATTGTTTGGTAAAAAGTTACACCATTTTAAGCGTCGGGTTTGGGGGGGGGGGAGGGGGAGAAGTTAGTAAATTAGTAGTTTTTATCAGTTTTTCTTAAATATTTCGAAAACTATGCGGTTTAGCGCGAAAAGTGTTATATACAAAAATAATCTACATTAAATTGCGAACAAAAATGGTCCTGTGAATAATCTTGCTAAAGTGTGTGAATTATGGCGGAGTGTGTGTTGAAACCTTGTAAGGACAAGGGTGGTGAACTAATTACTCTGACTAGAAAGGCGGCAATTTGCTTTAACAAAACACAATCCTGTGATTATCACATAGTTTGCACAGTATTCTAAAGACGAACAATAACAAAAATGACAGCAGAACAAAAAAAATTAGTTTCCTTAGTGATGTCATATTTTTTCCCAAAAAATATAAAAAATGTCTACATTTACACAGTCCGTAACTCTGGAACCGTTTACTTTAGCAAGATTATGCACAGGACCATTTTTGTTCACAATTTAATGTAGATTATTTTTATATATCAGACTTTTCGCGCTAAACCGCATAGTTTTCGAAATATTTAAGAAAAACTGATAAAAACTACTAATTTACTAACTTCTCCCCCCTCCACCCCCAAATCCGAAGCTTAAAATGGTGTAACTTTTTACCAAACACTATGTGGAATGTATAGAACAATTTGGATGTTGAGGTTAGGCCGTTTTTTGGACTAATTACACCATACTACCTCCGTAACTCTGGAACCGTTCACTTTAGCAAGATTATGCACGGGACCATTTTTGTTCACAATTTAATGTAGATTATTTTTTTATATAACACTTTTCGCGCTAAACCGCATATATTTCGAAATATTTAAGAAAAACTGATAAAAACTACTAATTTACTAACTTCTCCCCCCTCCCCCCAAACCCGACGCTTAAAATGGTGTAACTTTTTACCAAACAATATGTGGACTGTATAGAACAATTTGGAGCTGGAGAGAAACTTTTACTTTGGATGTTGAGGTTTGGGTCTAATTGCAGCGTACTATTAGTGCAAAGTTTAGTTACAGTGGAGTAGGATAGTCCAGACCGTATTACAGAGAGATTAGAAAAGACGATTTGGAATGAGGAAACCACATAGGCGATATTATAATTGGTAATATTTAAAATATAATAAAATGTAAATATTATGCCCTAGGCCTTCATGGTATGTAGTAAAACGTTTACTTACAATAAAATTGCAACAATGAAATTTAGGTACAGTCGCGGCATTAAAAATCCGAGTCTTATAGAGGATTTTTGCAATGTTTGGGTAATGTAAATTGGGCTTTGTGTTTGTAGGTTAGCAATTGACAGTTAAACAATGACGCATGCTGTCATATACGAGTAATTATTTTGACTTTGACTAATTTCACCAGGTAACGTGATAAGTAACGTAAGATATACCTACACTGAATCATTTTAAGTGCCCGGATTTTTAATTCCGCGACTGTACATATTTAAAAATTCTAGGGATTGTAGTTAAATATCCTGGGCTATTATACTTTTAAAAAGGCAATAGATGTTTGTGTAGTGTAGATATTCGTCTAATTATACGCTACTAAGGCTTCACTAGGTAACAAAAATTAATTGATTTATGCTGCTTAAAATGACAAGAGCCTGTTCATTTCGTTGTGGAAAAAAACAAAACCTTTCAAATCTGACAATTCTAAACTTACCACACTTAAATACTGTGAAGCATTCAGTTTTTTAGGGCAGTAGATCAGAGTTGAATCCAGGGGGTGACCGGGAGGGAAATTCCGCCCCGGAAAAATTACCACATCATATTCATATTTTTTTTATTTATAAAAGAATTGGTGAATTGCGAGGAAATAGGTAAAAATACCCCCCAGAAGTTTCATGTTGCCTCCCGGAGTAAACAGTCTGAATTCAACACTGCAGTAGATGATAAAATTTCACCCGTTGAATGAAATATTTGAAACTGACAATTTAGAATGGTCAGATTTGAAATGTTTTGTTTTTTCCATAACGAAATGAACAGGCTCTATTAGTTTACAAGTATTGATATATTCAACTGTAAAAACGCATACAAACTTTACTTTACATCAGGTAAAACGTTGTATACCTACTACTATTATTTGACTAACATTGTAAACCAGGAGTTTTATTAAATAAAATCAAGAATTGCACTTACTTGTTGTAACTACGCACTTCTGCACTTGTCCGAAGCACTTTGTTGTCTTTATGTATTCGCAGCACCACCCAAAACACAAAACTGTCGAAGGCGTTCAGTTCGACTTCGAAGGTTAAGTACACGTTTAACATATCCCTTACCTAGCAACTACGTGCTCCTGCCAAAAACACTACAGGAACAAAAGATTACGTTATTTTTAAAGCAAACGTCTACACAGTTCGTTTTATCATTTCCCTCCAATTTTCGACCGGAACTTTGAGCAAGCATTGCTGTCGGATTTTGCATCACAAATTGACCAAAAAAGTTCATAGTATACACATAGGTTCAATTCCCAATCCTTACGGAGAAATTAGAGGAGCAATTAAAATTAGGTTTTTGCCATTTTACTGTAAATTGGACAAGGATCTTCGAATGAATATTAGCAAATCTTTGTTACCAATAGAAGACCTATATTTATGAAATGGTTTTACCTTTTACATGTTTACGTATGGTTTTACGAGACTAAATATAGCAACCCGCACAATGTCTTTATTGTACAAGGTGGCTCACAAAAATGTGTCGTACCCAACTTATTCTTTCTTAAATAGAGTATAGGTAGTTAAGTATAATCATTGATTAAATAGAGTTATTAATCAATGGTATTATAAAGTATGACCAAAAATTATTTTCATCTAGTATGGCTATATTGGCTATGGAATATGAAGTTCCTAATTTATGAATGCAACTACGTACGTGTATACTTAAAAGTCAAACTTGACATTTTATTTAAGTGGCTTAAATTCATAAATTATGATCTATCCCATGGCCATACAAGATAAAAATCATTTTTGATCATACTATATAAAGTTGTATGGGTCTTAAATTAATGGTTTTGGAGATAATAGCGATTTGATTCAAAAATACTCAACGTTGCCAAAAAGTATGTTTTTGTGAATTGCCTTACGAGTGAGAAATAGTGCATCTGAGCATTAATGGGAACACCCTAGATATCTTAAATTTTGAAAACCTGTTCTAGTGAGTTTTCTTCTGATATCTTATTTCCTATCGCTGAATTTTACCGTTTATTATATTATTGGCGAGTTAAAAGAGAGCAAAATAGTTTAGCCTCTTTTAAGTTGCTTTATTAAAAGCATAACAAATAAACGTCTTTAAAATGTCAATTTGTTACGGAATTTATTCATCAGATCGACAAAGGTCGTATTTATTGTCCAAACTCGGGTACAAACTACAGGGTTCGCCGGCTTTCCGTAAAAATCACAGATCTTAATGTGTCGGAACAGATTTTGTTGCTCCGGTTACTCGCACTTAGCTCAGTCGGGAAGGGGTAGTTCGAAGACTTGAATGAAAAACCGACGGGGTACCTACCCTAAAGCTTGCTTAAAAGAATTGCCAAAGGACGCCACTCGTTTTGATGAGATTAACAGCCCTCGTGACCCAAAACGAGAAATATCACAGGGCTCTACTAAAGATTCGCTGGGTTAGCTGCACGCTGCGAAGCGTCGTCCACTAGGTTTCCTCCAAATCGGGCGGTAACCACCGGGTGGCCTTAATGACTTACCTTATGACCACCTCCCTAAAGGGGTTCAAAAGAATTTACTCAAGCCAAAGACTGTGGGGCTTTTCCAATAAAAGCACGTGTTCTAGCTTTACATTTGATTACACTCGGCTTTTTGCCACATTAGGATTGAAGATCTACAGATTTCGGGTTTAAATCAATTAAACAAACTAAGTGTGACTATATTATTATTTAATGAATGAAAATTGACACACACAGGGCCTCAAGATGGCCATAAGAAGGTTACGCCCTAACTGAAAATTGTCGGGGGATCCCAAGCAAAAGTTACCTTAATGGCTAATTACAATACACAAGTTATTTGACGAAATTAAATTCGCATGCGCAAAGTCCCGCAGCATGCGAGGCACTTTAAACATACAATTCGGTAGCACTTTCGCGACACATTAAGACAAGAAACAAAACAAAAATACAGCGGTAGATCCTACCTTTCGTAGCTAGAACACCTACTGGGTTGCTGATGGTCGGTTCCTGGATAGGCCTAGTGGCAGCTCCCAGCAATACAGCTTCCAGCAGCTTGAAAGGGTTGTTGAAGGGCTTTGCCAAAAACCAAGCGGGGACTGCAGAAGGTCGAGGACTGCGAAGACGGCGTCCACAAAGACTAACGTTGCGTCCCGCAGCGAGCGTAGAATTCCAAAGACACGACGGGCGACAGGATTTGCATAATGCAGATTGTGCCAAAAAGCACTTACGAGGCTTAATCGAAAGGTCTCCTCCAAATGTCCAGTGTAGCAGAATGTTTTCCCCACAGACAGGTGAGCGAAAACGGCAAACGAAATGGACACTTCGCCTCGGAGATCACCAGGTCGGTCGTAACACACACCAAAACCGGAATTCAGCCCACCATAACTACATCACGGACACGTTAACACGAGAACGACAATCAACCACGGAGTTTCAACAGATGACAGCTCCCCGATTCGCGGCAACAGCCCACGAACCGGGAGCGCAAAAATCACATAGGTTTTACTCGCTTGAGTGCTGGTTACTAATTCATTCTCTCAAATGCACAGGGCTTAAGAACAACGTAACGGAAGAAAGTTTTGAACTCCAAAATTAATAATCCCACATGCACGGTTAACTAAGGGTTTATCAAACTTTATTTCAATAGTCCCAAACTTGGACGTAAAATGCGTAGGCGAGAAAATACAAACAACGAAAGCCTTCGGCGGCTGAGGTCATATCTGACTTAGCAGAATTCGGGGAAGTCCCGGTTAACAAAGCACAAAGAAAACGGTTCCCACACACTTGCTATGCCACGCACGGAAGTCCACGGGCATAAATATCAAATTTCAAGAACAACAAAAAGCAATACACAAAACTTAGCGTTAGCCTGGGTTATCAATAATGCAAACCAAAGAATGAATTCACGGACACAATTCGACGAAATCTAAACTGGACGGGAATGCTTTTAATAAACTACGTGCTTCCAAAGACTGTTTACGGGACAAAATCTACGGATCGTGAACGCATTATTATTTGGGCCAAATGGAATTTAACATGTAGCTTTAAGACCCAGGGTTGAACTTTAAGCAGAGCCGTCTTCAGAAATTTATCAAGGCAAAAAAAACTATTAACGCGGCATCAAATCAACGTAATTTTGGGCAAAACGAAAGAGGTCGAAAATAATCTAACAAATTGAAACACCTAAATTCTATAAACACAAAAAATTAGGTTCTAAGATAAAAATCCAACCATTATTGACGCAAGAGATAGGTGTCAGGAAAAAAGGAGAAAGACGGAAGTAAATTACATCTACCCTCTAGGGGGCTGTATATCATACAAAAGACGAATTTTTTTCGCAAGATGCTATTCTTTTTGAAAAAAAACTCCTGTGTGACATAACAAGTGGTGTTGATTGTATAATTCCAATTGCCGGTCGGCATTAGATAATAGATATCACATGAATTTTCTTAGCTTTTTCCAAGTGAATTTGTAATAGTCGTCACAAAGCATTACTTTCGCTGTCAAATCAATTATGCCACCCAAACGATAAGCGATTGGTCGATCTACACTTCAAGCACAAAAGAAAAGGGCATACGAGTTTCAGATACAAATGGGCAACGGGAAGTAAGACTTGAAACCGCTCGAGTACGCACTGCTCGATCCAGACTAACGCTGCACGTTGATTTAAATGCCGTTCATGATCTTTTTGGGCCAGGTGAGGCTATGACCATCTAGTAATTTTGTTGGCAGAACCTCTGTTGCAACTAAATTCCCTGATGGAAATTGACGCTTTTTGCGTTAGGTTAAGTTGTTTTCAGTTTAAGGTTATATTTTTTGAATAGGTACATTGTTGCCGGATCTCTGTTTAAATGAAGAATAAAAAATTGAAATGATTTGAAAATTGACGACAGAAACGAAAATGAGAACTAATGCATAAGAAAAGCATTCAATATTAATGTTTATTGCAATTTGGATAAGAATAGTGTGTACATTATATGAATGTGCCACTTTATTTTACATACTTGCTGCATGTTTGCTTCCTTGCTGGTGTGGAAGGATAAAGACGTCACAAACTAATGCCAAATAAATTTAGTAGAGCAATTGAGCAATATTGGTCTTATGGAAATTAACATGTCAAAAATGTAAATATCTTGTCAAATGGATGGCTTGCTGATTTTACTTCATGCTGAATTTCACAAATGCCACATAACATTTCCACACTAAAATAGTAATAAGTAGGTAGGTAGTAAATTATTATACATTACGCTGGATTGTTTTTCCTTTCCAAAATTTCATTTTTTAACGTACAGTAAATATATTCTCTAATCTCCACATCAACTCGTGTTATTTTAAATCTGGTATGTCTTTTTTTAATTTGAAGTAGCATCGTTGAATGGAAATTTTTTGTTGTAACAAAATTATTTTGGGCATTTTGACTATTCCTTTGACGGAAATTAAAATTATGTATTTACTAGCAACATGATATTGTACATTTTCGTCATAGAAACAAAATATGAAACGCTACTCATAACTCCCAAGGGACTTGTCAAATTATTTCTCCCTCAAACTCATGGTAACCATGCAACTACAAATAACGTTTTAGCAACGATACAATGAGGCAATCCTTGATGTTATTTGCATATTCTAATTTTAAATGTCATTATGACATTTTGAAATTTCATACTATTCTTGCTAATGTGCTAGTAAATAAAATATTGTATGCACCACGGGAGATATTCATGTTCTTTACCTTCGGTTGACTTACAGACCTCGGGCCAACCCTCGGTCTGTTACACATGTCAACCTCCGGGAAAAAACATATTCATATCTCCCTTAATGCATAAATATCTATTTTACACACTTGATATAGATATTTATGCATTAAGGGAGATATGAATATGTTTTTTCCCTGAGGTTGACATGTGTTACGGACCGAGGGCCTCTGGCCCGAGGTCTGTAAGTCAACCGAAGGTAAAGAACATGTATATCTCCCGTGGTGCATACAATATTTTATCTACTAGCATAATCGTAAAAATAGTATGAAATTTCAAAATGTCATAATGACATTTAAAATTAGAATATGTAAGTCACATCAAGGATTGCCTCATTGTATGGTTGCTAAGACGTTAATTGTAGTTGCATTGTTACCATGAGTTTGAGGGAGAAATAATTTGACAAGTCCCTTGGGAGTTATGAGTAGCTTTTCATATTTTGTTTCTATGACGAAAATGTACAATATCATGTTGCTAGTAGATAAAATCATTTATTTTCTTACGAATATTAAAATAGTAAATTTGACAATGCGGTGGCAAGAAAAAGTCGAACTGACACAGACAGAAACAAAATCATAGCCAACTCTATCTCAAAAAGATCGTGAACGGATTATATGTTCAAAAACGAGTCGTTTTCCTGTTACAAAAACCTGACAACAAGTAATGTCAACACTCTGAATAATTAAATTTTTGGTTTGTTTATTTGATGGAAGGCCACTAGATACATTTTAACTTTCTTCGAATGGTAACTGATATCACCACCGTGTCATGTCTCCATGGATAATTAATTCTTTTGTTTCATTATGGCTGAAAATAAAATAATAATTCTTCGTAAATAATCTGAAGTTTCAACACAAAAATTACTGTGGGCCGGTTGCAGAAAGCAATGTTAAGTCTGGTGTTAGCTAACACGACGTCAAAGTGAACAAAAACGAATCAAATCTCAAATGCTTATGGTAACTAATACATTAGTAAACAAAATTTGATGCGATTTTGTTCACTTTGACGCGATGTTAGCTAACACCAGACTTAACATTGCTTTCTGCAACCGGCCCTGTAAGTAACAGGAAAACGACTCATTTTTACTTCCTTTTACGATAAAGGAAGTATTGGATTCACCCCAAAAATTCGAAATTGAGTTCTCAACAGATCTTCACGTTTTAGAGTCCCCTGATCCCAAAAAACATATATATTTTTTCATTGGTCTGTCTGTCTGTGTGTCTGTCTGTCTGTCTGTGTGTCTGTCTGTGAATATCTCAAAAATGAAAAGAGGTATGGCGTTGAAACTTCATATATAAGTTTTGTGTAATATGTAGATGAGACAGCAAGCTTTTGAAGGAAATCGCACAACCGGAAGTATGGTGTTTACTTTTGTGATTTTTCAGTTTTTTTTCGATTTTTTCAAAAACGGGTCTAACGATTTATTTCAAACTTTGCATTTTTTTAACTTTTTTAATGTGTATTGATATGAGATAGGTGATTTTCTAGTTGAATACTTCTAAAGTGGATTTCTTGTGTTTTCTTTTCTATTTTTTTTATTAACTCCTATTTTAAATAGAACACCCGGTATATTATTACATTATTGAACCGTTTTTGTAGAATTTGTAGTTTTGAAAATTTTTGACAAATGCTTAAAAATTAAAAATGAAATTTTGAATTATAAGATCACTGTAAAAGGAAATTGTGGGAGTGTATCACACCAGATTTTTGGACATATGTTTATTCAACTTTTTTCATCATTTTGATGACTAGAATAAGCTCCTGAAGTAGCGGCCCACATTTATGTTACACCCTGTATATAAATGAATGTTTCTTTGTCCCGCATGCATTCTAATACCATTCATCCGATTGCGAAGAAACTTTGGTGAGTTATTGTGAGCACACCCCCGAAGGCTTATGAACAACCATTTTACAACAGGTGGCGCTGGGGTCGAGATATTTCGATAATTTGTATTTATGTTCCGATTTAACTCATATTCGGAATATATATTGGTTACGTGAAAAGAAATGTTTGTACAAAAAATCAACCCGGTAGGTGGCGCTGGAGTCAAAATATTTACAAAAATGTGTATTTTTGGTCCGATTTAGCTCATATTCGGAATATATGTTGGTTACGTGGAAAGAAATGTTTATACAAAAAATGAACCTGGTAGGTGGCGCTGGAGTCAAGATATTTACGAAAATGTGTATTTATGGTCCGACTTAGCTCATATTCGGATTATATGTTGGTTACGTGGAAAGAAATGTTTATACAAAAAATGAACTTGGTAGGTGGCGCTGGAGTGAAGATATTTACGAAAATGTGTATTTATGGTCCGATTTAGCTCATATTCGGATATGTTGGTTACGTGGAAAGAAATGTGTATACAAAAAATAAACCCGGTAGGTGGCGCTGGAGTCAAGATATTAACGAAAATGTGTATTTATGGTGCGATTTGACGTACTTATATTCAGAAGGTGTGTGTACAAAAACAAATTATTTTTGGGCAGAACAATGTTTGCCGGGTCAGCTAGTATATTACATAAAATGTTACGTTTTTAATAGTGTTTACAAAAATCGTTAAGATTTTCAAAATTCGGAAAATACAATAGTAAATAAAATGTGATGTGATAGTAGGGGACTTTAACCTTAAATTATTAGATCTAAAGCATCGTTAATGTCCAAAATTTCAAGAATCTCATAATGTTGAATAATTACGTTATAAAAAATAATATAAGCGTAGTGGTCACTCGAGTGACCCCTGAATCCTAAATTCTTATAGACTATGTATTGGTTGACCACAAAAAGTGTAAATTGTTCAGAAATAAAATTATTGCCAAACGCACTGTCTGATCATAACAGGCTTGTTTTTAACATAATGGATAAGGTTAGTTTGTACAAACAAAAAGTTACAAATGAAATGAAATGTGTAGATGTAAATCATGTAAAGGTTAGAAAACTATTTAATGAGAGTAAATAATAGTATATAGTCTCTTCAAAAGCTGACAGATACCGTTAACATATGTAAATCCCAAGCAGAGTACATAAAAGTTGTAATATTTATGTCGTGAGAATAATATATGGGTCAATAGCGAAATATTACAATTAATCAAGCAAAATGATAGGCTGATAAGAACATTCAAAAAATAGGGACAATCCTGTAATATAGTGAATATAAAACCTTGAAAAATGGAATATCAAATAAAATAAAGTCGTTTAAAAATCAGAGTGTGGAAATTCTGTTTCTATTGCTACTTTCTGTTTCATTTTCACAATTACCAAGTAGTGGTTCGAGTCTGCGTTCGCTCCTGTGTAATATCTCACATCTCGTATGCCTTTTTTGTCAGTTTTTTTTTGTTATCAGCACATGATCTATTTGGCTTTCATGTTCTCCTCCTGGGTGTTTCCAGGTTACATTATGCTCCCTTCTGTGTTTAAATTTTGTGCTACTAATGACCATGTCCATTGCTGCGGTGTAGTTACTTAGTATATGTCCATTTTTGTTTGTGTATTGTTTCTTTTCCTGCTACTCCATCTATGTATTCTTCCTGTCCCATTTGTGCATTAAAATCACCTAGTGTTATTAACGTGTCATGTGGTTGCACTTCGCTTATTTCTAGCAGTTTTTCATAAAATTGGTCTTTGACATTTTCTTCTGCATCATCTGTCGGTGCATATGCATTGATTACAGTTATATTAGCTAATTTTGATTTTATCGTGATCATCGAGAGTCTACCACTTATTGCATTGAATACCCTTAACTGGTAACGTGCCGTCTGTGCGACTGCAAGCAAATTTTAATCTCAAGGTTTCAGCAAAAACTCGTAGGCATGGCAGTCCCTGTGAATTACAATATTTCTTTAAGTTTTTTTTACAAATGCATTGTTTTACTTATTATTAATCGTAAAATAAATAAAATTACTTTTGCTCAAAAGTTTTAATTTTTTTTATCTTGGTCTGGTAAAAAGTACATTGCCAATTTGTGTTCAAGTTGAAGATTATGTTATAATTTTTTCTTTACATTAAGTTTTCGGTTATTATTACTAAACAATATATGCCTAACAAACTATATATATATTTAAAAAATAAAACAATTTAATTTTTTTCGCTTCAAAGGTGTGCCAGTCTCACAGACTGCACGTTACCAGTTGTGCTCCAAACTTACACGTTACCAGATCGTATTTTTCAGTTTAATATTTACAAGAAAGCCGGTACCGTTTCTTCCTTTCTTTTCTTCTCCACTGTAAAACATTGTGTAGTTTCCTGAGCTTATCTCACCCTGTCCTTCCCATCGTATTTCTTGCAGTACTGCTATATCTATGATATATCTAGTTCTTTCTTTTGAGATTTATTTCATTTTTTCTGGTTTTAGCATGGTCATTACGTTCCATGTTCCTAATTTTAATAGATGTCTAGCTCTTTTGGCTTTCTTACTTCTATAGTTTTGTTTCTGGATATTGTGTTTTCTTTTCATTCTGTATTTTCCATTCTCCTTCTGTTTTAGGCGTATCTAATGATTTATTTTTCTTAGTCTTTCCATTTTCTTAGCGGTCGTCTGGTTTATTGACAGTCATGTTCTTTTTTTAACTAGTTTGTTGTTCGTCTTCCAGTATAGGTGATTGGTCTCATGTGTTTTCTTATTTATTCATCTCCTACGTTTAGAGGTGATCTTTCACTTAGCTTTCTTATTTTCTGATGTTTGTCCATATAATCCTCTTTCTTGCTTGTCTCGTGCCTTCTTACTGCATCTTCCCCAATTGCTTCCTCTACTTCTCCCGTTCTTTCTTATTGCTCCAGTGTGTACGCTTCATTGTTGATTATTAACTTATTGTTTCGGAGATTTGCAGTGTATCTCTTGCTTTTTGCCTCTCTCATGTATTTTATTAGGTTTTCCTTTCTTCGAGGATTTGCTTTGGGTAGTCTTCATTGATCCAGATGTTTCTTCCTTTTAGGTTTCTTGTGGCCTTCATTATCTCCTGTTTCTTATTCAATGTTGCTATTTCTATTAATATTGGTCTGTTCCTCTGGTTTTCCTCTCCATTCCTTCATAGTCTTCTAATTTCTTGTACTTCCCTTTCCATTATTGTTACAATCTCCTGATATTTCTGGAGACTGTCGTCAGGAATAAAACAACGACAAATAAAAATAAAAGTCAACGTAATTTTAGTATAACATAGTTACATTGTAATACTTAAAAGTATGTATGGAAAATTGTTCTTAATTAATGTTATATATAACATTCGCAAATTCACACTCAGCTGCTAAGCGCAAACGCAGGGAAAAACTAAAAATTAACATAGTTGATAAGGCACGCAGGTGCACTTGGTTATTTTTAAAACATATAGAAACAATTTCGACAAATTGTATGGCTGTGTGTAAAATTACTTTTTTCGTACACTAGCATTGAAAGAGCTACTTTGCAGTACAATTTATTAATCAGAAAGTTGCACTTTGCGGTATTCGTACGGAAAAGTAGTATTTTGCGGTATTCGTACGGCAAAGTAGCACTTTGCCGTACGTTTCCTTAGTTACAACACATATAATATTTCATTACATTAATATTACTCTACTTATTTGCTATATACGAGGATAAATTTAGTATTCCGTTTTGTATGCTAGTGTACGAAAAAATATTGTACGAAACTCGTATGAAAGTGGCTTTTCCATACTCGTCTCGAAATTCCGGACTCGGCCTAACGGCCTCTTCCGGAAACATCTCACTCGTACTGAAAAGCTCCACTTTCTATACTTGTTACGTAAATTACTATTAAGTAGCTACATATAATGTTTGTCGGTAAAAAAACTGTTAAAAATAAATAAAGATGCTGACAGTTTCCCGAAAGCGAGATTTATATACTGTTTTGTAATAATATTCTTGGTGTTTCTAAAACAATTAGTAAAGGAATACGATCGAATTAATAAGTTCAGAAATAATTTCTCATAATTTTTAAACCAAACAGCTTTAGAGTTTCTATATGTTATTTCATAAATAACGTAGTGGAGATATTGAATAACTACAAGGAGCGTGAAAGTGGAAATGAATGTATAAATTTAAGTACTAAATGGCAAGATGTTTGTAATCTCATATAATATAATGTAAATGTATTTTCTTTCATTTATATTGGGCATAGATACCTAAACGCAGCAGCTCAGGAACTACTGTAATTATGGGTGGAAAAACATTTTTTTGAGTGTTTTAACATAACTATGCTTTATGTATTATGTTCGACTGTTCCATAAACACTTTATTATAGTATTATTTAGCGTCCATAAAGTGCCACTTTAGTCCGTAGAGTAAAGTAAAACGGCAGCCTGTCAATGTCCTATAGTTATTTTCAAAATAAGTATAATTTTATTCAAATCGGGAAAGAAGATTATATTAGCTGAAAAATTTACAAATAATAAAAAGGAATTCATCTTTAATACTCGTCCAATAAAATCTTACATTATGTACTTGATAAATAAATAGCTATAATAGTTACAATGACGCTAAAATGCTTTTTAGTCACGTATTCAATGGTCATATGAAATATCAGTTTTCCTGTCTTCTCGCTCAGAATAAGTGGTTTTCGAAGTGTTGTCTGTCTAGCAGTTTGTAAGCCTGTAGTTTTGGGAGTCTGTCAGTCTGCTTGTGACCTCTCTACAGCCCAGATGGTTTAATAGATCGGCCTCAAAATTTATATCTTTGTTTTTAATATAAATTTGGAGATCCCAATCATTTTTGCTTAAAATCCTGTAACCGGAAGTGATATTTTACACTTGTGGTTTTCTGTTTTCCCAGAAAATGTTATAGTTGTTTGTTAAACATTAAATTTTATTGAACAAGATGATATATCGTGTAATTATATTTAGTTCAAACACAAAAGTTTCTCCAAAACGTAGGGGAATAGACATGTTTAAATCTGTTGTATATTACGTAATGATCTATAACTTTTGTCAAAAAAGTTTTTTGTTAGTATACTTAATGATAAATCGCAATTTTTACAGGCAGTAAAAGCAAGTCGTGTGGTGACCACACTTCATTTTTTTTGCATATGGTAATGCAATCTAGGGAAACCAATGACTGCAAGCATTCTCACTAGATTGATAGGAACTTCTGGTTATTATTTTGCAATGAGGTTAGGTTTCATGTTGACTGGTTGACACCGTAATTATTTTAAATTGTAGTTCTGGCTATTATAAACTGAATTTGTCCTTAGTGCAATACCTACTTAACCAAATTATATAATCACATTTTAAGTGTATAATAGCTTCCATTAGGAGCATCTCATAGCGCAGCAATTTTTTTATTGCAGCGCTGCGCTGCCCGAAAAGCCCTCTTAATGCATCATAGACATATTGTCTTATAGAAATTGGCATCTTATTGCCGCAATTTTCAGAAGTGAAAACAGCGCCACTTTTGAGTTCAATAGAGAAACGGAACAGCATGTGAAAGGTTTTACCGTCTTTTATGTTGGTATTTGTCAAAATAGATACTTTTAAAAACATATGCAGAGTTTTTCTTCTGGCGAAACCTATATTTCAATAATGCCTGCTGCTATAATCGCAAATAGAATTGCTAGGCACCGTTATAAACCTTGACAAATCAAAACTATATACATGTCAGATTGTCAGATCTCACAAAAAGGTGCTGGTGCTGGTTTAAGTGCTGCATTAAGAGGCATTTTTGCATAAGAGCATAGTTTAATGTCGAAGTATGGTGGCCTCTTACGGCGTCGTGCCGCTGTACTAGGTCACCGCCTACGTGTTGGTAAATTAGTAAATTATTTGAACATCCGTAAAATTTTGGATTTGTTCATATCACGTTCTTGGCCATTCTTTGGCTAAACCAACTAGATAATGTAAAACTCCTGTTTTTGTGCATATTAATATCTCTCTTCGAATGGATCACTCTGTATATCTAAGAAAAATTTGTACTTAAGTTAAAATGTTCGCACTGCAGTCTATAAATAAAAATTTTACTTGGGATGATCTGTTGAATTACGCAAAATACAAATTAACATTGAAAGGGGGAAGAACTATGTTATTTAAAAGTTTAAAATCAGTGTGAAATAACTATAAACTGAAACATTACCTACAGGACCTATTGTTACTAGTATTTAATATAACATATGTAGTAAATGGTGCATATATAATAAATCGAATCGTAATTTACCTACCTTTGCTTCATACTTTTATGTAAGTACTGTTATTACTGGGCATATTATATGATAACATAAATTTGTTTATAATTTCACAATTTACTTATACTGATTCTTTGTCGTTTTGTATATAACCTTAAGTTCGCACTAAATACAACTCCAGCTATGATTAATAATCGGTAATAATCACACAATTTGTTATATTGCAGACGATAATGTCTTCATACATATCAATATATAAAAATAACAGAAACCATCATTTATTTTATCATTTTATTGATTTAAAAACGTAATCGTCTTCGTTAAATGTTGCCTTAAAGATTTTTCATTTTCTGGAAAATTTACAGATTTAGCTATGTTATGACATCTGATTTTTGTATACATTTTTATGATTAATTTAGTTAATACGAAGGTCAAGCTAAATTTATTTAAAATACCTATCGAAAACGGTTTCATATTTTTTTGGGTTTTATTTTAAATGTGCTCAAAGTAATTCCCTTCAGCAATAGTACACACGACTATTCCTTTCTCTTACTGCTTATAAGTTGCCAATCAACTTCTTTACAAACTCCTTCAATACAATCGTGAACTGCGGTATCAATCTCTTCATCTGACGAGAACCTACTTGCCAATGTTTTTAAGCCCAGCATTTATGCTCCATCACCCCAAAATATCGAGAAATCTGCACAATCAACGTGTTATCATATCAAAGCAATTTTCATATTTCGTAAACATTTGTAGAAATTGCGGTTCTGCATATCATACTTTAAAACAAGCAAATACATATTTTTACTCGCTTTAAATATTAAATAATTTTTACGTAGTTACACACTCGCCTTTTTGTAGGTAACCGAATCATATCTATGATTTCGTATAGCAAATTTGTTACCGTTTGTTTAAACGACAACGATAAAAACATTATCCGTTCAATTATCTCATCAGATGCACTGAAGCTGCGACGCTGCGAGTGCTTAAAAACATGCTTATCTAGCAAGTAAACTCTACGCAGTATGGGGTTATGTGGTTACTTGACAATGTCAAGGCGTCACATGACATGATTCATAAATAATGATGCCATAATAATTCATAGATTGTTAGAAAGTATGTAGCACAGTGTGAGCGTAATTTCCTCGAAATTGTATTGTAGGCAACACATTGTAGGAATAGGTTTTAAAAATTACTGGTAAGATCTATCACTAGAATTGATTGTACCAGTGGTGGCTAAATAATTCCAAAAATTTATAGCTTTATAAGTAATAATTTGCAGCAAATGAGCAGTAACAATAATGAGCCATTAAATTAAAGGCATAATGCTCTTTCCTAAAACCATCTTATTACAAATGCTGTAAGAAAAATGAAATAAAATTATTCAATATTCTAACCCACAAAACATATCTGTCAAAACATGTAGGTAACCAGAAAGTTGGGGTGATACACCAGCGAGAAACATGAAGCAAAATATTACTAGGATTTAATTCAAAATTTCCCGCTCTTTCCCCACTTTTTAGTAATCACGCTGTACTACGTTTTATTAATTATGCGTTAAAATGGCGATACACATAATACTAATTCATAGTTTTAAAAGAGCGCTTTTACATTCTAGAAGCAAACCACAACTGACTGTCGAATACTCGTATGGCACCATCTTGCTCTCTGCCCTGCACGCGGAGTTATGTTTAATGCCTCCTAATTTTTGGATCTGAAATCAGCGCCACTGTCATATTTAGTTGAAACTTGCCGTCTTCCCGAAGCGCATTGCACCGCCATCTCGTGCTAATGTAAAAGTGCCGCTGTTTTCATTTCTGGAAGTTGCTGCAATAAGATGATAATTTCTATAAGACAATTGTCTATGACGCATTAAGATGGCTTTTCCGGCATCGCAGCATTAAAAAATTCCTGCGCTAAAAGCCGCTTTTAATGCTGCACTGTCGCAGTAAGGGGTATGTTTCCATTATAATAACAATAATAATGGACTTTTATTTTCAGTCAGACATAAACAAATAATAATAATAATGACAATGAAAATACTTACATATTGCATATTAACTACAGACATTTTTATTGTACTGCTATAATACCTAGTGTCGATCACAATATAATAATTTTATCCGTGGTAAGCGTGCCATCACTAACAGGTGCTCAACAACTGGCTTAGAATTAATTGCAGAGGTTGTAAACGATGTAGGGGTGCATTAGGGGCTTATTTAGCCATATAAAACTGCCATATTAAATTTTTCTGCATCCAAAAGATTCCAGTTCAATAGTTTAGCATTAAGGTGCGTTAAAACGTCTGAAAGGCACGTTTTCAGTAAATATTAACTACAGAAAATTTTACAGTACCCCTATAATACTTAGTGTCGATCAAAATATAATAATTTTATCTTTGGTAAGCTTGCCAACAATAGCAGGTGCTTAAAAAAGGGCTTGGAATTAGTTGCAAAGGTTGTAAGCGCTGTAGGCGTTCTTTTGGAGCTTATTTAGCCATATAAAACTACTGTCTTAAATTTTTCTGCATCTAAAAATTTCAGGTTCAATAGTTTAGTATTAAGGTGCGTTAAAACGTCTGAAAAGCACGTTTTTCAATAGATATTAATAATAGTAATAATAATAATAATGGACTTTTATTTTCAGTGAGACATAAACAAATAATAATAATAATGACAATGAAAATACTTACATATTGCATATTAACTACAGACATTTTATTGTACTGCTATAATACCTAGTGTCGATCACAATATAATAATTTTATCCCTGGTAAGCGTGCCATCACTAGCAGGTGTTCAACAACTGGCTTAGAATAATTGCAGAGGTTGTAAACGATGTAGGAGTGCATTAGGAGCTTATTTAGCCATATAAAACTGCTATATTAAATTTTTCTGCATCCAAAAGATTCAAGTTCAATAGTGTAGCATTAAGGTGTGTTAAAACGTCTGAAAGGCACGTTTTTCATTAAATATTAACTACAGAAAATTTTACAGTACTTCTATAATACCTAGTGTCAATCAAAATATAATAATTTTATCTTTGGTAAGCGTGCCAACACTAACAGGTGCTCAAAAACGGGCTTGGAATTAGTTGCAGAGGTTGTAAACGCAGTAGGAGTGCTTTTGGAGCTTATTTAGCCATATAAAGCAACTGTCTTAAATTTTTCTGCATCTAAAAATTTCAGGTTCAATAGTTTAGTATTAAGGTGCGTTAAAACGTCTGAAAAGCACGTTTTTCAATAGATATTAATAATAGTAATAATAATAATATTGGACTTTTATTTTCAGTGAGCCATAAACAAATAATAATAATAATGACAATGAAAATACTTACATATAGCATATTAACTACAGACTTTTTATTGTACTGCTATAATACCTAGTGTCGATCACAATATAATAATTTTATCCCTGGTAAGCGTGCCATTACTAACAGGTGCTCAATAACTCGCTTAGAATTAATTGCAGAGGTTGTAAACAATGTAGAAGTGCATTATGAGCTTATTTAGCCATATAAAACTGCTTTATTAAATTTTTCTGCATCCAAAAGATTCAAGTTCAATAGTTTAGTATTAAGGTGCGTTAAAACGTCTGAAAGGCACGTTTTTCAGTAAATATTAACTACAGAAAATTTTACAGTACTCCTATAATACCTAGTGTCAATCAAAATATAATAATTTTATCTTTGGTAAGCGTGCCAACACTAACAGGTGCTTAAAAACGGGCTTGGAATTAGTTGCAGAGGTTGTAAACGCTGTAGGCGTTCTTTTGGAGATTATTTAGCCATATAAAGCTACCGTCTTAGATTTTTCTGCTTCTAAAAATTTCAGGTTCAATATTTTAGTATTGAGGTGCGTTAAAACGTCTGAAAGGCACGTTTTTAATTAAATATTAACTACAGAAAATTTTACAGTACCTCTATAATACCTAGTGTCGATCAAAATATAATAATTTTATCTTTGGTAAGCGTGCCAACACTAACAGGTGCTCAAAAACGGGCTTGGAATTAGTTGCAGAGGTTGTAAACGTTGTAGGAGTGCTTTTGGAGCTTATTTAGCCATATAAAGCTAGTGTCTTAAATTTTTCTGCATCTAAAAATTTCAGGTTCAATAGTTTAGTATTAAGGTGCGTTAAAACGTCTGAAAAGCACGTTTTTCAATATATATTAATAATAGTAATAATAATAATAATGGACTTTTATTTTCAGTGAGACATAAACAAATAATAATAATAATGACAATGAAAATACTTACATATTGCATATTAACTACAGAAATTTTTATTGTACTACTATAATACCTAGTGTCGATCAAAATATAATAATTTTATCTTTGGTAAGCGTGCCAACACTAACAGGTGCTCAAAAACGGGCTTGGAATTAGTTGCAGAGGTTGTAAACGCTGTTGGCGTTCTTTTGGAGATTATTTAGCCATATACAACTACTGTCTTAAATTTTTCTGCATCTAAAAATTTCAGGTTCAATAGTTTAGTATTAAGGTGCGTTAAAACGTCTGAAAAGCACGTTTTTCAATATATATTAATAATAGTAATAATAATAATAATGGACTTTTATTTTCAGTGAGACATAAACAAATAATAATAATAATGACAATGAAAATATTTACATATTGCATATTAACTACAGACATTTTTATTGTACTGCTATAATACCTAGTGTCGATCAAAATATAATAATTTTATCCCTGGTAAGCGTGCCATCACTAACAAGTGCTCAACAACTGGCTTAGAATTAATTGCTGAGGTTGTAAATGTTGTATGAGTGCATTGGGAGCTTATTTAGCCATATAAAGCTACTGTCTTAAATTTTTCTGCATCTAAAAATTTCAGGTTTAATATTTTAGTATTGAGGTGCGTTAAAACGTCTGAAAAACACGTTTTTCAATATATATATATAATAGTAATAATAATAATAATAATGGACTTTTATTTTCAGTGAGACATCAACAAATAATCATAATAATGACAATGAAAATACTTACATATTGCATATTAACTACAGAAATGTTTATTGACTACTATAATACCTAGTGTCGATCAAAATATAATAATTTTATCCCTGGTAAGCGTGCTATCACTACCAGGTGCTCAACTACTGGTTTAGAATTAATTGCAGAGGTTGTAAAAGATGTAGGAGTGCATTGGGAGCTTATTTAGCCATATAAAACTATTGTCTTAAATTTTTCTGCATCTAAAAATTTCAGTTTCAATATTTTAGTATTGAGGTGCGTTAAAACGTCTGAAAGGCACGTTTTTCATTAAATATAAATTACAGAAAATTTTACAGTACTTCTATAATACCTAGTGTCAATCAAAATATAATAATTTTATCTTTGGTAAGCGTGCCAATACTAACAGGTGCACAAAAACGGGCTTGGAATTAGTTGCAGAGGTTGTAAACGCTGTAGGGGTGCTTTTGGAGCTTATTTAGCCATATAAAACTACTGTCTTAAATTTTTCTGTATCTAGAAATTTCAGGTTCAATAGTTTAGTATTAAGGTGCGTTAAAACGTCTGAAAACCACGTTTTTCAGTAAATATTAACTACAGAAAATTTTACAGTATTCCTATAATAACTAGTGTCGATCAAAATATAATAATTTTATCCCTGGTAAGATTGCTATCACTAACAGGTGCTCAACGACTGGCTTAGAATTGAGTGCAGAGGTTGTAAACGCTGTAGGAGTGCATTTGGAGCGTATTTAGCTATATAAAACTGCTGTCTTAAATTTTTCTGCATCCAAAAAATTCAGGTTCAATAGTTTAGTATTAGGGTGCGTTAAGACGCCTGAAAGGCACGTTTTTCAGTAAATATTAACTACAGAAAATTTAATTGAACTCCTATAATACCTAGTGTCGATCAAAATATAATTGTATCCCTGGTAAACGTGCCAACACTAGCAGGTGCTCAAAAACTGGTTTAGAAGTGATTGCAGAGGTTGTAAACGATGTAGGAGTGCATTGGGAGCTTATTTAGCTATATCAAACTGCTATATTAAATTAAATATAAATAATTAAAAGGCACGTTTTTCAGTAAATATTAACTACAGAAGATTTTATTGTACTCCTATAATACCTAGTGTCGATGAAAATATAATAATTTTATCTTTGGTAAGCGTGCCAACACTAACAGCTGCTCAAAAATGGGCTTTTAATTAATTACAGACGTAAACGCCGGAGGAGTGCTTTTGGAGCTTATTTAGCCATATAAAACTACTGTGTTAAAATTTTCTGCATTTAAAAAATTCAAGTTTAATAGTTTAGTAATAAGGTGCGTTAAAACGTCTGAAAAGCACGTTTTTGATTTTACATTAACTACAGAAAATTTTATTGTACTACTATAATAACTAGTGTCGATCAAAATATAATAATTTTATCCCTTGTAAGCGTGCTCTCACTAACAGGTGCTCAACAACTGGCTTAGTATTGATTGCAGAGGTTGTAAACGATGTAGGTGTGCATTAGGAGCTTATTTAGCCATATAAAACTGCTGTATTAAAATTTTCTGCATCCAAAAAGTTCAAGTATAATAGTTTAGAATTAAGGTGCGTTAAAACGTCTGAAAAGCATGTTTTTCAGTAATTATTAACTAAAGCAAATTTTATAATACTACTACAATACCTAGTGTCTATCAAAATAAAATAATTTTATACCTGCTAGCCGTGCCAACACTAACATGTGCTCAATAACTGGCTTAGAATTGCAGAGGTTGTAAACTCTGTAGGAGTTCAGTTGAAGCTTCTTTAGCTATATAAAACTGCTGTCTTAAATTTTTCTGCATCCTAAAAATTCAGGTTCAATAGTTTAGTAATAAGGTGCTTAAAAATTTCTGAAAGGCACGTTTTTCAGTAACTATAATAATAATAATAGTGTTTATTTCCAAACTAATTTACATTTTTTTTTGTATTAACATTAACTAATAGAATAGAATGGAAAAGCGATGGCAATCAGATGAACCCTACTAGGGGGATCCCATTAGATTTCAAAGGATTAATGGTAAGCGAATGTAAAGCAGCTAATTGAACTAAATTGTTTAAATCTTCATTAATACGGCTACAAGCAACAACAGCGTCCTCAGGTTTATACGAATAATACAGCTGCGTATCGTCAGTATACTGATGATATACGCAGTGTTTTAGAATTTTACATAGACTGGAAGAATAAATTATATAGAGTAATGGGCCCAAAACCGATCCCTGAGGAACCCCATGTTTAAGAGTTTGAAGCTCAGACCTATCATTTGCCAACACCACGCACTGCTGTCTGTTGCACAGATAATCCTGAATAAAATTTAATGCTACATTATCAAAACCAAAATGCTGCAGAACAGCCAACAGTACGCGGTGATTGATTGTATCAAAGGCCTTGGAAAAATCAAGTAGAACTAGAGCTGTTAACTTGCCTTCATCGGTAGCTTGAAATATATCATCAGTCACTTTTAATAAGGCAGAGACGCAACTGTGATTTGAACGAAACCCAGATTGATGATTTGAAAATAACTGATATTTATTAAAATGAGCTCTGATTTGATTGTCCACGATTTTTTCCATGGCCTTCGACAACGCGGGAAGAATGCTGATAGGTCTAAGATTTTTTAGCTCTTTGGGGCTGTTGACTTTACCGATAGGTTTAACATATGCCTTTTTCCATTCATCTGGAAAAACACCTTCCAGCAGGCAGGTATTAATAATATGTGTAATAAATGGTAATAGAAAAGGACAACACAAGTGCAACATCACTATATTAATACCGTCGCAACCAGTAGCTTTAGATTTAATACTATTTAAACACTTTAAAACTTCATCTTCATCAACTGCAGAAAAATTAAATTTAGTAATGTTGGGCTTTATATTTTGGTAAACTCTAAAAACTTCAGAATCTGGATTGTCAATTCCTTGAATTGAACTAAGAAAATAATTATTTATTATATTAGCATTGTCAAAATGTGGGGGGAGGGTATGCTGTGTTTTCTTAGTATAGATGTCACAGTTTCTTAGCTCTTTCCAAAACAATTTGGAGTTTCCTTGTGAAAATTTGTAATTTAAGTAAACTTTTTTTTCATTTCTAATTGAGAAAGTGACAAGATTTCGCAACGATTTATAGTAATTCCAATGCTCTTGTCGTTTAGACTTTTTAAAGCGCTTATAGGCAGCATCTCTTAGTGTCATCATCAATCTAATGGTATCTGTAAGCCACGGAGCTTTTGGTTTGCGAAAAGTAGCAGTTTTGAAAGGAGCAAAAATATTAAAAGCTTCGAGAATATTATCATTAAAAAATCTAACCTTATTATCAATTGGCTGCAGATCATATATTTGGTACCACGGTATTAACCTAATATGGTGTTCAAAGTTGTCGTAATCAAAGTTAGAAAAGTCACGAAAAGTGTGTACTACTGGTTGCAACTTTTCCACAGCTGTATTGATATTGCAATAAACTAGTTCATGGTCAGAGAACGCATGGAGGTGTTTGGTACCTGCTGTTTTTACCAAATCAGAATTAGTGATAAGTATATGATCTAAGAGAGAAGCCGTCGTAGCAGTGATTCTGGTTGGTTCTCTAATCAGTTGCTTAAGACCAATAGCATCAAGTAAGGAAGTATATGCAATTGTTTCAGTAGAGCCAAACTCAAACATATTTATGTTAATATCACCTAGACTGATAATTTCGTCGTGTCTAAGAAGTATATTACGGAAGTTTTCTTCCGATGTGTCAATAAAACTACGATATTTATTTCTATGGGGCAAATAAATTCCTCCAATAGCAAATTTTTGTTTGTTGATATTAACACAAATCCACAACTGTTCAAAATCAGGATGATCGATGGCACCAACTAAACCAAAATTTAAAGATGATTTTATGTAGAAAGCAATACCGCCGCCAAATGTGGGACGATCTTTACGGAGCAAAGTATAATTTTCCATATTAACGACATCATCATTTATATTGGCATTAAGAAAAGTCTCAGAGATGAAAATTAAATCATAATTGTTGGATCTGACGTGATCCTTAAAAATATATAAATTATTCGTAAGTGACCGGGCATTGGTGTGTGCAACATTTAAAGTATTAATGGTCGACTAAGTAAATAACAAACAAATGATATTATTTTTCTAATTTATGGAAAAGAAAACAAAATAATTCAATAAATTCAATAAATTAACTGATTAATTTATTGTATGGGTAAAGGTACTTTACGTGGCTCACCGGCATAATCGAGGGAAGGGAAGAAACCATTAAACATGTAAGTTATTGACCTCATCTTCAGTGATGACTGCTTGTATGCCACTACTGCTCTTTATCCAGATCTTGCCATCGCGGGTCCATACGTTTTCTTTCCTAAACTTCTCTTTGGCCATCTTAGGAACCTGCAGCCTAGATCTGGTTAGATCCTCGGAGATAGTGATTCCAGTTCCTTTCAATTCCTTTTTACAACTTAAGACTGCTGTGCGATCATGATAATTTCACGATGATATGTCTGCTACTGGCATTCCTACCGACGCGATGTGCTCGATCCAAAGCATCACGCTTCAATTCCACGCCCAAATCGTTTTTAAATAATTTTAGCACGACGTTATCTACAACTTCCTCATGGGTTTGCCGTACACCGAAAATACGGATATTATTCCGGCGTGAATACTGCTGCAAGTCTTCCATAGCGGTATTTAAATGCTTGTTTTCCTTAATTAACTGTTCGTTTTGTATTTCCAAGGAGGATACTTTTCATTGTAACTCACGTATAGTATTGTTTATGTCAACAAACGTTTTTTCGAGTTTTGCCTCGACAATTCCAGCTACAGCACCTGCGATTGTAGATATGAACTGCTTATCTTCGCACAAGGTCTTGAGAGCGCGGTCGACGACGGATTGAACGTCCTGGATTTGTGATTGTGTGAAAACCATTGTTATTTTAAATCGAAATAACACTTAATTTACTAAATTGTCACAATACTTAATTTGAGAAATTCACAGTTTACGCTATCTCACATGTGATGATCTAAAATATATTTGTCCAACAACCACTGTGGTCAAAATAAACGTATAAAGGTGTTCCCAGCACTCAACAACGTCTTTACTCGGCGATCGCCATAAACATCTTTTAACTACAGAAAATTTTATTCTACTACTAAAATACCTGGTGTCGATCAAAATATAATAATTTAATATCTGGTAAGCATGCCAACACTAACATGTGCTCAAAAACTGGCTTAGAATTAATTGCAGAGGCTGTAAACGCTGTAGGAGTGCATTTGGAGCTTATTGAGTTAAACAAAACTGCTGTCTTAAATTTTTCTGCAGTAGAGGGAAGTGGATGGTTCTGGAACCTCCTCCCACCACTTGACATTGAGTTCAAGAAAAGGCCACGTTCAAGCCCAAGGTCACATGCAAGGCGGGGCCACGTGCTAGCCCAAGGTCACGTTCGAAGCGAGGCCACGTTCGGAGCGAGGCCACCGACAGTAACCTTGAAGAATGAGTATAACAGGAGATGTAGTTTTGTGTTCAGTTGTGTATCGTGTGCTGTACTAGCAAAAACAATGGAGCAAGTACAAAAGGTTGGTGAAACTGTGAAGCAGCGAGTGACAAACAAAAACGTGAAACTGTCATATCCAGTATTGTTAAACGCAACAACTTATCCGCTGAATAAGTCAAGAAATAAAACTGTGAGTTTGGGCTTGACCTGTTATGGATCGTTTGTGCCGGCAGTGGTAATTAGTGGGATTAACAAAGATTTTATATTGTTAGATGAAGGAGAGTGGCTGCTCTTTGTTGCAAATAAAGATGTGATAAATAGGCACTTTAACTATGAAGATGGAGAGCCAAAACCGGTGGATATAAGTCCTGGCAAAAGAATATATTTTCAAAAAATCGGAAACAAAAAAGTGATAGTGCTGCAGGAACGGAAGCAATCCCAAGTTTATCTCGGAAACAAATCTGTAGCAGAATTGTGGAATTTGTTGCCCCTGCTGCAGTCTAAAGCTGAACTAGTAAAAAGTCAGATGTTTGAACAATTTTACAGCAGTGTAATCGAAGGTGTTTGGAATTTAGCCGGCGACTTTAAAAGGAGTATCGAAGAGTCTGCCACCCATCCAATCCGAGAATGTTCGCTGCATGTATGAAATGCTAAAGTTTGCTTCGGACTTCATTACATATGATATTGCATTCAAAAAATACCCACAACAGCAATAAGTGTTTATCATGTACTTATAACGATGTAATAAAAAAATTAAAAGAGTTAAAACATTTATTATACAAATAACTTACTGACTAACTTAGAAACTAACCTAACCTAGGATGCTGTGGGCGACCTCACAATAGCTGTAAAAAGAACCCTTAAATAGTTTCTTCAAAGAAGCAAATCAACTTTTACTCACATAGATCAGCCACAGCATGTCTGGTAATTCGAGGTCCCGATAAACTTTAAAACGAGTTCCCAGAAACCACCCCGACTCTAGAAGGGTGGCTTCTGGGATGTAGGTCGAGTTTTTTACTAGGGCTATGTCGTCCTAAAAATAAATGTATTGTGAACCAGATTTATGAACATATATTTTTCTTACAGACCCATATTTTTCGATGATATGCTTCATAAGCCGTTTTTCTAAAAGTATAAAAATGTATTACATCAACTATTAAAATTAACTCAAAATTACCAAAAGATGACATGGGCGGTCCGATGACAATCGAATTTAAAAATTCTTCTGTAAATTGCTTATATGTATACTGTTTAGAATACAAAAAAAATAAGCGTCTTACCCATTATGTTTAATCTGAAAAATATTTTAGAATTTAGAATAGCAAAGTAGATTATGCTAGAAACACAATGCAAAAAAATCCCGATGAAATATCTTAATAAACGCCGGAAATATGAGCGTTTAAAAAAAAATTAAAATGTAGTATATGACAGTAGCAACACAATGCAAAAAACCGCATCTAAATATCTTAATAAATATAGAAGATACGAGCATTTTAAGAGTTTGCTTAGAAACATTAGAAAAATGTTAGAAATGTTTAAAATGTGGTACATGACAGTAAAAACATAATGCAAAAAATTCCGATGAAATATGTTAATAAACACCGGAGATATGAGCGTTTTTAAGATTTGAAAAAATAAATTAATTAAAATGTAGTATATGACAGTAGCAACACAATGCGAAAAACCGCATTCAAATATCTTAATAAATATAGAAGATACAAGCATTTTAAAACACCATTAGAAAAATGTTAGAAATGTTTAAAATGTAGTACATGACGGTAGGAACCCAAGGCATAAGACGGTGAAGAAATATCTCAATAAATAACGGAGATATGAGCATTTTAAGATTACATTAGAAAGTATTAGACAAAAAAGAACTTTCGTGTGCGACATTTTACCGTTGTTTTTTCAGAAATTTTTCTTTTACTGAGTCCAAACGCATTTTCAAAGTACAGATATGGACATATATTTACAAAGACATTTTCAAAGTACATATATGGACATATAAGATAAAAACAGATATTTACAACAATATCTTACCTGAAGTGTAGTTGCAGTGGATTGGAGGTACTGTGGTTTCTTCAAGAAATTCTCGATGTTTATATATCCAGTTCCCCCGACTACGTATTGAGGGCAGGGAATGGGTAACCAATTTACTTTCCAGAACCTAATTTTACGTCTATCTAATGCGTAATTAGAAAAAAAAATGTTTCTAGCACCATTCAATTATACGCTAAAAAAGGAACACTTTGATACCAAAAAAATCATAGTTTTAGTTGAAATTAGATAGTTATAGTTATTTGGTTATATGTAATATAGTCTAATAATGCATCAGTTATTTTTTAATTATAACGATAACTTCATAAGCTTTCAATTAGATTAATTAGACAGTCATTTAATAAGCAAGTAGATCTACTGCATGTATTACCAATAAAAATGGATTTCTTGTATTTGGAATAACACGTTTTGAACCCCTAGGTTTTCTAGGAATAGATGAATAGCAATGCGTTGTATGACGTAAAAAGTAATAGGCATTTAGTTGTTCAAGTACGTAAATTTAGCTAGATCTGCTGTAGCCATTTGCCACAGTATTAGAAGACGAAAATATGTCATATAATCCTACAAAATTAGTGCAGTGTTTTTCCACAACTTTAAATTTAAAATTTGCAGTAAAAATGAAAGCAGTCGTCTCGGATTGATATATTTCTTTGAATAAGTAAATATATATAACCGGTGCATCGCTTCTGAATAATTGTTCGAACGTGGTTAAACGGCAGATGTTATTTTCTTCATATCCATAATAATGCGTAATCGCCATGGTTTTTGTCAGTTTAATAATGACCAAAATTCAAACGTCAAAATTTAACCGCGGTTAAATTTATGTCATAATTTAATCGCTTGTGCATAATTTTAACATGATTATTAAAGGTGCTTGGCCAACTGAATTTTATCTATTTATTTAGAAAATAATCACTCCGAACATCCTGCGTGCATGTAAACTAGCCTGAATAAATTTTGACGATTTTCTGTCAGAATGTTTTGCTCTGAAGAAATATATCTCGTAAATTTTCCGCTTCAAAATTCCTCGTGCTGCGCACTCGGGATTCTTGTTAAGCGGCAAATTTACTTGACAAATTTCTTAGCAAAACACTCTGACAGAAAACGTCAAAATTTAATCGACTATTTTAAGGCACTTGGGATATTACTGTTGATTAAAATGTTCGGTAACCAGCAAGCAATTGCACATTGCTTTTGTATTACATATTACATATTAATAGGTAGATATTAAGCCAGTGGAATGTTTTCATATGTTTAGATTGACCTGTTATTCAAATGCTATATTGGAAATGCATTTGTAAACAAAATTGTTAATCATTACAGTGGAACAGACGTATTAACTTCCGAAAAATAATTACTCAGGGCTTCACCCCCTCGTAAAGTAAAATTTCGTTATGTTTTTTATTCGCTAGATGTATAAGCCAATATTAGAACACCATTTGCCAAATGTATGTGTGAAATATTTTTAAACATTTCAACATGTTAGAACAACAAATAGCTGGTGCAGTAGTTTCGTACTTTATATTATCTAAGCAAACTGTGGTAGACAAATAACTTTTTTCCATATTGCCAATCAAATAAGATTGAAGCGCTTTATTTGTGTAAACTGTGTTTTAAACTGTCTGGAAAAATGTGTTTCAATGTTAACTTGAATTGCTGTCTGCAAAAATAGAGGCATGCAACAAACCTAAAGATATTTCAAGGCTAACTTCCTTTGTGTGAGCCGATGTAAGATAAAATTTAGATTGCAACGAAGCTAGATATTAGCAGTGAAAGTTTCTTATATACAGTATGCATTTAAACTGCCAATTTTAAATAGATTTGATTGCATGATTTTTGATAAATAAAATTTTGTCTTTAATGTTTGAAACCTCGCGTTTTATTAATGTGAATACAAATTCACCTATCACACGACCAACGCTGCAGTATTTTTAATAAGCGCTAGTAATTAATAGGATATAAATATTTGCAACAGTGGCATAAAATTTGATTATTATTAAACGGTTTAAAAATATTAGATGTATAAGCCTATATTAGAACACCATGTGCTGAAATGTATGTGTGAAATATTTTTAAACATTTTAACATGTTAGAACAACAAATAGCTGTTGCATTAGTTTCCTACTTTATATTATTTAAGCAAACTGTCTGGAAAAATTTGTTTCAATGTTAACTTGAATTGCTGTCTGCAAAAATGTAGGCAACGAACCTAAAGATATTTCAAGGATAACTTCCTTTGTGTGAGTCGAGGTAAGAAAAAATGTAGATTGCAACGAACTCAATTTCAACTGGTTTGCATGCAAAAGTCATCCTTCGCATGTAGTATAAATACACCTGGCTAAGGTGGGAGCAACCATTCTCTCGTGTTTCCGATGGCTAGCAACAGCGCTGTTTGTCCGTTTTGCGAAGGTGCGGTTTTACCAAAAAAAAATTCAAAATTTAATAGGCTCAGTTTGAAAAAA
Organism: Agriotes lineatus; assembly: GCA_940337035.1. Lineage (NCBI taxonomy): Eukaryota > Metazoa > Arthropoda > Insecta > Coleoptera > Elateridae > Agriotes > Agriotes lineatus. Next base: position 310,370 of record CALNHX010000162.1, read on the forward strand.
ACGGGTGCAGTTAAACTTTGCGCCTGCACGGAACCCAGCGGCTTAGCCGTCAGTTCCCTACAGACGTCGCCGCAAGCCACCATAAAAATTTTAAGTGACGTAGTAATTGCGCCTACTTACGAAACCATTTCTCAAAGTAGTAGTCAAGGTTCTAGCAAAATTTTAAAATCAGAATTAAAGAAAAGTCTGAAAAAAAAGCCCTGCAAAATTCAATTTGGCGAAATATGTCAAGTGTATGAATGAGGAGACTGATGTTCCTGTGGCAAAAATCCAAAATATGTTACATGAGTCTCCTCCTCATTTATCGCAAACGGAATATGGAAACGTTCGATTTTGACGACATTCCATTGGAAAAGGTGGCTTCCGGCGACGGTGCGGCGCAAGAGTTTACAGCTCTTGTAGATGGTTTGGAGATCGACTCCGGCTCAAGTCGACCGACCAGTCGAATTTCGAAGCAGCCAACAATCCAACCTTCGGAAAATGTGAACGCAGCACCGTCTGTAATTGTGTAGTCTCCGGTTTCGGGCAATGCAGCCGTCATGTCGTCAGCCACTGGGAGTAACGTAGTCGACACTGTGGTGTCGATTACGTCTACCCCGGAGGAGAAGGAGGAAGACATTGATGACATGTCGCCATCCCAGTGTGCCGAACGTGAATACGTGTCTAATCGTAATGCAATAGATGCTAAAGCGGCCGATCTTCGCAGCGGTGAACATTACATAAGGTATATTAGATATTAGATATTAGATATTAGATATTAGATATTAGATATTAGATATTAGATATTAGATATTAGATATTAGATATTAGATATTAGATATTATTTTTCTATCCATATATGTTATTTAACATTGAAGGTGTTCAGAACGTGCTTTTCCCAGTTTAGTAGCTTATATTGTTATTAGCTCCCTAGAAATTCGAGCCGCCAGCCTAGAAGCGACGATGCACGATGAGTACCTAAAAAGCATAGCTGCTTTACCTAAGATCCGCCACGGCCACAGCGCAACTAACATGGACATCTTTAAGAATGCTGCGTTAGCAAGGCTGGAGCTAATCCAAGATCTGTTAGCTGTGGAGACTGCGATTCGTGCAAGACGTCAGGAGCTCGATAAAAAGGCTAAGTAACGAGTAAATAATCGTTTAACATATCATACACCCCTAACACAAATAACTTCCCCCCCTATCCTCTCCAGAGTGTCCAAAGCGAATCCCCCCCTTGGTGACACCTGGGTATTCCGTTCGAGGTTTAATTTGTTAATCAGTGTTTGTAAATAAAGGTGTTCATTTCGTTTGTGAATAGTAAGCCTCGAGCTGGGTAGCTAATCGCGCAATTAGTATATTAACCGATTGCGCGAGACTAATTTGCCATTATGTTCAGGTGCACTGCTTGTGGAGAGTCCTTCACCAGAGCTGACAATTTGTTTCGCCATCGAAGAGATAGCTGTCGCCACGAGGTTGGCCACCCATCGACGAGTGGTAAGTGGAAACGTGTTGATTGCTGCTGATTATATCAATTGTGCGTTTCCTATAGGTGACGCTATGGAGGCTTCGGTAGCAGCTGTTGAGGGAGCATCGGCGAGTAAACGCCCAAGACTTAATGACTCCAGCGGTGGTGAGTGTGTCTCTATTGTAGTGTTTCATCTTTTCTAACGTTTGGTTTAACAGAACAGCTCCCCAGGACGCAATACTGCGACGTGTGTGATGAAAATGTTCCTCGGACTTGTTTCGTTGGACACCTGAGGAGCAATCGTCACACGAGGCGTTGTGATGTCGTCCACCTGGGAAAAGGAGTATTGGCCCTTCCAAGCGCCTTCAAGTCCCGTGTTGCCAGCTACAGGGTGTCCACGGAAAATTATCATATAAGTGTTGTAGAATATATGACCGAACTGAAAGACAAAATTATAGGTCTTATAGAAGGGCAACTGACCAAACTAAACAGTATAAACAATTTCGAACTTTTCGGGTATTTTATTTTGGAGACTCAAGATGTACAAGACGTCAAAAGTTTTAATACGACCAACGAGGTGGTCACTCGCGGTACAGACTTGAACGAATTATATGATAATTTAACGGGGATATTGGACCAGAAGGTGTCCGAATTTGAGGAACGTGATTCAGGTGTGTATTACAACTGTAATTCTTGTTAATGTTACTAACCGCAAAATGTTTACAGGGTGGATCTTGAAGCAGTTGCTGTACCTAGAATTAAATATAAATAAATTCAATCCGTTTCGGGCGTCTTCGTATATACCGCTCCCGAAGCAGATTCAGTCCAAGAAAGCGATCGTGAACGTCCAAAACGTCGATGACGAGTGTTGTTTCGGGTTCGTATCCAGATTGCAGCGAGTTTTTAAATTTTAAGGACATTGAATTCCCTGTTAGATTGCGCGATATTTCTAAATTTGAAAAAATAACCTTTAACTTTCTATAAATGTATACGCGTTGGAAAAGACTGTTCAAAACGATATTACCATATATGAAGTTGTGGGACCTCTGTACTATTCGCCACGTATAAAAAACGGACATATAAATTTGCTGCTTCTAACAGACGGCGAAGGTAATAACCACTACTGTTGGATCACCAATTTGTCTAGGTTAGTTTCGCGGCAAATAACGGCTAGGGCCAATGCAAAACATTTTTGTAATGGTTGTCTAAATTACTTTCGCACCGATGCCCATCTGGAGAACCATAAGCTTTTTGACTGTAATCATGTGTGCACAAAGTTGCCTACGACAGAGCCGATCACGGATAAGTGTGGGGAGGTGAGGCCCCAGAACATTCTTAAATTTGATAATTATCATAAGCAATTTAAAAAGAAGCTGCGTGGCGCAGATGAGTAATCGCCAGGCTTGCATTAAGCAAGTCCTCGGTTCGAATCCAGCTGGGGTCGGAATTTTTCCGTATCCTTGGTGATTAGAATCGGGCTCAGTGAGACCATTCACAGTTGGGCACCAAATTAACTGTGCTCTACTCAGAACCACAGACCTAAGAGATAGAGTAACAAGGTCAACACATCACCAAGACACACAACTCACACAATGGTTGCTGCACAAGCACCAAAGGCGCGCTCCAACTCTGTATCCCGAATCCGGGGCAAGTTGAGCATTGTACCGCCAGTTGCCAGCGCATAAAGCACCAGCCTCTACACCGCAAGGTAAATGAGGTTACAGATTATACATACATCATAAGCAATTTAAAGTGCCCTATAAATGCTATGCAGATTTCGAGACCGTTTTATCACCTGTCGATGGTGGGAATCAGGAGCCGGATCGCGAAAGACCATATACGATCAAAACGTGCGAGCACAAACCGTATTCTTTCGCGTATTATTTGAAATGTTCTTTTGATGATACTCTATCCAAATTCGAAATTTATAGGGGCGAGGATGCTGTGGACGTGTTTGTTGAGCGTCTAGGCAGAGACGTTGGCGCGCTATATTCCAACAGTTTGAAGCATGTTGTACCCCTCAAGCCTCTGGCTCCGCAAGAAATTCAAAATTTTAAGGATGCTGCTTTATGTCATATTTGCAATCGTCCTTTTGGAGAGGGAGACGTAAAGGTTCGCGATCACGACCATTTGACCGGAGAATATCGGGGAGCTGCTCATTCCAATTGCAATCTGAATTATAAACTTCCAAATTTTATTGCCGTATTTTTTCACAATTTAAATTACGATTCCCACCTTTTTGTCAAACAGTTAGCTCAAAATAACGAGGAGCTTGATGTCATTCCGGAAAATAAGGAAAAATATATTTCATTTGGTAAACGTCTTTGGGTAGATAAAGTCGTTATTGACGGAAAACGAAAAAATGTTTATATGCAAATTCGATTTTTAGATAGTTACCGATTTTTAAGTTCTTCTTTAGCATCGCTGGCCGCCACGTTATCAGATGATCAGTGTGTTGAAATTCATAAGCAATTCGGACATGACATCAAATTCGAACTGATGAGACAGAAAGGTGTGTTTCCCTATTCGTATCTGCATTCATTTACAACATTAGACGAGCCGGCGTTGCCCACAATCGCCCAGTTTTATGATCATTTAACCGAGACGCATATTACGAGCGCGCCGTTAAGGTCTGGAAAACTTTCGAATGTCAAACGTTGGGCGACTACTCCGATGTTTACCTCAAATGTGACGTGTTTATATTGGCAGACGTTTTCGAAAACTTTCGAAATTTTTATTTAAATCTATATAATTTAGATCCGGCGCAGTACTTCACTGCCCCCGGTTTAAGTTGGGACGCCATGTTAAATAATACGGGGGTTGAGTTGGAACTGTTGACGGATATGGATATGTTTCACTTTTTTAGAAAGGGTATTCGTGGGGGAGTCAGTACTTTTGTCGGGCGAAAGGCTATTGCCAACAATAAATTTGCGGGTAACTATGACGCTTCAAAACCCACTTCTTTTATTGTTTTTTTAGACGCAACCAACTTATATGGACATAGTATGAGACAGTTTCTACCGCAAGGTGGTTTTGTTTGGTTGAGTGACTAGGAAATTGATAGTTTTGACGTATTTCAAATTTTGGACGACTCAGATACTGGGTACGTGTTGGAAGTTGACTTGCTGTACCCTGAAAATTTACATGACGATCATAATGACTTCCCCTTTTGCCCCGAGCTATTGGTGCCTCCACAGGAAAAATTTAAAAATGCAAAATTAATTCCAAATTTGTATGACAAACACAATTATATTATTCACTACAGAAATTTGAGGCAATGTTTAGAGGCCGGCTTGATTTTGGTTAAAACGCATAAAATACTTAAGTTTAGACAATCTCCATGGCTCAGATCCTACATCGATTTAAACACAAATTTACGTAACCAGTCTGACAATGAATTTAACCGAAATTCATTCAAACTAGCTAACAATAGCGTCTTTGGTAAAACCATGGAAAACGTGGACAAAAGGGTTCTTGTAAAGTTAATTAGCCATTGGGAGAAAATTGGTAATAGAATGGGGGCAGAAGCTTTGATATCGAAACCTAACTTTAAAGATAGAATTCGGTTTGGGGAAAATTTAATAGCAGTGGAAATGAACAGAACGTCGGTTTTATATAACAAACCCATTTATGTTGGTTTCTCAGTTTTAGATCTTTCGAAAACGGTAATGTACGATTTTTATTAGAAATTTTTGAAGCATAAATACGACCTTAATGTGTCTCTACTCTATACAGACACGGACTCATTTATCCTGGAAATTTTTACTGAAAATTTTTACGCGGACATGCAAGAGCACCATGATCTCTTTGATACATCAAATTACAAGAATGGTTTGCACATAATTTCGAGAACCGAGTCTGTTGTTGGCAAATTTAAGAATGAGTACGCTGGGGTGGCTGTGTGTAGCTATTACGGGGTCGGTGCAAAAACATACTGTGTAAACGCTGTTGGTAAGGAAGCCAAAAAGGCGAAGGGAGTTAGAAAGAGTGCTGTTCGGAATCACCTCACCACCGAAATTTATAAATCTGTAGCCGAAAACAAGAGGGAAGTTGTATTTTGTCAGATGTATGTGTTTCGTTCCCTTTTACACACTATGTACACCGAAATAATGAATAAGGTTGCGCTTTCTTCGCGAGATGATAAATGCTTCCTTATTCCTAATACTACCAAAACCTTAGCGTGGGGTCACCGTGATATAGATGATTACAGTCGTCTAGACAACTTGCTGCGCATTGCCGAAACGATGACGTAGCAATATGTTCGCGGAACAGTATTCGTTATTACTTAACAGCAGAGGTCCTACACCGCAGGAGCTTTCTTGTACTTTGTAGGTTTAGTTATTGTATATAGCAATTATAGTATAGGTTAAGAACACTAGCTTGTATGATATAGGTAGTAAGTTAAATTTTACGAAAAATCTGATTGTTTGGGTCCGCATTACCAAGTATATTTGTTATTTAACACTGTAGTCACTCATGTTCAGCATTTACAATAATAAATTACTGTAAAACATAAAAAGTTTTTATTTAAAGAAAATAAATGGCAGTAAAACAAAAAAAGTGTTTTATTGAAAGAGTTCTATAGAATCATAATAAGTTATACAACATTGTTTTTGGATATCCAGGAATTGTGACGATTATCGAATCCCAACCACTTTACGTAAAGCTGATTACCCTTCTTCTTCAACACCTTTTCTACCAGGTATACGTCCGAGTGTTTGCTTTTTTGTAATTCGTGCCCGCAAAATCCACCTTTGATTTCTTGCCCTTCCTGATCGGTGAGTCTGTAGGTGGTAGGATTTGTAAGTCGCATTGTGGCTATTTTGAATATTTCGTTGCTCCAGCTGGGTGTGTAGCCCTTGCTAAATATCGAACGATATTTACTAATGCGTACAGAGTCTCCTTTATAACACTTTTGAGGTGCCGGATCTACAGTTTTTGTGTGGCTGTACACGGTGTGTAACAGACGTTTGGCATTTTTAAGATTAACTTCAGCCGGCTTCATACCTGTTGTGCTATGCCTAGTTGTGTTATATTTGCTTAAAAGTTGGGGTAGAATGTCCAACCATTTGTAGGACCCTTGCAAACTAAACTGCTTCCACATCATGCTCTTAAGGGTGCGGTTTTTTATCTTGTAACGTCGCATCAATGTTTGAAAATAGCCGTTATAAAATTCTTTTCCCAAATCGGTTTGCACGTTTTTAGGAGATACCTTCATATTAGCAAGAACTTTTCGCATAGCTGCCGCTACATCTTTTCCCGTTTTCCGTTTTACCGGAAGAGCCCACAAGTATTTAGAAAACGCTTTAATAACGGCTAAAATGTATCGATAACCTTTATTGCTTCGTGCATACGGCTGCATCTCCACCAAATCCGCTTGTAGTAAATCATGCAATCCTTTGAGAATCACCCGTCGTCTCTTGAAATTTCTTCGCGCTGGTTTGTGAAGTTCTGCAACTAGATCCTCCTTAGGACTCATTGTTGAATGTTGCTGTATCGACTGCTATGGGACATTTAAGCAGCAGTTGCACTTATAACTTAGTGTTTATGGATTCGAATTGCAGTTTATCTCCTCGCCGCAATGTCTTACCGACAAGCGTGTCGTGTTCGATGCCGTTGATGTGTGATACTACCAAAGGTCCGTTGAATTGAACACTTATGATCTCACCGATCGTTAACGGAAAAATGTACTCCTTATTACCGAAAATTTTTGAATATCCGCTTTCATCATAACCACGCCCCACTACCAGCAGTGGTACTTCTATATGGAGTTGGTTTACATTTTAAACTTTCATAAAGATATGTTTGCGATGAGAACCGTAGTGCGCGTTATGGTAGTGGCGTCCAAATTTGTCTATGGGCATTACTCTATCGTCTAACACCTTCTGATCGTAATTCAATATGTACTCTGCTTTTGTACTCGCCTTAGTGAATTATTTTTGCATCTCGTAGAGCTTGGGTGATGCTTACGATTTCGTTGGAATGGCCGGTGTGCCCCGCTACCTGAGAGGCTAGTAATATGCGCAGACTATCCACTAATGAATTTGGATCTTTCCAAGGAACAAATTCCACTTTTTTATTGGTTACCGTTAATAACCCCCTTCCGGTACGCTGCACTCTGGATGCGGCTCTGGCAGGCTGTCTAACGCCGAAGGATGTACTCAGTGGGCGTACTACTTTTATATATTTCGAGCCGGCGTTGCCGCTTATCCTTTGGGTTGGATCGTAGTTCTTACGATTTGCGGCGGACCGGTTCACTATGTCTTGGTAATTGTCAAGATCTTTGGTTGTATAAGTCATCGGTTTCTTTAAGAACATTAATTCATAAAAGCCTGGAGTGCCTTTGTATACTATTCTATTGTCATGATCTGTAATAACCCTGTTCTGACCCTCAAAAGTAAGCTGTTTATTCCCAATTGCAAATTTATCAGTGTCTATGTCCCATCGAACTCCATAGTGGAGATCGTACTTGCTCTCTGTATTTCGTATCATTCCCTCGATATATTTTCTAGTTAACCCTGAGAACTGTTCCAGGTATTCCCCTAGAACTTCCGGTTCCATCATTTGTCGCACGGTTTCCCCAGCCTCTGCTACCGAACTTTTAATTGCCGCTTCTTCTTGAGCCTCCACCTGTTGATCCTCATCCGGTAAACTCTCATACAATACTTCTCTGTCAAGAAATCTAGGTGTGGATGTTATCAACGTCGAAGTTGACGGTCCGGGAATGGCAATGTCGGGGGTTGACGCTCGTACGGGGGTTTTACCATTTCTCGGACGGGGTAGGATAGATGGTGTGGACACTCGCCGTTTGATGGTTCTCAGCATGGGTCCTACTTCTTGCTGTATTGTTTGACCACCTTCTTGCTTGATGGATGTTAGCAATTCCGTGAGTGGTTGGGAAATTGGTTTAAATTGCTCCGCAAGAGCCGTCCGCGATTCGGCGATATCTGCTTTTAAAGTTTCATATTTTCGCCTGACAGCCTTTCTAGCTTTAATAAGATCGCTTACTAACCGTTTTTCCATGTTGCTATTACTCTCGTTGTTCGCAGACTAATAATTTGTACAGCAGTGGTCCATGCCTATATAGTGAAATAACTGTCGAACCCTTTTCTATAACGACCGGCTTTGATTTCGCTTTCTTTGTCGATAACTAAAAATCCATGATATTTGATACAACAGTGCGAACATAAGTTTTTAAACTTTTCGAATGACATGTCTGTGTTTACATGATCATCGTAAATGTGTTTAAGATTGGTGTGGTCTTGCCGGAATACGATTATGATATTTGCATTATCTCGTACCAGTTGTTTCGGGATTGATGAGTAAGTCTGACAGAGGTAAAAACAATCTATATTTCGATGACGTCCGAAACTAAAATAATCTCTAATTATGCTTTGAGTATCGCACGCCACGTCATCAAACACAATAACAGCATTTTCTTTCGCTTCGTGTGGTTTGATAACCTCACACCCCTCGCTGAATTCGTAGAATCCTATTTCTTTTAGTGACTTCAGGAGTATCTTCAGAAATTTGTATTTAGGTTGGTCAAGGGTTTTGGAATACAAATACAAGTTTTCAAACCGCATCCCATTGCGGTGCACCAAAAGACTGATCATCGCATTGGTTTTCCCAGAGCCGGAAGGACCAATGATTAAACCCCTTTTACATTCCATACCCAGTAAAGTGCCGTGTCGTCTGAACCTCTGTGACATGGAATTTACTGTATGATTTACTACCGGCAGCGAACATTTTTGTTTCACAAGTTTGACGTTCTCCATCGTTTTCGGACGGGGACGAACTAGCTTCTAACCGCGCTGTGCTAAGTATATATTTACACCTTTGAGCTTCACACCGTCAGTCGCTCTTCGACGGGCGTTTCTTTAAGATGAGTTATACTAGACGTAAAACTGGTAGTCGTCGTCGAATCGTAAGACGGAAAGGTCGCGGTTTGTTGAACACCCTTATTGACAAGTTACCCTTCGAATTACATATACCAGGTTACAAGTTTTGCGGACCTGGTACTTGTTTAAACAAACGGCCTTCTCGAGGTGATCGAGAAAGAAACCCTCTGGACGAGGCTTGCAAGCAACACGACATCGCATACTCGCAATCTAGCAATCTTTCGACACGTCACGCGGCGGATAAAGTTCTTGCACAGAAAGCTTGGGAACGCGTTAAAGCAAAAGACTCTACTCTTGGCGAAAGAGCGGCAGCTCTTGCTGTTACAGGGATTATGAAAGGGAAAACCAAACTCGGCATGGGAGTCTCCCGGAAACGAAAGCGTACAGAACCCATTGCTGTTATGGAAACACCCCGGAAACGAAAACGTACACTACCTATTGCCGCACAAAAATTTGGTACGGGAGTATCTAGAAAACGGAAGCGTACACTACCTACTGCTGGTGTGACGGTCCCCCGAAAACGAAGGCATACATTACCTATTGCCGCACAAAAATTTGGTACGGGAGTATCTAGAAAACGGAAGCGTACACAACCCACTGTTGGTGTGAGAGTCTTCCGGAAACAAAAGCGCGCACTACCTATTGCCTCTCAAAAATTTGGTACGGAGGTATCTAGAGAACGTAAGCGTACAAGGTGTAGTAGGCGTAAACGTCTTGGAGGCGCGGTCGTTTTTAAATCGCGAAGGAAACGCCGAATTCGTTCCAGAGTAGTACCTGTTCCCAAGAGAGGAGGTATATTGCCGCTTGTACCCATACTTGCCGCATTAGGAGCATTGGGGTCCCTCGGAGGGGGTGCTGCAGCAGTCGCTAAAGCGGTAGGGGACTCAAAGGCTTCTAAAAAGGATCTCCAGGAAAAGGAACGGCATAACAAAGCTATGGAATCCATTGCTCGAGGAAAAGGGTTGAAGCTACCACGCCGAGCGTTGACGAACATCGATATTGCACATTACGTTAAACGCTTAGAAATTCCCCATTTTAGGGGGATATTTATGCGAGATGCCCTACCCGACAAAATTCGTCAACGAGAATGTGGTATTACTAACTTAGACGATGATGTTGGACCTGGCACACATTGGACAGCCTACGTTAAAGCTGATCGATTTGTTCTGTATTTCGATAGCATAGGTAGCTTACAACCTCCTCCCGAATTAGTAAACTACTTTCGCAGCGATGGTAGCAACAACACAATTATGTACAACTCTAATAGATATCAAAAACTCGCATCATACACATGTGGACATTTGTGTCTCAAATTCTTATATAACTTTGCGAAACCGCTTTTGTCGTCAGTTTAAGTGCCGCGCTTCATCATGTCCAGTATATTCACTCTTACGGGAAATTCATCTGTTCTTACTGCACATTTTAACCCTCCCACTTTCTTAGACGATGGTAGCGAATACTTCTTGGGATTGTTAAGTTTCGAAACCTACTATACTATTCCAAACGTTAGACCTCCCAACAATGAATGTCATCTTGTTGGAGAACCTCCTATTATTATACCGGAGGGAGCATATGAAATTACCGACATTGCTGAATTTTTACATAACCAACTCGATTCTGATGTGGGTGTTAAACAGGTACTGCTACGTGGAAACAACAGCACCTTAAAAACCGAAATAAAGTCCACCGTTCCAATCGACTTTCAAAGCGACAATACTATCCGGGACATGTTAGGCTTTGAGAAAAAAGTTTATGCTGCAGATAGGTGGCACACAGCTGAACATGTTACGAAACTTTTAAACATCAATTCGATTCTTATTCATTGCAACATCTCCGTTGGTTCATATAAAAATGGTAAGCCCGGCCATATCATTTACCAATTTTTCCCCATAGTACCACCCGGGTACAAAATAGTGGAAACCCCTAACCCTGTCATCTATCTACCGATCAGCACGAAACAGATCACTAACTTAACTATTAAAATACTAGACCAATTGGATAATCCTGTCAGTTTTACTAAGGAGACCGTTACGGTAACATTACATTTAAAGAAACTGTAATGGGTTTTCGATTCACCACTCCGTACCGCCCCTGCTTTACGTCCTATAAGAATCGTCGCCCACACCCTCATAATATCAGTACGGCTTCGTTCACCACGCAGCTAACTAAAGCAAACAGAGACTTCTTGCGGTCCTTAGGCTTTACAATAGTGTAATGAGTATTTTAAATATTGGAGAGCGAGTCCTCGTCGACACTTCTATCATTAGCAATCAATTGCACACACATCAACCGTATACAAACCGTTTTGACTATGACGATGAAATTCGAATTCCAATTCCCGAAGATATGTTAACTCTTCCCGGCCTGAGCTATCTGTACCTAGAGGGAAAGTTGCGGAAGGAAAATGGTGAAGTTACAACGGCTAAATTCCTTAACAATGGTTTGGCTCACTTATTTAGCGAAATCCGATACGAAATCAATGGCGTCGTTGTCGACTCTGTCACCAAACCTGGTATTACGTCTACTCTTAAGGGATATGTGTCCTACAGTTCCGCTGACGTTAAAAAGCTTCAAAATGCAGGTTGGTTTGCCGGTGGCGATCCTCCCATTACCGATCAGGAAGGTAACTTTAGTGCCTGCATGCCGTTGAGAATGCTGTTAGGATTCGCCGAAGATTATGGTAAAGTAATACTTAACATCCGACAAGAACTCCTATTAATTCGCAGCAATACCGATGCCGACGCCGTATTCAGTGCTACCGTAGGGGAGACGGCTAAAGTTACGATTGACAAACTATATTGGAAGGTTCCTCATATCACTCCAGGTCTTGCTCAAGAATTAGCCTTGACTAAATACATCGATAAAAATATTGACACTCAAGTCGCATTTCGCAGCTGGCAGCTTCATATCATACCCGGTGTTCATGCTGTGACTCAACATTCTCACGCTATCGCTACAAGCACAAAATTACAAACCCCCAGATATGTCATCGTAGGGTTTCAATCAGGTCGTTCGCGGCTAATCGCTAAGGACAATGTTAATTTCGATAAAATTGGTCTTACTAATTTCCGAGTTTATCTGAACACCGAACGATTCCCATACGACAATTTACATAACAATTATGCACTCAATCATTACGCAACATTATACGACATGTATTCCAAGTTTCAATCATTTTATTATAGCAAAATCGATGAGCCCTTCTTCTCCCGCCATGACTTTGCAGACAAGGCGCCCATTGTTGTAATCGATTGTTTCCATCAAAAAGACTACCTTCATGCAAATGCCGTCGTTTTTCGTGTTGAATTTGAAACTTCCGCTAACGTGCCAGCCAACACAACTGCGTATTGCCTCGTTCTTCACGATCGAGGTTTTACTTACAACGCATTATCAAAAGCAGTTAAACAACTGTAATTTCGCAAAACACTTCAGTTGCACCTCGACTTTTAGCGTAACTAGACCATGCTTTCTCTACCTAATACGATGAAGATCATTATCGATGTTCAAGGTTTTAAGACGTCCGATAAGCACTTTAGCCCAAAAGAATTGGCCTCCTACGACGGTACCTCAGTATCTCACCACATTTTTAAACCCCCTTTCGCCCTCCATTCCTTAACACATCATTTACAACAACAAGCCCACTGGGTAATGACTAATCACCATTGCATCGACTGGAATGAGGGATTTACTCCAGCATACATGTTTCCTGAAATCTTGCGACGTCTTCTGCAAGGTGCCACCGAAGTATATGTGAAAGGTCGAGAAAAGGCAACTTTTCTACGCCGCTTTACTACCATCCCAATCATCGAAGTGGAAGAAAGACCGGCCCTCACCCCATCACAACCCGCTTGTTTATATCATTCCAAACCGATTTGTTATTGCGCATTATCTAACGTGTATCATATTTATAATCACTACATAATGGAATAAAACAACCTTTTTTTAATTTTTATTGTTTTTTATTTGTTTACAATATATAGTTTAACTACATGGATTAAACATCTACATACTAGTGGAAAAGCGTTCTACATAAATTGTCTGCCTATGTTCGGCGCACAAGACGTCTCGCAGTACTTCATCCATAGTAAGTATCCTCCGATGGAACCGCAACCTAATCACACCTGCCCATTCCCACCATCCTTTTCGAGCTTCTCGATACGCATACGTCCACGTATGCAAATTATAAATCTTATTCTTCAAGTCGTCAAACTGCACGCTCTTCTTCATTTCCCTTCCTCTCTATAAAGGCTTTTACTTCACACATATGCCATTTTAGGCCAAGACTATCCATTAAATCTACAAGGAGGCCTTCATTTATAGCTCCGTCTAAAAATAGTTGACCGACAGCAGCACCGTTTTTGTACTGTTTTTCTTTTTTATACAACTCTTCGTCACTGAATCCGGAACGTCCTAACCCATATACGACTTCGTGCGACGCTTTAAAAGCTAAATCCTTTAATGAACTCACTAATCGCTCAACCGCACTAGGTACGTCTCTTGCAGCCGGTCGAGCAGCCTCTCTATAATTCATCCACATGACTACACTGCCAACTGACGACTCAGGGCTTCCACTTCGATGTCGCACTTTACCATAGAACTCGCGCACGTTAGCACTTCCACCATACACGCAGTCTTTTCAGAGTTCTCCTCCAGCTAATCCACTACAGACCATACATTTACTAAACAGTCTCCACAAAGGTTTGCTACACCCTTCACTATCTCTTTATAGAAACTCTCAAAGTGTAACGCTTTTAATTGTGCGAATCGCACTTCCACGAGTTTCTGCAAGCGCCACAATTCTTCTACAGTTTCGCTCGCTAAACGCACCTCTGACAAGCCCACTTCCTCCAATTTGATTATTTTCCTTGTCTGGATCGCTTCAAATACAATCCTCTTTTTTCCTATTTCCAGAGCTGGCCACTCACCGTCGAGAGAATAGAAGTAGTTGGAAATCACTCCTTGATTTGCAATCAGGGCTGTCCACTCCCATTCATTTAACTGCACCCAGTCATTTTTGGCACCCCGTATTATAATACTTGGGTTAAATTGCGAACTCCAATCAAACCCTACACTCACGTACTTAGAACTTGATTTATTTCATTTGTACGTCCTACTATTCAGAAGTTCTGGACAGAACAGTGGTTGCGGCTTTCTTGCTTTATTACTCTGAACTACCTCGATAGCTTTCAACAAGGCTTCCATTTCTGCACGACTATCGGATGCTACTACCCTTGCAGACTCTTCTACGCGTTTTTATTTTCACATTTCCAAGGTTATATGTGGTAGGAGGTGATCGTAAACGCAACCTTGAAGTCATGTTTACTGCACTACTTTTTTGGACTCAACAATTATGGGAACCTTGAGTTGAAATTCCACATATAGCATATTTGGCTTGACTGCCCAAAATTTTAGCATATCACCCTTTTTTAATGTCATCCCAATCATTTCGTGTAATTTATATGACCCCATCTTGTTGAAATAAATTTGGGTATTTTCCGGGTAAAGTAAGACATTTGTTATTTCAGCTTCACGGAAGGGAATAGTATATTCGATGTCACCATGCGGTAGGATGTACCATCTATCATCATTGAAGGCAATGGATACTAGTTGTAAATCTCGTTCATAATATAAAGGCTCGCTTCGCTCTTCAACCGCAAACACCTGCGGGTGTGACGTGGAATTCGCATGCATATGTTTGCCAAATTTATCGATAGGCATTGCTCAAGCGTCGAACTGGATATGAATACTGAAAGCGTGGGCTTCTACTTATAAAATATCAATAATCATAGACGTCGCTAAGAGTGCAATAAAAACACAGACACCTTTATATACATATATGTAATCAAACCAACAATAAGTAATATATACTACATCCCCATCTGCTAGCCGAGCAAGAAAGCGCTGGATGGGGACCTCTACATGCTGCCGCCATCACAGGAATGGGTCACCCTCGTATGTGGTGGGTAGCGTCCTCAGGAGGGTCGACTGCCATAGGCGCTCGCTTCCAAGACTCATGGAATAGTCTATTGTTACGGCAGCCTGGAGTTGACGAGCTGATGGAGGTCGCGGTTCGGAGGTGATAAAGTATTCAAACTCCTTGTAAAATGTGGGAGCATCTTCAAAGAGTGCATCAACAACAATATCAGGCATGATGACTGGTAGCTGTGGTGGAAAAACGTTACGCTTTATATGTGAATCTCAAGGTAAGACCCTTGACCTTCTACGTCTCCATCTTTGACTACGCTCCTATATTAAGTTGCCTATTTTCTGTAACAGTTATCATAATCCTCCAGCACCTACCATAATCATCAAGCAGCTATGGCAACTAACTTCAAGGATGCAGAACAATTTTACCGTCACTTTCGTCGGTTTTTGGCTAGTTGCCCTCCAGCATCCTCTCAACGGTCTGTCCAGGCAGTGGTCACAATGGAGTACGCCCTGAACCTACAAGGAGAGACTCTAGCGGAGACGACCACCTTACGGACGTGGCTTGCAGCCTTCGACGGATCGTCAGCTGTGTGGTGGCAGACCAACATCTTCAAGCCAGTGGACCGGTACCTAGGCCTACTGGAGGATGGGGAAGTTACATATATAACTTATACTTGGAAATAAATAAATATATTTAGAAATATTTTAAAGTTTCGAGATTGTGACCTTGAATTGTAGAATATAAAAGTTTTACAAACGTGTGCGTAGTTAGTTGCCATCATGAGCTCAGAACCTCGATATCCAGAATTTGGGAGCTACTCCAAACGGCTACGAACATTCGGCGATTGGAGTCGAGGTCAAACTCCAGAATCGCTAGCAGATGCCGGTTTCTTTTGCATCAGCGACACGATTAATTGTGTACAGTGTTTCTACTGCGGAGTTCAAATTTCTGGTTGGGAGAGCAATGACAAACCCCTATCTGAACACCTCCGTTGGTCACCCAACTGCAAAATTGCCAAGGTCTACCAGCAATTACAAATCATAGAAGACTTGACTATGCAACTTATCGATGCGTTGCATTTTTCCCCAGGAGTAGATGTGGCTGGCAACAATGGAACGGGCGCGGCCGACAAAACAAAAGGTTGCTGTTGTCATAAGTGATGCAAAGTGCGGTGCCAAACCATTCACTAGTTGCCATCGACTTGTTGAACATGCTACCAATACAATTTTTGGTTGCTCTCGCTGCAGTTCATGATGGGATTCTCTACGTCCTTCAACCGCCGCGGTGCAGTTCAGCTTCTTTCGCCTACAATGATGGAGTGCACAACGTGACGTGGCGTAAAATGGATACCAGTTCCTTGACAACTATTTCCGTTTTTAAAATACAAGTGAACAACTTTACTGAACATAATGTTTTAACGTTCAAGATAAAATACCATTTTCCTTCATATGCGGTAGATACGAATTGGCAAACAATTTTGCTAAAAAATAAACCTGATGTCTTGAAGAAGTTGCTCTCACCCGCGGATAATTCCTGCTGTATATCTACTATTGTTTTAAGCACTATTTTATTCGCTCTAATGTGTATGTCTGTAACGTATTTCTGTTGGTATTATAATCATTTAGTCTAGCCACTACTGTAATTACTCTTTGTATGTGCATCTTAAATATAACTTTTTATTAAATTATGTGTATCTTTCACTCTACGAATTTACTCTGAATGAGTCACCAAATATTCTATCAGACTCGATGGTCTACAGGTAAAGATACCCTCGGCTGCAGATTGCGCTGCGGATATATAGGGAGACCTAGGTTCGAATCCTAGTCGAGTCATAATTTAGACATGAAGTATTCTAGGCGTTTACTTCATGCTTAAATTTTTTTAATAAATGGTTTAAGCGCAGTCTGTTCTAAGCACTACTTAATTCTTTGTATGCAGTTGGCCGTAAACGCGATCTTGACTTTAAATTTTTTTAAAGTAGCTTCAACCTCGAACCCGGGTTTGACCTTAAACGTGGCCTCGCTCCGAACGTGGCCTCGCTTCGAACGTGACCTTGGGCTCGCACGTGGCACCGCCTTGCATGTGATCTTGGGCTTGAACGTGGCCTTGCCTTGAACTCAAGGTCAAATGGTGGGGGGAGGTTCCAGAACCATCCACTTCCCTCTACTTTCTGCATCCAAAAAATTCAGGTTTAGTAGTTTAGTATTAAGGTGCGTTAAAACGTCTAAAAACAACGTTTTTCAATAACTATTAACTACAGAATTTTTTATTGTACTACTATAATACCTAGTGTCGATCAAAATATAATAATTTTATTCCTGGTAAGCGTGCTATCACTAACAGGTGCTCAACACCTAGTTTAGAATTGATTGCAGATGTTGTAAACGATGTAGGAGTACATTGGGAGCTTATTTAGCCATAAAAACTGCTATATTAAATTTTTCTGCATCCAAAAAATTCAAGTTCAATAGTTTAACATTAAGCTGCGTTAAAACTTTTGAAAAGCATGTTTTTTAGTAACTATTAACTACAGAAAATTTTATTCTACTACTATAATACCTAGTGTCGATAAAAATATAATAATTTTATCTTTGGTAAGCGTGCCAACACAAACAGGTTCTAAAAAACTACTTTGGAATTGATAGCAGAGGTTCTAAACGCTGTAAGAGTGCTTTTGAATCTTAGTTAGCCATATAAAACTAGTCTTAAATTTTTCTGCATCCAAAAAATTCAAGTTTAATAGTTTAGTATTAAGGTGCGTTAAACCGTCTGAAAAGCACGTTTTTCAGTATATATTAGGTACAGAAAATTTTATAGTACTACTATAATACCTAGTGTCGATCAAATTATAATAATTTTATACCTGGTAAGCGTGCCAACACTAACAGGTGCTCAAAAACTGGTTTAGAATTGATTGCAGAGGTTGTAAACGATTTAGGAGTGATAATGCAGCTTATTTAACCATATAAAACTACTGTCTTAAATTTTTCGGCATCCAAAAAATTCAAGTTTAATAGTTTAGCATTAAGGTGCGTTAAACCGTCTGAAAAGCACGTTTTTCAGTAAATATACACTACAGCAAATTTTATAGTACTATTATAATAACTAGTGTCGATCAAAATATAATAATTGTAAGCGTGCCAACCCTAACAGGTGCTCAACAACTGGCTTAGAACTAATTGCAGAGGTTGTAGACGATGTAGTGTGCATTTGGAGCTTATTTAGCCTTATAAAACTGCACTATTAAATTTTTTTAAATCCAAAAAAAAGTTTAATAGTTTAGTATTAAGGTCCGTTAAAATTTCTGAAAAGCACGTTTTTCAGTAAATATTAACTACAGCAAATTTTATAATACTACTATAATACCTAGTGTCAATATAATAATTGTATACCTGATAAGCTTGCCAACACTAACAGGTGCTCAACAACTGGCTTAGAATTAATTCCAGAGGTTGCAAACGATGTAGGGGTGCATTAGGAGCTTATTTAGCCATATAAAACTGCTGTCTTAAATTTTTCTGCATCCAAAAAATTCAGGTTCAATAGTTTGGTATTAAGGTGCGTTAAAACGTCTGAAAAGCATGTTTTTCAATATATATATTAATTACCGAAAATTTTATTGAACTACTATAATACCTGGTGTCGATCAAAATATAATAATTTCATTCCTGGTAAGCATGCTATCACTAACAGGTGCTCAACACCTGGTTTAGAATTGATTGCAGAGGTTGTAAACGAAGTAGGAGTGCTTTTGTAGCTTATTTAGCCATAAAAAACTGCTGTCTTAAATTTTTCTGCATCTAAAAAATTGAAGTTTAATAGTTTAGTATTAAGGTGCGTTACAACGTTTGAAAAGCACGTTTTTTAATATGTATTAACAACAGAAAATTTTATTGCACTTCTATAATACCTAGTGTCGTTAAAAATATAATAATTTAATACTTGGTAAGCGTGCCAACACTAACAGGTGCTCAAAAACTGGTTTAGAATTGATTGCAGAGGATGTAAACGCTATAGGAGTGCATTTGGAGCTTATTTAGCCTTATAAAACTGCTGTATTAAATTTTTCTGCATCCAAAATATTCAAGTTTAGTAGTTTAGTATTTAGGTAAGTTAAAACATCTGAAAAGCACGTTTTTCAGTAAATATTAACTACAGCAAATTTTATTGGAGTACTATAATACCTAGTGTCGATCAAACTATAATAATGTTATACCTGGTAAGCGTGCCAACACAAACATGTGTTCAAAAACTGGCTTAGAATTGATTGCTAAGGTTGTAAACGCTGTAGAAGTGCATTTGGAGCTTATTTAGCCATATAAAACTTCTGTCTTAAATGTTTCTGCATCCAAAAAATTCAGGTTAAATAGTTTAGTATTACGTTGCGTTAAAACATCTGAAAAGCACGTTTTTCAATAACTATTAACTGCATAAGATTTAATGTACTACTATAATACCTAGTGTCGATCAAAATATAATAACTTAATACCTGATAAGCGTTCCAACACTAACAGGTGCTCAAAAACTGGTTTAGAATTGATTGCAGGCGTTGTAAACGATGTAGGGGTGCATTGGGAGCTTAATTAGCTCTATAAAAATGCTGTTTTAAATTTTTCTGTATCCAAAAAATTCAAGTTTAATAGTTTAGCATTAAGGTGCGTTAACACGTCTGAGAATCACGTTTTTCAGTAACTATTAACTACAGAAAATTTTATTGTACTACTATAATACCTAGTGTCGATCAAACTATAATAATGTTATACCTGGTAAGCGTGTCAACACTAGCAGCTGCTCAAAAACTGGTTTAGAAGTGATTGCAGAGGTTGTAAACGCTGTGGGAGTACATGTGGAGCTTATTTAGCCATATAAAACTGCTGTATTAAGTTTTTCTGCATCCAAAAAATTCAAGTTCAATAGTTTAGCATTAAGGTGCGTTAACGCGTCTGAAAATCACGTTTTTGAGTAACTATTAACTACAGAAAATTTAATCGTACTACTGTAATAATTAGTGTCGATCAAAATATAATAATTGTATACCTGGTAAGCGTGCCAACACTAGCAGCTGCTCAAAAACTGGTTTAGAAGTGATTGCAGAGGTTGTAAACGCTGTAGGAGTGCATTTGGAGCTTATTTAGCCATATAAAACTGCTGTCTTAAATGTTACTGCATCCAAAAAATTCAAGTTTAATAGTTTAGTATTAAGGTGCGTAAAACGTCTGAAAAGCTCGTTTTTCAATATATATTAACTACAGAAAGTTTTATTGTACTACTATAATACCTAGAGTCGATCAAAATATAATAATTTAATACCTGGTAAGCGTGTCCACCCAAGCAGCTTGTCAAACACTGGTTTAGAAGTGATTGCAGAGGTTGTAAACGCTATAGGAGTGTATTTGGAACTTATTTAGCCATATAAAACTGGTATATTAAATTTTTCTTTATCCAAAAAATTCAAGTTTAATAGTTTAGTATTAAGGTGCGTTAAAACGTCCTAAAAGCAAGTTTTTCAGTAAATATTAACTACAGCAAATTTTATTATACTACTATAATACCTAGTGTCGATCAAAATATAATAATTGTATACCTGGTAAGCGTGCCAACACTAACAGGTGCTCAACCACTGGTTTAGAATTGATTGCAAAGGTTGTAAACGCTGTAGGGGTAGACGCGGAGCTTATTTAGCCATATAAAACTGCTGTATTAAATTTTTCTGCATCCAAAAAATTCAAGTTCAATAGTTTAGCATTAAGGTGCGTTAACACGTCTGTCATGGGCCGAAAGTCGCTTTTCGTATTAATTTAACGATTTGCCTTATCCTTGCCTAATTCAAGGCACTTTGCACATTTCGCTCTAACTATTTACCCTATATCGGACTAATCCTAGATCTAACTTACTTTAAATAGCCTAGTTTCAGTTACCCATTTCCTCAAGTAAAGTCACTGCAGATTAGGCCTCACGTTGTACGCGTGCTATGTTGGTTGCAGATGCGATTTTTCTGCAAATTTGGAATTCTGGGCCTAGCTGTCAATTATCATTAGCCATTTTGACTTGTCAGAAGATGGATGTGGTGAAAAGCATCTTTGGTTAATCGATGCACGAATATTTGTAATTCGGTTTTGTCACGCTCATCCTAGCATGAAAATGTATATTTTGGTGTGAATTTTGTCCGGGAGACGTCCCCGACGTTTTTGTTGTGATACATTTCAAGCACGGACTTTTGTCCGGAATTAATCTGACAAGCACATGTAATTACTTGGGCGATTCGGAGCAGAACACCTAACGGTATATTATTTTGACAATTATTGGATATATTTCTAAGGCGGAATGTTGTCCCTTTTAGCTCCCTTTGGTACGGGCGGTAAAAGCACCCAATTCCCCTTTGGTACGGGCGGTGAACGCACTCAGATTAGGAAGCAGTCCTTTATTATGAACTAACGCATCTCTGTTGGTGTGCTGCGAGCTTTGTACATGGTGGCGCAGAGCTTTTCGAGGCGTTTGGTTGATGGATTTGGCCCCTCTTGGAGAGCACTTTCTCCAGGCAGTTGCTGCAGTCGGCTGGCTGTGAGTTTGGGAGATTTCCAGTCCCTAAAACAGGCTAGCAGATTTACTGGCCCGAGATCTCTACGTTACCTGCAGTAAAGCCCGTTGGATCACCTGGCTTCCTCGACATCGTGCAGCAGGCCTCCGATTTAGCACGTTCGCCACCTGGTGCAGTCAAGGTCTGTCTTTGCAATTCCTTAAGCGTTCTTGTGCAGTTTTGAACTCGACCAACTTAACCTGTGTTATAGCCCTCATTTTAATGTGTGTTTAATTATTATTTATTGTAGCGTTTGGGCTACGGCCAGATTTTGATAATTGATTAAATTTACTTACTTTAATGTTCTGATAACTCACCTGCAGTTTAAAGTAAACCTATTTTGTTGTATAATATCTTAATATTTGTAACTTTGACATTTCAAGCCTCCATTAGAGTTCAGGCTGTGTCTAATGTAGATGCATAGGGACGATAAGGTTTCTCTTATGTAAATTTTGTAAAGCAATTCTTGCATACGCCTTATTTTAGACTCGATCTCAGTGGAGAGATCTGTCAGTTCAGTTGAACTTGGCTTAGTGCGGCCCCATTTTGCAAGAAATTAGCGAAATCAGTCCGATCGTTGTTTAAGCAATTATGCCCCTTTAGGGCGAGATTTAATTAGCGTGTTTCGGGTAATTTTGCGCCCCTATAAACCAAGATCTTGGGTAATAATGGGATTTGTGTACAATTGATTACTAGTATAATTATGTATTTTTGCAACTGAGGGTTTAGCGTTGATTTCAACTTGACAAGCAAAACAAAACCTTAACTACCGCTTAAATTTGAGACGCGTTTGGTCATACATGCGAATTGCTACGATCTTCGACTACTGTATTTATTTAAACTGGTGAGTTCAATCTGTGATAAATTTTACTATCTTGGTATATGAAATCTGGTTTGTGCTATCTGTTGTTGTTGTGATATATTACCGAGCATTGTTAATATTTTATTAAATTATATATACTCGTTACTTATGCCTGCAAATTTGATTTGCGTGTCCTTGTAGCTATCTACAATTTTCAGGATCGCTTAGTAGCACCTTCCGTAGTGTCTTGTTTGATGATTAGCAAAGTGCTGGGTCACCTGCTACATGGCGCCCATAATTTACTCATCGTTTCAGCTTACGCTTTAAGTCTTTTGTCCGACCCACGACCAGCTCCGGCTGAGAATCCGGTAGCCTTTGCTACTCCTTATTTTATAGTCAGAGTTAGGAAACACGTCTGAAAATCACGTTTTTCAGTAACCATTAACTACAGAAAATTGTATCGTACTACTGTAATAACTAGTGTCGATCAAAATATAATAATTGTATACCTGGTAAGCGTGCCACCACTAACGGGTACTCAACCACTGGTTTAGAATTGATTGCAGAGGTTGTAAACGCTGTAGGAGTAGACGTGGAGCTTATTTAGCCATATAAAACTGCTGTATTAAATGTTTCTGGATCCAAAACATTCAGGTTCAATAGTTTAATATTAAAGTGGTTTAAAACGTCTCAAAAGCATTTTTTTCAATAACTATTAACTACAGAAAATTTTATTGTACTACTATAATAACTAGTGTCGATCAAACTTTAATAATGTTATTTATACTTGATAAGCGTGCCTACACACACAAGTGCTCAAAAACTGGCTTAGAATTGATTGCTAACGTTGTAAACGCTGTAGAAGTGCATTTGGAGCTTATTTAGCCATATAAAACTGCTGTCTTAAATGTTTCTGCATCCAAAAAATTCAGGTTCAATAGTTTAGTATTAAGGTGCATTAAAACGTCCAAAAAGCAAGTTTTTCAGTAAATATTAACTACAGCAAATTTTATTGAACTACTATAATAGCTAGTGTTGATCTAAATATAATAATTTAATAGCTGAAAAGCGTGCCAACACTAACAGGTGCTCAAAAACTGGTTTAGAATTGATTACAGAGGTTGTAAACGCTATAGGAGTGCTTTAGGAGCTTATTTAGCCATATCAAACTACAGTTTAAAATTTTTCTGCATCCAAAATATTCAAGTTTAATAGTTTAGTATTAAGGTGCGTAAAACGTCTGAAAAGCACGTTTTTCAATATATATTAACTACAGAAAGTTTAATTGTACTACTATAATACCTAGTGTCGATCAAAATATAATAATTTAATACCTGGTAAGCGTGTTAACACTAGCAGCTGCTCAAAAACTGGTTTAGAAGTGATTGCAGAGGTTGTAAACGCTGTGGGAGTACATGTGGAGCTTATTTAGCCATATAAAACTGCTGTATTAAATTTTGCTGCATCCAAAAAATTCAAGTTCAATAGTTTAGCATTAAGGTGCCTTATCGCGTCTGAAAATCACGTTTTTCAGTAACTATTAACTACAGAAAATTTAATCGTACTATTGTAATAAATAGTGTCGATCAAAATATAATAATTGTATACCTGGTAAGCGTTCCAACACTAACGGGTGCTCAACCACTGGTTTATAATTGATTGCAGAGTTTGTAAGCTCTGTAGGAGTGCATTTGGAGCTTATTTAGCCATATAAAACTGCTGTCTTAAATGTTTCTGGATCCAAAAAATTCAGGTTCAATAGTTTAGTATTAAAGTGGTTTAAAACGTCTCAAAAACATTTTTTTCAATAACTATTAACTACAGAAAATGTTATTGTACTCCTATAATACCTGGTGTCGAACAAAATATAATAATTTTATCTTTGGTAAGCGTGCCAACACTAACAGGTGCTCAAAAACGGGCTTGGAATTAATTGCAGAGGTTGTAAACGCTGTAGGAGTGCTTTTGGAGCTTATTTAGCCATATAAAACTACTGTTTTAAATTTTCCTGCATCCAAAATATTCAAGTTTAATAGTTTAGTATTAAGGTGCGTAAAACGTCTGAAAAGCACGTTTTTCAATATATATTAACTACAGAAAGTTTAATTGTACTACTATAATACCTAGTGTCGATCAAAATATAATAATTTAATACCTGGTAAGCGTGTCAACACTAGCAGCTGCTCAAAAACTGGTTTAGAAGTGATTGCAGAGGTTGTAAACGCTGTGGGAGTACATGTGGAGCTTATTTAGCCATATAAAACTGCTGTATTAAATTTTGCTGAGTCCAAAAAATTCAAGTTCAATAGTTTAGCATTAAGATGCCTTATCACGTCTGAAAATCACATTTTTCAGTAACTATTAACTACAGAAAATTTAATCGTACTACTGTAATAAATAGTGTCGATCAAAATATAATAATTGTATACCTGGTAAGCGTGCCAACACTAACGGGTGCTCAACCACTGGTTTAGAATTGATTGCAGAGTTTGTAAGCTCTGTAGGAATGCATTTGGAGCTTATTTAGCCATATAAAACTGCTGTCTTAAATGTTTCTGGATCCAAAAAATTAAGGTTAAATAGTTTAGTATTAAAGTGCTTTCAAACGTCTCAAAAGCAGGTTATTCAATAACTATTAACTACAGAAAATTTTATTGTACTTCTATAATACCTAGTGTCGATCAAACTATAATAATGTTGCCTGATAAACGTGCCAACACACACATGTGCTCAAAAACTGGCTTAGAATTGATTGCTAAGGTTGTAAGCGCTGTAGAAGTGCATTTGGAGCTTATTTAGCCATATAAAACTGCTGTCTTAAATGTTTCTGCATCCAAAAAAATCAGTTTCAATAGTTTAGTATTAAAGTGGTTTAAAACGTCTCAAAAGCATTTTTTTCAATAACTATTAACTACAGAAAATTTTATTGTACTACTATAATACCTAGTGTCGAACAAAATATAATAATTTTATCTTTTATAAGCGTGTCAACACTAGCAGCTGCTCAAAAACTGGTTTAGAAGTGATTGCAGAGGTTGTAAACGCTGTGGGAGTACATGTGGAGCCTATTTAGCCAAATAAAACTACTGTTTTAAATTTGTCTGCATCCAAAAAATTCAAGTTTAATAGTTTAGTATTAAGGTGCGTTAAACGTCTGAAAAGCACGTTTTTCAATATATATTAACTACAGAAAGTTTTATTGTACTACTATAATACCTAGTGTCGATCAAGATATAATAATTTAATACCTGGTAAGCGTGTCCACCCGAGCAGCTTGTCAAACACTGATTTAGAAGTGATTGCAGAGGTTGTAAACGCTATAGGAGTGCCTTTGGAGCTTATTTAGCCATATAAAACTGATATATTAAATTTTTCTGCATCCAAAAAATTCAAGTTTAATAGTTTAGTATTAAGGTGCGCTAAAACGTCTGAAAAGCTCGTTTTTCAATACATATTAACTACAGAAAGTTTTATTGTACTACTATAATACCTAGTGTCGATCAAAATATAATAATTTAATACCTGGTAAGCGTGTCATCCCCAGCAGCTTGTCAAACACTGGTTTAGAAGTGATTGCAGAGGTTGTAAACGCTATAGGAGTGCATTTGGAGCTTATTTATCCATATAAAACTACTGTTTTAAATTTGTCTGCATCCAAAATATTCAAGTTTAATAGTTTAGTATTAAGGTGCGTAAAATGTCTGAAAAGCACGTTTTTCAATATATATTAACTACAGAAAGTTTTATTGTACTACTATAATACCTAGTGTCGATCAAAATATAATAATTTAATACCTGGTAAGCGTGTCAACACTAGCAGCTGCTCAAAAACTGGTTTAGAAGTGATTGCAGAGGTTGTAAACGCTGTGGGAGTACATGTGGAGCTTATTTAGCCATATAAAACTGCTGTATTAAATTTTGCTGCATCCAAAAAATTCAAGTTCAATAGTTTAGCATTAAGGTGCGTTAACACGTCTGAAAATCACGTTTTTCAGTAACTATTAACTACAGCAAATTTAACCGTACTACTGTAATAATTAGTGTCGATCAAAATAAAATAATTGTATACCTGGTAAGCGTGCCAACACTAACGGGTGCTCAACCACTGGTTTAGAATTGATTGAAGAAGTTGTAAACGCTGTGGGAGTACATGTGGAACTTATTTAGCCATATAAAACTTCTGTCTTAAATGTTTCTGGATCCAAAAAATTCAGGTTAAATAGTTTAGTATTAAAGTGATTTAAAACGTCTCAAAAGCAGGTTTTTCAATAACTATTAACTACAGATAATTTTATTGTACTACTATAATACCTAGTGTCGATCAAACTATAATAATTTAATACCTGGTAAGCGTGTCAACACTAGCAGCTGCTCAAAAACTGGTTTAGAAGTGATTGCAGAGGTTGTAAACGCTGTAGGAGTGCATTTGGAGCTTATGTATCCATATAATAATAATAATAATAATAGTTTATTGTCTTATCGACCTAATACATGTTTGGCGTAGACGCGTCGAAACTAATACTAACACATTAAAGAAAACGAATTTACATACAAAAACTACTGGAACAGTTCGCCTATACCGTAATAACATTTTTTTGTTAAGTGATTGCGCAACTTTTGCTTAAATTCATTAACATTACTACTTTTGATAATGAAATCCGGCAGCGAGTTGAAAATTTTAATGCAGGTGTATTTGGGTGATCGCTCATAACTAGCCGTGCGATGCTGTGGGATCATTAGCATCGAATTGCTTCTGGTAGGGTATTGGTGGAAGTCTTTGTTTTTTATAAACATGCTATAGTTGTGGAATACATACTGCGCAGATTTATATATCAGAACGCAGGGAAAGGTCAATATAGCTTTATCCACAAAAGTTCGTCGGCATGACGTTCTGGGTGTCAGGTTGTAGATTAGACGCACAATGCGTTTTTGCAATATAAAAACGCGCTTAGCTGATTTTGACCTTCCCCACAATAACACATTGTATGCCATATGCGAGTAGACATGTGCGTAGTAAACAGATAATAATTGTTCGGAATTTAAGATTGATCTCAATTGAAGCAACAGGTAGAATGCAGAATTTAATCGTGAACAAACATAATCCACCTGCTTACTCCAACCGAGGTCACTATCTAAGTAACTACCTAAAAATTTTACATGATAAGTATTGTAAGATGCTAACATACCCCGGGCCCTACCGAACAATACGCAGGCTGTTTTGTTGTTGTTTAAAATCAGTCTGTTGGTGTTACACCAGGTGTCAACATCTTTTTGTACGGTATTTATGTTATTCTTAAGATCATCCAAATTTTTGCTAGTAACAATTACAGAAGTGTCATCCGCATAAATTATTGCATGACCAGACTTAATATACAATGACAAGTCATTTATAAATATTAAAAAAATTAAAGGTCCAATGATGGAACCCTGCACGACTCCTAAATTCACATTTCGTGCCTGTGTATATTGGCCTTCCATTTTTACTTTTAATCTACGATTACTTAAGAAAGATAGCAGCCATGTTAAGACTGGGCCCCTTATGCCCAGATTATATAATTTCGTGCTCAACACGTCACTATTAATCGTGTCAAAGGCACGGGTAAAGTCAAAAAATAAGGCCGCCACAAACTTATTGCAATCAACATCAGTATAGATGCGGTCTAAAAAACGGCAACATGCTGATTCAGTAGATCGTCCTTCCCGAAAGCCGTGCTGAGCGTGAGCGATGAGATTATATTTATCGAGAAATGCTGTTAGCCTTGTGCACACTATCTTTTCGATTATTTTTGAAAACGCACTGAGAACCGATATCGGTCGGTAGTTGCTTAAATGTTGGGGATTACCCTTTTTAAACACAGGAATCACCTTTGCCAGTTTTAGAACATCCGGAAACACGCCACTTGTTACCGATAAGTTGACAAAAAACACCAAAGGGGCAGAAATTGCGTCAAATACGTATTTAATTAGCTTTATCGAGAGTTGATCTATTCCTGGAGAGGAATTATTGTTTAGTTTTGAAATAGTAGTCTTTACCTCCTCTTCAGTTACAGGGTAAAAGTACATTGTGTGGACTACGTTGGTAGATGCTGTAGATGTTTGGGTTTGGGGCGGATTTACCCCAAAATGCTCCACAACTTGCTTTTCTGCGATTGTAGAAAAATATTCAGCAAATGTGTTGGCTACTGCTGTAGTATCATGTATGAGAACACCACCGTCGGTCATTATTGAGATTTTTTTAGTGGCTTTATGAGCGTTATCGTTTTTGCTGTTTACAAATTTCCACAACAGTTTGGATTTATTTACTGCAGAATTTATTAAATTTGCATAATAATTCTTCTTGGCATTTCTTATAATGCGCCTGTACTGTTTTTTCTTTTCTAGATAACACAATCTTGCAGTGTCAGTGTTTATCATACGCATTGTAACAAAACAGTTTTTTAGTTCCTCTCCTAGCCTTATGATTTCATTATTTACCCAGGGAACGCGTTTAGATTTATACGCTTTGTATTCGCGTCTCATCAGTGGGCATGCAGTATTTATACACCATAAAAACGATTCTAGAAAATCATTGCAGAACCGATTGGCATCACCATACAGCATATCGTCCCACTCGATTTCACTTAGTAAGCTTTTCAGTAAATTAAGGTTTTCTGGTCGAACTTCTCTGGTATAGTTTGGTATAGCTTTTGTGGTTGACAGTAATTTGTGGTGTATATTTATTTTTATGATGCAAGCTAAGTGATCGGACACATTTGGATTAAATAATGAAAATGTAAGCATATTTTGAGGGAAAGATGCGACTAAGTAATCGATAGCCGATTCAGATTTTATGTTGTTCCTGTTTATGAATATTCGCGTGGGTTCAATATTTTTGTTCGCCAAGCGGAATGATTGGAAAATATCCGATAATATTTGGGAGTTAAGTGATTTGGATAGGGAGTCAATATTTAGATCGCCCCCGAGTATTGTAATGCTAACTGGGGCTTCGTAATAATATCAGGTTTATAATTAATTTGGAAAGTGCCCCTGTAGCATTAACAAATATGCCCTTTTTAAGATTGGTAGCTCTAGTATAGGTGAGGGCTCAATTGACTATTACTCTGACGGACTTAAAGAAACAGATTTGACTACTATATACATTTATTGCCTACTCATGTACAAAACTAAAATAAAATGGATGTTCTTCGTATAAAGTTACAATTTAATTATATTTGATTTTTCGTCCTGGTTTTCGGAGACGGCAGGCCACCTCTTATGCACCGATGTATATCCGTGAGCTTCGATGTGTAACGTCTGCGAGATCAAGTTGGTACAACTGGAAACCAAAATAAAAATTAAATATGTCAATACGAGTCGGTGTAAACAAAAGGAATATTCTGATTTATTTTTAATTATGAAATGACTGGATCGGAACTATAATTTGTTTAAATTAAATACACAACTGCACACGTGCAACTCCCAGTGATAAGTTAAGAGTGCAGTCGACCTTTGACCGTAGATCAAAATTCCTTTCGAGGTTATCTTATAAAACGGCGCGTGTGAAGGCCGCTGTAATATATACTCTCACCGGGTAAGTATCTAATTTGTACAACTGCTTACTATCTTCTGCGTGAAATGTGAACTGACTCTACAATTTGCAAATATCTAATGCCAACGTAATTTACTCTAAAGTACTTTGAAGTATATGCAAATTCAACTCTATTCTGACAGGTGTTTAGTGGCTTTACTAGATTTGAGTTATTGTTACTTCAATGTTCGTCGAGGTTATATCTAAATGTTAGCTTTATTCTTACGGAATAAACCCAATTGAAACTCGCCGATATTCCAGCCGAGTTCGATTGTATTTTATTCACTCTGTAGGATTGCCTGGATCGCTCGCCCACGAAAATAAGTTATTTCGATAACCAAATATAATCTTAATTCGTGTACGAACGCTCGTGACAAACCTTACGGAATTATAAGAATAAAACCTGCACCATCCGATTCCAGATTGGTGCGAAAAAGCCTTATTGTTTTCTATTTACAAATAAATCCTAATAAACGCAGTCCGAAACCAGAGATACGTTTATGTAGGCAGGTACCTGGGGGAGATCGAGTTAATGTTTCGAATTATTCAGGTCGGGTTTCTGGTCGGAGATCCGGGATGTACAGCGGCACCAGCCGCTGAAGGCGGCTGGAAACCCGGTGAAATTCTGGTGGATATCTCCTCGAGTACGCTGCTCGAATTTTATTTTAAACGCGGCGATCGGCTCTCGGGACTTCTCGCGTATTAAGGAAGGACTGCGCGGAAAAGCGATTGTCCGTTCCGCTCGCGTCGATCGACGGGCCAGCGCTAATTTTGCCAGTTCGAGCGCTTTGAAAAATTTCCAATTGTTGCAGAAACCGATTGTTGCGGCGTTTT
The DNA here is from genome assembly GCA_940337035.1 of Agriotes lineatus. Classification (NCBI taxonomy): domain Eukaryota; kingdom Metazoa; phylum Arthropoda; class Insecta; order Coleoptera; family Elateridae; genus Agriotes; species Agriotes lineatus. Next base: position 341,427 of record CALNHX010000162.1, read on the forward strand.
AAATGCTCTAATATTATATATTATTAAAAATGCATTTAAAACCAGAGCGAAACGTTACACAGGCCCCTCTCTTCGGAAAGCGAAGGACTACCGGTGAAGAAGAGCTCGCGAAAACACCTGGAGCTCGGTTTCTGGTTTATCGGGACGTTTTTACGGGGCAAGGACTCTTATTCCCGACAGGTTAAAACTATAAGCCGCTGCGTAAACACATACTCTTTTCAGGCACTCTTATCCAAGCTTCGGCGGGTTAACCTACAATATCTTGCCGTCACCCGGGTTTACGGAGACAAGATCACGCTTCAAGATAAGATGGCTGTCACCAGGGGCTACTAACAGGCGAAAAAAAAAAAATCATACAACAGGCGCATGCCACACTAGGGCAAGCGAAATGCTTTACTGGTGGACAGGGATGTCCTTTCGTTGCTATTCGACGGGAGTACTACTGGGCCGCGGTGTCGGCGTGCAGGTATCTCGGAATACAACTCAAGAAAACATACAGGGTGCATTCAAACATTCTGGAGCGAATGCTGGGGTGTGCGGTCTGCGCGTATACATTCAAATACTCTGGAGCGAATAAACGCGGAGGCCGCGGTATCGGCGCACGATCATTCAGACTCCCTGGAGCTAGAGCATTTAAACATTCTGGAGCGAATGCCGGAGCGCGCGGGCTGCGCGTATACATTCAAATACTCTGGAGCGAAAGGCCGCTGCCGCGGTGTCGGCGCGCGATCATTCGAACTTCTGGAGCTAGAGCAGGCCACGGAAGGGGCGCGCAAAAATTTAAATGTTCTGGAGCTAGTGCAGAGGCCACGGGATTGGCATGCAAGCGTTTAAACATTCAGGAGCTGGCGCAGAGGCCACGGGATTGGCATGCAAGCCTTCAAGCGTTCTGGAGCTAGTGCAGAGGCCACAGGATTGGCATGCAAGCATTTAAACATTCGGGAACTGATGCAGAGGCCACGGAAGGGTATGCAATCTTCCGGACACAGGCGCACGGGGTTCGCTTTACAGGTGCTGGTATAGGAAGTTCAACTTTCCACATTTTCTCCTTCAAGCTTCGACGATGAGTCTACAACCTCCTGCTAATTTCCGGGTTTACGGTAGCGAGGAGTCCGCTTCAGAAGAGAGCGCGTCAGGGATAAGCATTCATACTATTAAGGGCGGCAGGTCATACATACACTTTTACATGCATCTTACAGGTACATCCGGTGTTCGCGGGCGGTTCTACTCGGACGGATACTTCTGCGGACTGGAATGGTACACGGTATCTGGCATTTCCGGACTAGTACACGGGAACGAAATTTCGGAAGATCGACCAGGACAGGGATACAGGGATCTCGGATTCCTCGGGACGGTCTGGACTACCGGTCACGACTCTGGGTTCTGGTACCTTTCTGGCTTGCTAGGCTGTAACAGGGTTTGTACATATTGTTAAAATATGAAACTTACGTTTACACAACCTAATATTCTACTATTTCTAGATGCTCGGGCGCCACGGAGAAGACAAGCTGCGGCTAGTATAATTACCATAATATTTAAACTTGTAATTATATCCGGTTGTCGGTTCTAGTTCTAAACTGAGCTGGTTTCTGAAAACTTTCTTTAAATCAGTCAGAGTTCGGTCCCTGCTCGGGCGCCATTTTGTAATGCTAACTGGGGCTTCGTAATAATATCAGGTTTATAATTAATTTGGAAAGTGCCCCTGTAGCATTAACAAATATGCCCTTTTTAAGATTGGTAGCTCTAGTATAGGTGAGGGCTCAATTGACTATTACTCTGACGGACTTAAAGAAACAGATTTGACTACTATATACATTTATTGCCTACTCATGTACAAAACTAAAATAAAATGGATGTTCTTCGTATAAAGTTACAATTTAATTATATTTGATTTTTCGTCCTGGTTTTCGGAGACGGCAGGCCACCTCTTATGCACCGATGTATATCCGTGAGCTTCGATGTGTAACGTCTGCGAGATCAAGTTGGTACAACTGGAAACCAAAATAAAAATTAAATATGTCAATACGAGTCGGTGTAAACAAAAGGAATATTCTGATTTATTTTTAATTATGAAATGACTGGATCGGAACTATAATTTGTTTAAATTAAATACACAACTGCACACGTGCAACTCCCAGTGATAAGTTAAGAGTGCAGTCGACCTTTGACCGTAGATCAAAATTCCTTTCGAGGTTATCTTATAAAACGGCGCGTGTGAAGGCCGCTGTAATATATACTCTCACCGGGTAAGTATCTAATTTGTACAACTGCTTACTATCTTCTGCGTGAAATGTGAACTGACTCTACAATTTGCAAATATCTAATGCCAACGTAATTTACTCTAAAGTACTTTGAAGTATATGCAAATTCAACTCTATTCTGACAGGTGTTTAGTGGCTTTACTAGATTTGAGTTATTGTTACTTCAATGTTCGTCGAGGTTATATCTAAATGTTAGCTTTATTCTTACGGAATAAACCCAATTGAAACTCGCCGATATTCCAGCCGAGTTCGATTGTATTTTATTCACTCTGTAGGATTGCCTGGATCGCTCGCCCACGAAAATAAGTTATTTCGATAACCAAATATAATCTTAATTCGTGTACGAACGCTCGTGACAAACCTTACGGAATTATAAGAATAAAACCTGCACCATCCGATTCCAGATTGGTGCGAAAAAGCCTTATTGTTTTCTATTTACAAATAAATCCTAATAAACGCAGTCCGAAACCAGAGATACGTTTATGTAGGCAGGTACCTGGGGGAGATCGAGTTAATGTTTCGAATTATTCAGGTCGGGTTTCTGGTCGGAGATCCGGGATGTACAGCGGCACCAGCCGCTGAAGGCGGCTGGAAACCCGGTGAAATTCTGGTGGATATCTCCTCGAGTACGCTGCTCGAATTTTATTTTAAACGCGGCGATCGGCTCTCGGGACTTCTCGCGTATTAAGGAAGGACTGCGCGGAAAAGCGATTGTCCGTTCCGCTCGCGTCGATCGACGGGCCAGCGCTAATTTTGCCAGTTCGAGCGCTTTGAAAAATTTCCAATTGTTGCAGAAACCGATTGTTGCGGCGTTTTAAATGCTCTAATATTATATATTATTAAAAATGCATTTAAAACCAGAGCGAAACGTTACAGTATAACGTAGTCACTACACTGGTTGGCAATATTCAATATCTGGTTTAAATTATTAAAGAACACTTCGAGATTACCTGACGGTGTTCTATATACGGATACGACACATATTTTTTTATTGTTAATTGAAATTATAACCGATGAACATTCGATGTGCATTTCTACACTTTGACTATTAATTGTTGGGCAACATTTAAAGTCATATTTTGATTCGACTAATATCATAACACCTCCATGTTCATGGTTAGTTCGGGTGTTATATGACCCAACACGGTAGCCATCAAACTGTATGTACTTAACGCTCTCATTAGAAAGCCACGTTTCATTTAAACACATAATTGTCGGTTTATGCGAAGCAAGTATTACTTCAATGTCATTAATTTTGTTACTAAGAGATTGTACATTTAGGTGAACAATTTTGATGTGCTCCGAGCGAGTTTGGTCAGATTTTTTTATATATATATAAAACTACTGTTTTAAATTTGTCTGCATCCAAAAAATTCAAGTTTAATAGTTTAGTATTAAGGTGCGTAAAACGTCTGAAAAGCACGTTTTTCAATATATATTAACTACAGAAAGTTTTATTGTACTACTATAATACCTAGTGTCGATCAAAATATAATAATTTAATACCTGGTAAGCGTGTCAACACTAGCAGCTGCTCAAAAACTGGTTTAGAAGTGATTGCAGAGGTTGTAAACGCTGTGGGAGTACATGTGAAGCTTATTTAGCCATATAAAACTTCTGTCTTAAATGTTTCTGGATCCAAAAATTCAGGTTAAATAGTTTCGTATTAAAGTGCTTTAAAACGTCTCAAAAGCAGGTTTTTCAATAACTATTAACTACAGATAATTTTATTGTACTACTATAATACCTAGTGTCGATCAAACTATAATAATTTAATACCTGGTAAGCGTGTCAACACTAGCAGCTGCTCAAAAACTGGTTTAGAAGTGATTGCAGAGGTTGTAAACGCTATAGGAGTGTATTTGGAGCTTATTTAGCCTTATAAAACTGATATATTAAATTTTTTTGCATCCAAAAAATTCAAGTTTAATAGTTTTAGTATTAAGGTGCGTTAAAACGTCTGAAAAGCTCGTTTTTCAATATATATTAACTACAGAAATTTTTATTGTACTACTATAATAACTAGTGTCGATCAAAATATAATACTTGTATACCTCGTAAGCGTACCTACCAACACTAACAGGTGCTCAACAACGGGCTTGGAATTAATTGCAGTGGTTGTAAACGAAGTAGGAGTGCTTTTGTAGCTGATTTAGCCATATAAAACTACTGTTTTAAATTTTTCTGCATCCAAAAAATTCAAGTTTAATAGTTTAGTATTAAGGTGCGTAAAACGTCTGAAAAGCACGTTTTTCAATATATATTAACTACAGAAAGTTTTATTGTACTACTATAATACCTAGCGTCGATCAAAATATAATAATTTAATACCTGGTAAGCGTGTCCACCCGAGCAGCTTGTCAAACACTGGTTTAGAAGTGATTGCAGAGATTGTAAACGCTGTGGGAGTACAAGTGGAGCTTATTTAGCCATATAAAACTGATATATTAAATTTTTCTTCATCCAAAAAATTGAAGTTCAATAGTTTAGCATTAGTGTGGGTTAACACGTCTGAAAATCACTGAAACTACAGAAAATTTAATCGTACTACTGTAATAATTAGTGTCGATCAAAATATAATAATTGTATACCTGGTAAGCGTGCCAACACTAACGGGTGCTCAACCACTGGTTTAGAATTGATTGCAGAGGTTGTAAACGCTGTAGGAGTGCATTTGGAGCTTATTTAGTTATATAAAACTGCTGTCTTAAATGTTTCTGGATCCAAAAAATTCAGGTTAAATAGTTTAGTATTAAAGTGCTTTAAAACGTTTCAAAAGCAGGTTTTTCAATAACTATTAACTACAGAAAATTTTATTGTACTACTATAATACCTATTGTCGATCAAACTATAATAATGTAGCCTGATACGCGTGCCAACACACACATGTGCTCAAAAACTGGTTTAGAATTGATTGCTAAGGTTGTAAGCGCTGTAGAAGTGCATTTGGAGCTTATTTAGCCATATAAAATTGCTGTCTTAAATTTTTCTGCATCCAAAAAATTCAAGTTTAATAGTTTAGTATTAAGGTGTGCTAAAACGTCTGAAAAGCTCGTTTTTTAATATATATTAACTACAGAAAGTTTTATTGTACTACTATAATACCTAGTGTCGATCAAAATATAATAATTTAATACCTGGTAAGCGTGTCAACACTAGCAGCTGCTCAAAAACTGGTTTAGAAGTGATTTCAGAGGTTGTAAACGCTATAGGAGTGCATTTGGAGCTTATTTAGCCATATAAAACTGATATATTAAATTTTTTTGCATCCAAAAAATTCAAGTTTAATAGTTTAGTATTAAGGTGCGTTAAAACGTCTGAAAAGCTCGTTTTTCGATATATATTAACTACAGAACTTTTTATTGTACTACTATAATAACTAGTGTCGATCAAAATATAATAATTGCATACCTCGTACGTGTGCCAACACTAACAGCTGCTCAAAAACTGGTTTAGAAGTGATTGCAGAGGTTGTAAACGCTATAGGAGTGCATTTGGAGCTTAATTAGCCATATAAAAATGCTGTTTTAAATTTTTCTACATCCAAAAAATTCAAGTTTAAGAGTTTAGTATTAAGGTGCGTAAAACGTCTGAAAAGCACGTTTTATAATATATATTAACTACAGATAGTTTTATTGTGTTACTATAATACCTAGTGTCGATCAAAATATAATAATTTATTACCTGATAAGCGTGCCTACACTAACAGGTGCTCAAAAACGGGCTTGGAATTAATTGCAGAGGTTGTAAACGCTGTAGGAGTGCTTTTGGAGCTTATTTAGCCATATAAAGCTACTGTTTTAAGTTTTTCTGCATCCAAAAAATTCAAGTTTAATAGTTTAGTATTAAGGTGCGTAAAACGTCTGAAAAGCACGTTTTTCAATATATATTAACTACAGAAAGTTTTATTGTGTTACTATAATACCCAGTGTCGATCAAAATATAATAATTTAATACCTGATAAGCGTGCCAACACTAACAGGTGCTAAAAAACGGGCTTGGAATTGAATGCAGGCGTTGTAAACACTGTAGAAGTGCATTTGGAGCTTAATTAGCCATATAAAAATGCTGTTTTAAATTTTTCTACATCCAAAAAATTCAAGTTTAATAGTTTAGTATTAAGGTGCGTAAAACGTCTGAAAAGCACGTTTTTCAATATATATTAACTACAGAAAGTTTTATTGTACTACTATAATACCTAGTGTCGATCAAAATATAATAATTTAATACCTGGTAAGCGTGTCAACACTAGCAGCTGCTCAAAAACTGGTTTAGAAGTGATTGCAGAGGTTGTAAACGGTGTGGGAGTACATGTGAAGCTTATTTAGCCATATAAAACTTCCGTCTTAAATGTTTCTGGATCCAAAAATTCAGGTTAAATATTTTCGTATTAAAGTGCTTTAAAACGTCTCAAAAGCAGGTTTTTCAATAACTATTAACTACAGATAATTTTATTGTACTACTATAATACCTAGTGTCGATCAAACTATAATAATTTAATACCTGGTAAGCGTGTCAACACTAGCAGCTGCTCAAAAACTGGTTTAGAAGTGATTGCAGAGGTTGTAAACGCTATAGGAGTGTATTTGGAGCTTATTTAGCCTTATAAAACTGATATATTAAATTTTTTTGCATCCAAAAAATTCAAGTTTAATAGTTTTAGTATTAAGGTGCGTTAAAACGTCTGAAAAGCTCGTTTTTCAATATATATTAACTACAGAAATTTTTATTGTACTACTATAATAACTAGTGTCGATCAAAATATAATACTTGTATACCTCGTAAGCGTACCAACACTAACAGGTGCTCAACAACGGGCTTGGAATTAATTGCAGTGGTTGTAAACGAAGTAGGAGTGCTTTTGTAGCTGATTTAGCCATATAAAACTACTGTTTTAAGTTTTTCTGCATCCAAAAAATTCAAGTTTAATAGTTTAGTATTAAGGTGCGTAAAACGTCTGAAAAGCACGTTTTTCAATATATATTAACTACAGAAAGTTTTATTGTACTACTATAATACCTAGCGTCGATCAAAATATAATAATTTAATACCTGGTAAGCGTGTCCACCCGAGCAGCTTGTCAAACACTGGTTTAGAAGTGATTGCAAAGATTGTAAACGCTGTGGGAGTACAAGTGGAGCTTATTTAGCCATATAAAACTGATATATTAAATTTTTCTTCATCCAAAAAATTGAAGTTCAATAGTTTAGCATTAGTGTGGGTTAACACGTCTGAAAATCACTGAAACTACAGAAAATTTAATCGTACTACTGTAATAATTAGTGTCGATCAAAATATAATAATTGTATACCTGGTAAGCGTGCCAACACTAACGGGTGCTCAACCACTGGTTTAGAATTGATTGCAGAGGTTGTAAACGCTGTAGGAGTGCATTTGGAGCTTATTTAGTTATATAAAACTGCTGTCTTAAATGTTTCTGGATCCAAAAAATTCAGGTTAAATAGTTTAGTATTAAAGTGCTTTAAAACGTTTCAAAAGCAGGTTTTTCAATAACTATTAACTACAGAAAATTTTATTGTACTACTATAATACCTATTGTCGATCAAACTATAATAATGTAGCCTGATACGCGTGCCAACACACACATGTGCTCAAAAACTGGCTTAGAATTGATTGCTAAGGTTGTAAGCGCTGTAGAAGTGCATTTGGAGCTTATTTAGCCATATAAAATTGCTGTCTTAAATTTTTCTGCATCCAAAAAATTCAAGTTTAATAGTTTAGTATTAAGGTGTGCTAAAACGTCTGAAAAGCTCGTTTTTTAATATATATTAACTACAGAAAGTTTTATTGTACTACTATAATACCTAGTGTCGATCAAAATATAATAATTTAATACCTGGTAAGCGTGTCAACACTAGCAGCTGCTCAAAAACTAGTTTAGAAGTGATTTCAGAGGTTGTAAACGCTATAGGAGTGCATTTGGAGCTTATTTAGCCATATAAAACTGATATATTAAATTTTTTTGCATCCAAAAAATTCAAGTTTAATAGTTTAGTATTAAGGTGCGTAAAACGTCTGAAAACACGTTTTGCAATATATATTAACTACAGAAAGTTTTATTGTGTTACTATAATACCTAGTGTCGATCAAAATACAATAATTTAATACCTGATAAGCGTGCCAACACTAACAAGTGCTCAAAAACTAGTTTAGAATTGAATGCAGGCGTTGTAAACGGTGTAGAAGTGCATTTGGAGCTTAATTAGCCATATAAAAGTGCTGTTTTAAATTTTTCTACATCCAAAAAATTCAAGTTTAAGAGTTTAGTATTAAGGTGCGTAAAACGTCTGAAAAGCACGTTTTATAATATATATTAACTACAGATAGTTTTATTGTGTTACTATAATACCTAGTGTCGATCAAAATATAATAATTTATTACCTGATAAGCGTGCCAACACTAACAGGTGCTCAAAAACGGGCTTGGAATTAATTGCAGAGGTTGTAAACGCTGTAGGAGTGCTTTTGGAGCTTATTTAGCTATATAAAGCTATTGTTTTAAGTTTTTCTGCATCCAAAAAATTTAAGTTTAATAGTTTATTATTAAGGTGCGTAAAACGTCTGAAAAGCACGTTTTTCAATATATATTAACTACAGAAAGTTTTATTGTGTTACTATAATACCTAGTGTCGATCAAAATATAATAATTTAATACCGGATACGCGTGCCAACACTAACAGGTGCTCAAAAACGCTCTTGGAGCTAATTGTAGAGGTTGTAAATGCTGTAGGAATGCTTTTGGAGCTTATTTAGCCATATAAAACTACTGTCTTAAATGTTTCTGCATCCAAAAAGTTTAGGTTAAATAGTTTAGTATTACGGTGCGTTAAAACGTCTGAAAAGCACGTTTTTCAATATATATTAACTACAGAAAGTTTTATTGTACTACTATAATACCTAGCGTCGATCAAAATATAATAATTTAATACCGGATACGCGTGCCAACACTAACAGGTGCTCAAAAACGCTCTTGGAGCTAATTGTAGAGGTTGTAAATGCTGTAGGAATGCTTTTGGAGCTTATTTAGCCATATAAAACTACTGTCTTAAATGTTTCTGCATCCAAAAAGTTTAGGTTAAATAGTTTAGTATTACGGTGCGTTAAAACGTCTGAAAAGCACGTTTTTCAATATATATTAACTACAGAAAGTTTTATTGTACTACTATAATACCTAGCGTCGATCAAAATATAATAATTTAATACCGGATACGCGTGCCAACACTAACAGGTGCTCAAAAACGCTCTTGGAGCTAATTGTAGAGGTTGTAAATGCTGTAGGAATGCTTTTGGAGCTTATTTAGCCATATAAAACTACTGTCTTAAATGTTTCTGCATCCAAAAAGTTTAGGTTAAATAGTTTAGTATTACGGTGCGTTAAAACGTCTGAAAAGCACGGTTTTCAATATATATTAACTACAGAAAGTTTTATTGTACTACTATAATACCTAGTGTCGATCAAAATATAATAATTTAATACTTGGTAAGCGTGTCAACACTAGCAGCTGCTCAAAAACTGGTTTATAAGTGATTGCAGAGGTTGTAAACGCTATAGGAGTGCATTTGGAGCTTAATTAGCCATATAAAAATGCTGTTTTAAATTTTTCTACATCCAAAAAATTCAAGTTTAAGAGTTTAGTATTAAGGTGCGTAAAACGTCTGAAAAGCACGTTTTATAATATATATTAACTACAGATAGTTTTATTGTGTTACTATAATACCTAGTGTCGATCAAAATATAATAATTTATTACCTGATAAGCGTGCCAACACTAACAGGTGCTCAAAAACGGGCTTGGAATTAATTGCAGAGGTTGCAAACGCTGTAGGAGTGCTTTTGGAGCTTATTTAGCCATATAAAGCTACTGTTTTAAGTTTTTCTGCATCCAAAAAATTCAAGTTTAATAGTTTAGTATTAAGGTGCGTAAAACATCTGAAAAGCACGTTTTGCAATATATATTACCTAAAAAAGTTTTATTGTACTACTATAATACCTAGTGTCGAACAAAATAAAATAATTTAATACCTGGTAAGCGTGTCCACCCGAGCAGCTTGCCAAAAACTGGCTTAGAATTGATTGCTAAGGTTGTAAACGCTGTAGAAGTGCATTTGGAGCTTATTTAGCCATATAAAACTGCTGTCTTAAATGTTTCTGCACCCAAAAAATTCAAGTTTAATAGTTTAGTATTAAGGTGCGTAAAACGTCTGAAAAGCACGTTTTTCAATATATATTAACTACAGAAAGTTTTATTGTGTTACTATAATACCTAGTGTCGATCAAAATATAATAATTTAATTCCTGGTAAGCGTGTCCACCCGCGCAGCTTGTCAAAAACTGGCTTAGAATTGATTGCTAAGGTTGTAAACGCTGTAGAAGTGCATTTGGAGCTTATTTAGCCATATAAAATGCTGTCTTAAATGTTTCTGCATCCAAAAAATTCAACTTTAATAGTTTAGTATTAAGGTGCGTAAAACGTCTGAAAAGCACGCTTTTCAATATATATTAACTACAGAAAGTTTTAATGTGTTACTATAATACCTAGTGTCGATCAAAATATAATAATTTAATTCCTGGTAAGCGTGTCCACCCGAGCAGCTTGTCGAAAACTGGCTTAGAATTGATTGCTAAGGTTGTAAACGCTGTAGAAGTGCATTTGGAGCTTATTTAGCTTTATAAAACTGCTGCCTTAAATGTTTCTGCATCCTAAAAGTTCAGGTTAAATAGTTTAGTATTACGGTGCATTAAAACGTCTGAAAAGCACGTTTTTCAATAACTATTAACTGCATAAAATTTTATGTACTACTATAATACCTAGTGTCGATCAAAATATAATAATTTAATACCTGATAAGCGTGCTAACACTAACAGGTGCTCAAAAACGGGCTTGGAATTAATTGCAGAGGTTGTAAACGCTGTAGGAGTGCTTTTGGAGCTTATTGAGCCATATAAAGCTACTGTTTTAAGTTTTTCTGCATCCAAAAAATTCAAGTTTAATAGTTTAGTATTAAGGTGCGTAAAACGACTGAAAAGCACGTTTTGCAATATATATTAACTACAGAAAGTTTTATTGTGTTACTATAATACCTAGTGTCGATCAAAATACAATAATTTAATACCTGATAAGCGTGCCAACACTAACAAGTGCTCAAAAACTAGTTTAGAATTGAATGCAGGCGTTGTAAACGCTGTAGAAGTGCATTTGGAGCTTAATTAGCCATATCAAAACGCTGTTTTAAATTTTTCTACATCAAAAAAATTCAAGTTTAATAGTTTAGTATTAAGATGCGTAAACGTCTGAAAAGCACGTTTTATAGAATATATTAACTACAGAAAGTTTTATTGTGTTACTATAATACCCAGTGTCGATCAAAATACAATAATTTAATACCTGATAAGCGTGCCAACACTAACAGGTGCTCAAAAACGGGCTTGGAATTAATTGCAGAGGTTGTAAACGCTGTAGGAGTGCTTTTGGAGTTATTTAGCCATATAAAGCTACTGTTTTAAGTTTTTCTGCATCCAAAAAATTCAAGTTTAATAGTTTAGTATTAAGGTGCGTAAAACGTCTGAAAGGCACGTTTTTCAATATATATTAACTACAGAAAGTTTTATTGTGTTACTATAATACCCAATGTCGATCAAAATACAATAATTTAATACCTGATAAGCGTGCCAACACTAACAGATGCTCAAAAACGGGCTTGGAATTGAAATCAGGCGTTGTAAACGCTGTAGAAGTGCATTTGGAGCTTAATTAGCCATATAAAAATGCTGTTTTAAATTTTTCTACATCCAAAAAATTCAAGTTTAATAGTTTAGTATTAAGATGCGTAAACGTCTGAAAAGCACGTTTTATAATATATATTAACTACAGAAAGTTTTATTGTGTTACTATAATACCTAGTGTCGATCAAAATATAATAATTTATTACCTGATAAGCGTGCCAACACTAACAGGTGCTCAAAAACGGGCTTGGAATTAATTGCAGAGGTTGCAAACGCTGTAGGAGTGCTTTTGGAGCTTATTTAGCCATATAAAGCTACTGTTTTAAGTTTTTCTGCATCCAAAAAATTCAAGTTTAATAGTTTAGTATTAAGGTGCGTAAAACGTCTGAAAAGCACGTTTTGCAATATATATTAACTACAGAAAGTTTTATTGTACTACTCTAATACCTAGTGTCGATCAAAATATAATAATTTAATACCTGGTAAGCGTGTCCACCCGAGCAGCTTGTCAAAAACTGGCTTAGAATTGATTGCTAAGGTTGTAAACGCTGTAGAAGTGCATTTGGAGCTTATTTAGCCATATAAAACTGCTGCCTTAAATGTTTCTGCATCCTAAAAGTTCAGGTTAAATAGTTTAGTATTACGGTTCATTAAAACGTATGAAAAGCACGTTTTTCAATAACTATTAACTGCATAAAATTTTATGTAGTACTATAATACCTAGTGTAGATCAAAATATAGTAATTTAATACCTGATAAGCGTGCTAACACTAACAGGTGCTCAAAAACGGGCTTGGAATTAATTGCAGAGGTTGTAAACGCTGTAGGAGTGCTTTTGGAGCTTATTTAGCCATATAAAGCTACTGTTTTAAGTTTTTCTGCATCCAAAAATTTCAAGTTTAATAGTTTAGTATTAAGGTGCGTAAAACGTCTGAAAAGCACGTTTTTCAATATATATTAACTACAGAAAGTTTTATTGTGTTACTATAATACCTAGTGTCGATCAAAATATAATAATTTAATACCTGGTAAGCGTGTCCACCCGAGCAGCTTGTCAAAAACTGGATTAGAATTGATTGCTAAGGTTGTAAACGCTGTAGAAGTGCATTTGGAGCTTATTTAGCCATATAAAAATGCTGTCTTAAATGTTTCTACATCCTAAAAGTTCAGGTTAAATAGTTTAGTATTACGGTGCATTAAAACGTCTGAAAAGCACGTTTTTCAATAACTATTAACTGCATAAAATTTTATGTACTACTATAATACCTAGTGTCGATCAAAATTTAGTAATTTAATACCTGATAAGCGTGCTAACACTAACAGGTGCTCAAAAACGGGCTTGGAATTAATTGCAGAGGTTGTAATCGCTGTAGGAGTGCTTTTGGAGCTTATTTAGCCATATAAAGCTATTGTTTTAAGTTTTTCTGCATCCAAAAAATTCAAGTTTAATAGTTTAGTATTAGGGTGCGTAAAACGTCTGAAAAGCACGTTTTTCAATATATATTAACTACAGAAAGTTTTATTGTGTTACTATAATACCCAGTGTCGATCAAAATACAATAATGTAATACCTGATAAGCGTGCCAACACTAACAGGTGCTCAAAAACGGGCTTGGAATTAATTGCAGAGGTTGTAAACGCTGTAGGAGTGCTTTTGGAGCTTATTTAGCCATATAAAGCTACTGTTTTAAGTTTTTCTGCATCCAAAAAATTCAAGTTTAATAGTTTAGTATTAAGGTGCGTAAAACGTCTGAAAAGCACGTTTTTCAATATACATTAACTACAGAAAGTTTTATTGTGTTACTATAATACCCAATGTCGATCAAAATACAATAATTTAATACCTGATAAGCGTGCCAACACTAACAGGTGCTCAAAAACGGGCTTCGAATTAATTGCAGAGGTTGTAAACGCTGTAGCAGTGCTTTTGGAGCTTATTTAGCCATATAAAGCTACTGTTTTAAGTTTTTCTGCATCCAAAAAATTCAAGTTTAATAGTTGAGTATTAAGGTGCGTAAAACGTCTGAAAAGCACGTTTTTCAATATATATTAACTACAGAAAGTTTTATTGTGTTACTATAATACCTAGTGTCGATCAAAATATAATAATTTAATACCTGATAAGCGTGCCAACACTAACAGGTGCTCAAAAACGGGCTTGGAATTGAATGCAGGCGTTGTAAACGCTGTAGAAGTGCATTTGGAGCTTAATTAGCCATATAAAAATGCTGTTTTAAATTTTTCTACATCCAAAAAATTCAAGTTTAATAGTTTAGTATTAAGGTGCGTAAAACGTCTGAAAAGCACGTTTTTCAATATATATTAAGTACAGAAAGTTTTATTGTGTTACTATAATACCCAGTGTCGATCAAAATACAATAATTTAATACCTGATAAGCGTGCCAACACTAACAGGTGCTCAAAACCGGGCTTGGAATTAATTGCAGAGGTTGTAAACGCTGTAGGAGTGCTTTTGGAGTTATTTAGCCATATAAAGCTACTGTTTTAAGTTTTTCTGCATCCAAAAAATTCAAGTTTAATAGTTTAGTATTAAGGTGCGTAAAACGTCTGAAAGGCACGTTTTTCAATATATATTAACTACAGAAAGTTTTATTGTGTTACTATAATACCCAATGTCGATCAAAATACAATAATTTAATACCTGATAAGCGTGCCAACACTAACAGGTGCTCAAAAACGGGCTTGGAATTGAAATCAGGCGTTGTAAACGCTGTAGAAGTGCATTTGGAGCTTAATTAGCCATATAAAAATGCTGTTTTAAATTTTTCTACATCCAAAAAATTCAAGTTTAATAGTTTAGTATTAAGATGCGTAAACGTCTGAAAAGCACGTTTTATAATATATATTAACTACAGAAAGTTTTATTGTGTTACTATAATACCTAGTGTCGATCAAAATATAATAATTTATTACCTGATAAGCGTGCCAACACTAACAGGTGCTCAAAAACGGGCTTGGAATTAATTGCAGAGGTTGCAAACGCTGTAGGAGTGCTTTTGGAGCTTATTTAGCCATATAAAGCTACTGTTTTAAGTTTTTCTGCATCCAAAAAATTCAAGTTTAATAGTTTAGTATTAAGGTGCGTAAAACGTCTGAAAAGCACGTTTTGCAATATATATTAACTACAGAAAGTTTTATTGTACTACTCTAATACCTAGTGTCGATCAAAATATAATAATTTAATACCTGGTAAGCGTGTCCACCCGAGCAGCTTGTCAAAAACTGGCTTAGAATTGATTGCTAAGGTTGTAAACGCTGTAGAAGTGCATTTGGAGCTTAATTAGCCATATAAAAATGCTGTTTTAAATTTTTCTACATCCAAAAAATTCAAGTTTAGTAGTTTAGTATTAAGGTGCCTAAAACGTCTGAAAAGCACGTTTTTCAATATATATTAACTACAGAAAGTTTTATTGTGTTACTATAATACCTAGTGTCGATCAAAATATAATAATTTAATACCTGGTAAGCGTGTCCACCCGAGCAGCTTGTCAAAAACTGGCTTAGAATTGATTGCTAAAGTTGTAAACGCTGTAGGAGTGCTTTTGGAGCTTATTTAGCCATATAAAGCTACTATTTTAAGTTTTTCTGCATCCAAAAAATTCAAGTTTAATAGTTTAGTATTAAGGTGCGTAAAACGTCTGAAAAGCACGTTTTTCAATATATATTAACTACAGAAAGTTTTATTGTGTTACTATAATACCTAGTGTCGATCAAAATATAATAATTTAATTCCTGGTAAGCGTGTCCACCCGAGCAGCTTGTCAAAAACTGGCTTAGAATTGATTGCTAAGGTTGTAAACGCTGTAGAAGTGCATTTGGAGCTTATTTAGCCTTATAAAACTGCTGTCTTAAATGTTTCTGCATCCAAAAAATTCAAGTTTAATAGTTTAGTATTAAGGTGCGTAAAACGTCTGAAAAGCACGTTTTATAATATATATTAACTACAGATAGTTTTATTGTGTTACTATAATACCTAGTGTCGATCAAAATATAATAATTTATTACCTGATAAGCGTGCCAACACTAACAGGTGCTCAAAAACGGGCTTGGAATTAATTGCAGAGGTTGTAAACGCTGTAGGAGTGCTTTTGGAGCTTATTTAGCCTTATAAAGCTATTGTTTTAAGTTTTTCTGCATCCAAAAAATTCAAGTTTAATAGTTTAGTATTAAGGTGCGTAAAACGTCTGAAAAGCACGTTTTTCAATATATATTAAGTACAGAAACTTTTATTGTGTTACTATAATACCCAGTGTCGATCAAAATACAATAATTTAATACCTGATAAGCGTGCCAACACTAACAGGTGCTCAAAAACGGGCTTGGAATTAATTGCAGAGGTTGTAAACGCTGTAGGAGTGCTTTTGGAGCTTATTTAGCCATATAAAGCTACTGTTTTAAGTTTTTCTGCATCCAAAAAATTCAAGTTTAATAGTTTAGTATTAAGGTGCGTAAAACGTCTGAAAAGCACGTTTTGCAATATATATTAACTACAGAAAGTTTTATTGTGTTACTATAATACCTAGTGTCGATCAAAATACAATAATTTAATACCTGATAAGCGTGCCAACACTAACAAGTGCTCAAAAACTAGTTTAGAATTGAATGCAGGCGTTGTAAACGCTGTAGAAGTGCATTTGGAGCTTAATTAGCCATATAAAAATGCTCTTTTAAATTTTTCTACATCCAAAAAATTCAAGTTTAATAGTTTAGTATTAAGATGCGTAAACGTCTGAAAAGCACGTTTTATAATATATATTAACTACAGAAAGTTTTATTGTGTTACTATAATACCTAGTGTCGATCAAAATATAATAATTTATTACCTGATAAGCGTGCCAACACTAACAGGTGCTCAAAAACGGGCTTGGAATTAATTGCAGAGGTTGCAAACGCTGTAGGAGTGCTTTTGGAGCTTATTTAGCCATATAAAGCTATTGTTTTAAGTTTTTCTGCATCCAAAAAATTCAAGTTTAATAGTTTAGTATTAGGGTGCGTAAAACGTCTGAAAAGCACGTTTTTCAATATATATTAACTACAGAAAGTTTTATTGTGTTACTATAATACCCAGTGTCGATCAAAATACAATAATGTAATACCTGATAAGCGTGCCAACACTAACAGGTGCTCAAAAACGGGCTTGGAATTAATTGCAGAGGTTGTAAACGCTGTAGGAGTGCTTTTGGAGCTTATTTAGCCATATAAAGCTACTGTTTTAAGTTTTTCTGCATCCAAAAAATTCAAGTTTAATAGTTTAGTATTAACGTGCGTAAAACGTCTGAAAAGCACGTTTTTCAATATACATTAACTACAGAAAGTTTTATTGTGTTACTATAATACCCAATATCGATCAAAACACAATAATTTAATACCTGATAAGCGTGCCAACACTAACAGGTGCTCAAAAACGGGCTTCGAATTAATTGGAGAGGTTGTAAACGCTGTAGGAGTGCTTTTGGAGCTTATTTAGCCATATAAAGCTACTGTTTTAAGTTTTTCTGCATCCAAAAAATTCAAGTTTAATAGTTTAGTATTAAGGTGCGTAAAACGTCTGAAAAGCACGTTTTTCAATATATGTTAACTACAGATAGTTTTATTGTGTTACTATAATACCTAGTGTCGATCAAAATATAATAATTTAATACCTGATAAGCGTGCCAACACTAACAGGTGCTCAAAAACGGGCTTGGAATTGAATGCAGGCGTTGTAAACGCTGTAGAAGTGCATTTGGAGCTTAATTAGCCATATAAAAATGCTGTTTTAAATTTTTCTACATCCAAAAAATTCAAGTTTAATAGTTTAGTATTAAGGTGCGTAAAACGTCTGAAAAGCACGTTTTTCAATATATATTAAGTACAGAAAGTTTTATTGTGTTACTATAATACCCAGTGTCGATCAAAATACAATAATTTAATACCTGATAAGCGTGCCAACACTAACAGGTGCTCAAAAACGGGCTTGGAATTAATTGCAGAGGTTGTAAACGCTGTAGGAGTGCTTTTGGAGTTATTTAGCCATATAAAGCTACTGTTTTAAGTTTTTCTGCATCCAAAAAATTGAAGTTTAATAGTTTAGTATTAAGGTGCGTAAAACGTCTGAAAGGCACGTTTTTCAATATATATTAACTACAGAAAGTTTTATTGTGTTACTATAATACCCAATGTCGATCAAAATACAATAATTTAATACCTGATAAGCGTGCCAACACTAACAGGTGCTCAAAAACGGGCTTGGAATTGAAATCAGGCGTTGTAAACGCTGTAGAAGTGCATTTGGAGCTTAATTAGCCATATAAAAATGCTGTTTTAAATTTTTCTACATCCAAAAAATTCAAGTTTAATAGTTTAGTATTAAGATGCGTAAACGTCTGAAAAGCACGATTTATAATATATATTAACTACAGAAAGTTTTATTGTGTTACTATAATACCTAGTGTCGATCAAAATATAATAATTTATTACCTGATAAGCGTGCCAACACTAACAGGTGCTCAAAAACGGGCTTGGAATTAATTGCAGAGGTTGCAAACGCTGTAGGAGTGCTTTTGGAGCTTATTTAGCCATATAAAGCTACTGTTTTAAGTTTTTCTGCATCCAAAAAATTCAAGTTTAATAGTTTAGTATTAAGGTGCGTAAAACGTCTGAAAAGCACGTTTTGCAATATATATTAACTACAGAAAGTTTTATTGTACTACTCTAATACCTAGTGTCGATCAAAATATAATAATTTAATACCTGGTAAGCGTGTCCACCCGAGCAGCTTGTCAAAAACTGGCTTAGAATTGATTGCTAAGGTTGTAAACGCTGTAGAAGTGCATTTGGAGCTTATTTAGCCATATAAAACTGCTGCCTTAAATGTTTCTGCATCCTAAAAGTTCAGGTTAAATAGTTTAGTATTACGGTGCATTAAAACGTATGAAAAGCACGTTTTTCAATAACTATTAACTGCATAAAATTTTATGTAGTACTATAATACCTAGTGTAGATCAAAATATAGTAATTTAATACCTGATAAGCGTGCTAACACTAACAGGTGCTCAAAAACGGGCTTGGAATTAATTGCAGAGGTTGTAAACGCTGTAGGAGTGCTTTTGGAGCTTATTTAGCCATATAAAGCTACTGTTTTAAGTTTTTCTGCATCCAAAAAATTCAAGTTTAATAGTTTAGTATTAAGGTGCGTAAAACGTCTGAAAAGCACGTTTTTCAATATATATTAACTACAGAAAGTTTTATTGTGTTACTATAATACCTAGTGTCGATCAAAATATAATAATTTAATACCTGGTAAGCGTGTCCACCCGAGCAGCTTGTCAAAAACTGGCTTAGAATTGATTGCTAAAGTTGTAAACGCTGTAGGAGTGCTTTTGGAGCTTATTTAGCCATATAAAGGCTACTATTTAAGTTTTTCTGCATCCAAAAAATTCAAGTTTAATAGTTTAGTATTAAGGTGCGTAAAACGTCTGAAAAGCACGTTTTTCAATATATATTAACTACAGAAAGTTTTATTGTGTTACTATAATACCTAGTGTCGATCAAAATATAATAATTTAATTCCTGGTAAGCGTGTCCACCCGAGCAGCTTGTCAAAAACTGGCTTAGAATTGATTGCTAAGGTTGTAAACGCTGTAGAAGTGCATTTGGAGCTTATTTAGCCTTATTAAAACTGCTGTCTTAAATGTTTCTGCATCCAAAAAATTCAAGTTTAATAGTTTAGTATTAAGGTGCGTAAAACGTCTGAAAAGCACGTTTTATAATATATATTAACTACAGATAGTTTTATTGTGTTACTATAATACCTAGTGTCGATCAAAATATAATAATTTATTACCTGATAAGCGTGCCAACACTAACAGGTGCTCAAAAACGGGCTTGGAATTAATTGCAGAGGTTGTAAACGCTGTAGGAGTGCTTTTGGAGCTTATTTAGCCTTATAAAGCTATTGTTTTAAGTTTTTCTGCATCCAAAAAATTCAAGTTTAATAGTTTAGTATTAAGGTGCGTAAAACGTCTGAAAAGCACGTTTTTCAATATATATTAAGTACAGAAACTTTTATTGTGTTACTATAATACCCAGTGTCGATCAAAATACAATAATTTAATACCTGATAAGCGTGCCAACACTAACAGGTGCTCAAAAACGGGCTTGGAATTAGTTGCAGAGGTTGTAACGCTGTAGGAGTGCTTTTGGAGCTTATTTAGCCATATAAAGCTACTGTTTTAAGTTTTTCTGCATCCAAAAAATTCAAGTTTAATAGTTTAGTATTAAGGTGCGTAAACGTCTGAAAAGCACGTTTTGCAATATATATTAACTACAGAAAGTTTTATTGTGTTACTATAATACCTAGTGTCGATCAAAATACAATAATTTAATACCTGATAAGCGTGCCAACACTAACAAGTGCTCAAAAACTAGTTTAGAATTGAATGCAGGCGTTGTAAACGCTGTAGAAGTGCATTTGGAGCTTAATTAGCCATATAAAAATGCTCTTTTAAATTTTTCTACATCCAAAAAATTCAAGTTTAATAGTTTAGTATTAAGATGCGTAAACGTCTGAAAAGCACGTTTTATAATATATATTAACTACAGAAAGTTTTATTGTGTTACTATAATACCTAGTGTCGATCAAAATATAATAATTTATTACCTGATAAGCGTGCCAACACTAACAGGTGCTCAAAAACGGGCTTGGAATTAATTGCAGAGGTTGCAAACGCTGTAGGAGTGCTTTTGGAGCTTATTTAGCCATATAAAGCTATTGTTTTAAGTTTTTCTGCATCCAAAAAATTCAAGTTTAATAGTTTAGTATTAGGGTGCGTAAAACGTCTGAAAAGCACGTTTTTCAATATATATTAACTACAGAAAGTTTTATTGTGTTACTATAATACCCAGTGTCGATCAAAATACAATAATGTAATACCTGATAAGCGTGCCAACACTAACAGGTGCTCAAAAACGGGCTTGGAATTAATTGCAGAGGTTGTAAACGCTGTAGGAGTGCTTTTGGAGCTTATTTAGCCATATAAAGCTACTGTTTTAAGTTTTTCTGCATCCAAAAAATTCAAGTTTAATAGTTTAGTATTAACGTGCGTAAAACGTCTGAAAAGCACGTTTTTCAATATACATTAACTACAGAAAGTTTTATTGTGTTACTATAATACCCAATGTCGATCAAAACACAATAATTTAATACCTGATAAGCGTGCCAACACTAACAGGTGCTCAAAAACGGGCTTCGAATTAATTGGAGAGGTTGTAAACGCTGTAGGAGTGCTTTTGGAGCTTATTTAGCCATATAAAGCTACTGTTTTAAGTTTTTCTGCATCCAAAAAATTCAAGTTTAATAGTTTAGTATTAAGGTGCGTAAAACGTCTGAAAAGCACGTTTTTCAATATATGTTAACTACAGAAAGTTTTATTGTGTTACTATAATACCTAGTGTCGATCAAAATATAATAATTTAATACCTGATAAGCGTGCCAACACTAACAGGTGCTCAAAAACGGGCTTGGAATTGAATGCAGGCGTTGTAAACGCTGTAGAAGTGCATTTGGAGCTTAATTAGCCATATAAAAATGCTGTTTTAAATTTTTCTACATCCAAAAAATTCAAGTTTAATAGTTTAGTATTAAGGTGCGTAAAACGTCTGAAAAGCACGTTTTTCAATATATATTAAGTACAGAAAGTTTTATTGTGTTACTATAATACCCAGTGTCGATCAAAATACAATAATTTAATACCTGATAAGCGTGCCAACACTAACAGGTGCTCAAAAACGGTCTTGGAATTAATTGCAGAGGTTGTAAACGCTGTAGGAGTGCTTTTGGAGTTATTTAGCCATATAAAGCTACTGTTTTAAGTTTTTCTGCATCCAAAAAATTGAAGTTTAATAGTTTAGTATTAAGGTGCGTAAAACGTCTGAAAGGCACGTTTTTCAATATATATTAACTACAGAAAGTTTTATTGTGTTACTATAATACCCAATGTCGATCAAAATACAATAATTTAATACCTGATAAGCGTGCCAACACTAACAGGTGCTCAAAAACGGGCTTGGAATTGAAATCAGGCGTTGTAAACGCTGTAGAAGTGCATTTGGAGCTTAATTAGCCATATAAAAATGCTGTTTTAAATTTTTCTACATCCAAAAAATTCAAGTTTAATAGTTTAGTATTAAGATGCGTAAACGTCTGAAAAGCACGATTTATAATATATATTAACTACAGAAAGTTTTATTGTGTTACTATAATACCTAGTGTCGATCAAAATATAATAATTTATTACCTGATAAGCGTGCCAACACTAACAGGTGCTCAAAAACGGGCTTGGAATTAATTGCAGAGGTTGCAAACGCTGTAGGAGTGCTTTTGGAGCTTATTTAGCCATATAAAGCTACTGTTTTAAGTTTTTCTGCATCCAAAAAATTCAAGTTTAATAGTTTAGTATTAAGGTGCGTAAAACGTCTGAAAAGCACGTTTTGCAATATATATTAACTACAGAAAGTTTTATTGTACTACTCTAATACCTAGTGTCGATCAAAATATAATAATTTAATACCTGGTAAGCGTGTCCACCCGAGCAGCTTGTCAAAAACTGGCTTAGAATTGATTGCTAAGGTTGTAAACGCTGTAGAAGTGCATTTGGAGCTTATTTAGCCATATAAAACTGCTGCCTTAAATGTTTCTGCATCCTAAAAGTTCAGGTTAAATAGTTTAGTATTACGGTGCATTAAAACGTATGAAAAGCACGTTTTTCAATAACTATTAACTGCATAAAATTTTATGTAGTACTATAATACCTAGTGTAGATCAAAATATAGTAATTTAATACCTGATAAGCGTGCTAACACTAACAGGTGCTCAAAAACGGGCTTGGAATTAATTGCAGAGGTTGTAAACGCTGTAGGAGTGCTTTTGGAGCTTATTTAGCCATATAAAGCTACTGTTTTAAGTTTTTCTGCATCCAAAAAATTCAAGTTTAATAGTTTAGTATTAAGGTGCGTAAAACGTCTGAAAAGCACGTTTTTCAATATATATTAACTACAGAAAGTTTTATTGTGTTACTATAATACCTAGTGTCGATCAAAATATAATAATTTAATACCTGGTAAGCGTGTCCACCCGAGCAGCTTGTCAAAAACTGGATTAGAATTGATTGCTAAGGTTGTAAACGCTGTAGAAGTGCATTTGGAGCTTATTTAGCCATATAAAACTGCTGTCTTAAATGTTTCTACATCCTAAAAGTTCAGGTTAAATAGTTTAGTATTACGGTGCATTAAAACGTCTGAAAAGCACGTTTTTCAATAACTATTAACTGCATAAAATTGTATGTACTACTATAATACCTAGTGTCGATCAAAATTTAGTAATTTAATACCTGATAAGCGTGCTAACACTAACAGGTGCTCAAAAACGGGCTTGGAATTAATTGCAGAGGTTGTAATCGCTGTAGGAGTGCTTTTGGAGCTTATTTAGCCATATAAAGCTATTGTTTTAAGTTTTTCTGCATCCAAAAAATTCAAGTTTAGTAGTTTAGTATTAGGGTGCGTAAAACGTCTGAAAAGCACGTTTTTCAATATATATTAACTACAGAAAGTTTTATTGTGTTACTATAATACCCAGTGTCGATCAAAATACAATAATGTAATACCTGATAAGCGTGCCAACACTAACAGGTGCTCAAAAACGGGCTTGGAATTAATTGCAGAGGTTGTAAACGCTGTAGGAGTGCTTTTGGAGCTTATTTAGCCATATAAAGCTACTGTTTAAAGTTTTTCTGCATCCAAAAAATTCAAGTTTAATAGTTTAGTATTAAGGTGCGTAAAACGTCTGAAAAGCACGTTTTTCAATATACATTAACTACAGAAAGTTTTATTGTGTTACTATAATACCCAATGTCGATCAAAATACAATAATTTAATACCTGATAAGCGTGCCAACACTAACAGGTGCTCAAAAACGGACTTCGAATTAATTGCAGAGGTTGTAAACGCTGTAGGAGTGCTTTTGGAGCTTATTTAGCCATATAAAGCTACTGTTTTAAGTTTTTCTGCATCCAAAAAATTCAAGTTTAATAGTTTAGTATTAAGGTGCGTAAAACGTCTGAAAAGCACGTTTTTCAATATATATTAACTACAGAAAGTTTTATTGTGTTACTATAATACCTAGTGTCGATCAAAATATAATAATTTAATACCTGATAAGCGTGCCAACACTAACAGGTGCTCAAAAACGGGCTTGGAATTGAATGCAGGCGTTGTAAACACTGTAGAAGTGCATTTGGAGCTTAATTAGCCATATAAAAATGCTGTTTTAAATTTTTCTACATCCAAAAAATTCAAGTTTAGTAGTTTAGTATTAAGGTGCGTAAAACGTCTGAAAAGCACGTTTTTCAATATATATTAACTACAGAAAGTTTTATTGTGTTACTATAATACCTAGTGTCGATCAAAATATAATAATTTAATTCCTGGTAAGCGTGTCCACCCGAGCAGCTTGTCAAAAACTGGCTTAGAATTGATTGCTAAGGTTGTAAACGCTGTAGAAGTGCATTTGGAGCTTATTTAGCCATATAAAGCTACTATTTTAAATGTTTCTGCATCCAAAAAATTCAAGTTTAATAGTTTAGTATTAAGGTGCGTAAAACGTCTGAAAAGCACGTTTTTCAATATATATTAACTACAGAAAGTTTTATTGTGTTACTATAATACCTAGTGTCGATCAAAATATAATAATTTAATTCCTGGTAAGCGTGTCCACCCGAGCAGCTTGTCAAAAACTGGCTTAGAATTGATTGCTAAGGTTGTAAACGCTGTAGAAGTGCATTTGGAGCTTATTTAGCCATATAAAGCTACTGTTTTAAGTTTTTCTGCATCCAAAAAATTCAAGTTTAATAGTTTAGTATTAAGGTGCGTAAAACGTCTGAAAAGCACGTTTTATAATATATATTAACTACAGATAGTTTTATTGTGTTACTATAATACCTAGTGTCGATCAAAATATAATAATTTATTACCTGATAAGCGTGCCAACACTAACAGGTGTTCAAAAACGGGCTTGGAATTAATTGCAGAGGTTGTAAACGCTGTAGGAGTGCTTTTGGAGCTTATTTAGCCTTATAAAGCTATTGTTTTAAGTTTTTCTGCATCCAAAAAATTCAAGTTTAATAGTTTAGTATTAAGGTGCGTAAAACGTCTGAAAAGCACGTTTTTCAATATATATTAACTACAGAAACTTTTATTGTGTTACTATAATACCCAGTGTCGATCAAAATACAATAATTTAATACCTGATAAGCGTGCCAACACTAACAGGTGCTCAAAAACGGGCTTGGAATTAATTGCAGAGGTTGTAAACGCTGTAGGAGTGCTTTTGGAGCTTATTTAGCCATATAAAGCTACTGTTTTAAGTTTTTCTGCATCCAAAAAATTCAAGTTTAATAGTTTAGTATTAAGGTGCGTAAAACGTCTGAAAAGCACGTTTTGCAATATATATTAACTACAGAAAGTTTTATTGTGTTACTATAATACCTAGTGTCGATCAAAATACAATAATTTAATACCTGGTAAGCGTGCCAACACTAACAAGTGCTCAAAAACTAGTTTAGAATTGAATGCAGGCGTTGTAAACGCTGTAGAAGTGCATTTGGAGCTTAATTAGCCATATAAAAATGCTCTTTTAAATTTTTCTACATCCAAAAAATTCAAGTTTAATAGTTTAGTATTAAGATGCGTAAACGTCTGAAAAGCACGTTTTATAATATATATTAACTACAGAAAGTTTTATTGTGTTACTATAATACCTAGTGTCGATCAAAATATAATAATTTATTACCTGATAAGCGTGCCAACACTAACAGGTGCTCAAAAACGGGCTTGGAATTAATTGCAGAGGTTGCAAACGCTGTAGGAGTGATTTTGGAGCTTATTTAGCCATATAAAGCTACTGTTTTAAGTTTTTCTGCATCCAAAAAATTCAAGTTTAATTTTAGTATTAAGGTTCGTAAAACGTCTGAAAAGCACGTTTTGCAATATATATTAACTACAGAAAGTTTTATTGTACTACTATAATACCTAGTGTCGATCAAAATATAATAATTTAATACCTGGTAAGCGTGTCCACCCGAGCAGCTTGTCAAAAACTGGCTTAGAATTGATTGCTAAGTTTGTAAACGCTGTAGAAGTGCATTTGGAGCTTATTTAGCCATATAAAACTGCTGTCTTAAATGTTTCTGCATCCTAAAAGTTCAGGTTAAATTGTTTAGTATTACGGTGCATTAAAACGTATGAAAAGCACGTTTTTCAATAACTATTAACTGCATAAAATTTTATGTAGTACTATAACACCTAGTGTAGATCAAAATATAGTAATTTAATACCTGATAAGCGTGCTAACACTAACAGGTGCTCAAAAACGGGCTTGGAATTAATTGCAGAGGTTGTAAACGCTGTAGGAGTGCTTTTGGAGCTTATTTAGCCATATAAAGCAACTGTTTTAAGTTTTTCTGCATCCAAAAATTTCAAGTTTAATAGTTTAGTATTAAGGTGCGTAAAACGTCTGAAAAGCACGTTTTGCAATATATATTAACTACAGAAAGTTTTATTGTACTACTCTAATACCTAGTGTCGATCAAAATATAATAATTTAATACCTGGTAACCGTGTCCACCCGAGCAGCTTGTAAAAAACTGGCTTAGAATTGATTGCTAAGGTTGTAAACGCTGTAGAAGTGCATTTGGAGGTTATTTAGCCTTATAAAACTGCTGTCTTAAATGTTTCTGCATCCAAAAAATTCAAGTTTAATAGTTTAGTATTAAGGTGCGTAAAACGTCTGAAAAGCACGTTTTATAATATATATTAACTACAGATAGTTTTATTGTGTTACTATAATACCTAGTGTCGATCAAAATATAATAATTTATTACCTGATAAGCGTGCCAACACTAACAGGTGCTCAAAAACGGGCTTGGAATTAATTGCAGAGGTTGTAAACGCTGTAGGAGTGCTTTTGGAGCTTATTTAGCCTTATAAAGCTATTGTTTTAAGTTTTTCTGCATCCAAAAAATTCAAGTTTAATAGTTTAGTATTAAGGTGCGTAAAACGTCTGAAAAGCACGTTTTTCAATATATATTAACTACAGAAACTTTTATTGTGTTACTATTGTTAGGGAAGATAGACGGTCGGCCTTACCTTTTGGCGAAAGTTATATTTGATGTTTTGCCGGCTGGTAACTATCGGCCTAATTGGGCTAGCTCGCCGCGAGGGTCGCAGGGTTCCAGCTATGCTGAAAAAGTATAAAAAAAAAATAGGGCGCCAGGTCCACGACTCAAGTTCTAATCCTTATGCCGGACCGTACATAAGGTCAGGACAATTTCCAGCAGCGCAAAGAAAACAATCAAATCAACCACCAAAGAAAATATCACAGCTTTATTAATAAATGGTGGGTATGTACTATAGTGCAAATACAAACATTAATGTACAACAAATCAGGCAGGCGTTCAAATACACATAAGTAATCATACGATGTACCAATTATAAATTTCAATGTAAATGTATATATATATATCTAAATAAATTATTACAAATGCATGCAAAAAGAAGAAATGTAGTTTCGGGCCGTAAATAAATATTACCATGCAAATATTCATAAAGCAAAATTTAGGCCGCGAATCGTTGGACAGTACAAACACTTTAAAAAAAAGAAACGAGGGTACGCCGGGCGTCGCGGAGACAATTAAAATAATTTAAATTGATTAAGCGCGAGTCGCGGAGCGGGTTTAAAATTTCGCGTATACCGGCTCAGAGCAATACAAGACCACCTCGGCTAACGTTTCAACCCCGAAGGTTAGCCCTAAATGACGCTATATCTATATTCAAAATTTTCTAAGGGGCGGAATCAGCGTACGTTTGCGTGGCCACACATGAACGACGGTGTCCATATTAAAAATGCATTCAGTGTACGTATGTATATTTATATGCTAAAGAAAGCAAAGGCTTGGATTTGCCCATTACTCGGTTAGCGAAAATCTACAAATAATCACAATGCTCCCGAAGTCGGCTTACGAGACACGCTACTGAAGTGTGCCTAACTTCACGCCGGACGTTTGACATGAAAATATTAAGTACTGTTTTGTGATGTAAACAGCGAAGCTTTAAGGCTTCCGAACTGTGTTATGCAAGCTGGTGAGTAAACGCGACGTCCAGAAAGGACACAAGTGAAGCTCAAAGCTACAAGTTCTACTCTATAAATTTTTCAGATAACACAGGTCAATAAGGCTAGGAGACCCGAAGGCACAAACGGAGCAATACACAGGTGAACCTTATGACCTCAATTTAGCAAGTAGCAGAGGGTATCCGCATATCATTGCGCGGCGGCCCTAACATTTAATTACACAAATTCCAAATATTACTAAACTAACGATGCACGAAGCCTACTATCGTACAATCCGATGCTGAATAAAATCACACATGTCCGGAGTGCTAACGGCATGAAACAGTATGATTCAATTATAAGTTACAACAGGCGCAATGCATATTATCTACAATAACGTCTTGCCTGCAGGAAAGTTCACCAGAACCTAATCTCTCCGTTTGCTCCCCTGTTGTTGGACGTAGCTAGCGAAGAAACGAGGGCGGCTGCAGCTGCGGGAGGCAGTGCCAGCTGTGGAGGCTGCAGAATGACTTGCAGGTGAGTGTAAAGCAGTTGCTCAATCTTCAGTGTTGCCCACGAGAGTTGCAACATTCACAGGCGATGCGACTATCTTAGGGCCCAGTGCATCGAACTGGATTCCAGCAGGGTGCAGTCGAACGGGATAGGCCTGCTCCAGACAGGAAGGATTTCAAGCAGATGGGGAGTGTTTTAATTCCCACCGGGAATTTTTGGCTAAAAACGCACAGAACCCAAATGTATTCCCGATTAAGAAGAAACTGGCCTAATCTTACCTCAAGCTGGGGGTCGAGCCGAAAAAGAAGCGTGCTAAAGTGGGCGTCCAGGAGATCCGCCAAAGCGAAGGAATGCAAGTAAGTAGCTAACTAATCATTACGAACATACACGATAACGCAGAAATGCTTCCAGATCCCTCAAACAATCTATTCGAAGAGGCGAGCCCTACCAAAGGGCTATGAAGCACTTAGCTGCAGAGGAACACCTACTAGCACGACAGTTTAGCTTGGAAAGAAAGCCGAAAAATTCAAAAACCCAGCCCACAGGTCATCTGATAACCAAAAATTTGGGCCAGAAGAAGCCAAAAAACCAGTCAGGCAAGTTTGACTGCAGGAAAAGATAACATTGCTCTAGCAACAAATGGAATAGTTAAAAATAATTTGTATCACCGGTTGCCTAGCGGCCATACCCAAATATTTGTAAAAATATAGCAAGAATAAACCTAATTTGCAAAATATGAGTAATTAAACGAGGGATTGCTTACGAAACTGCATGGTAATTATAGGAGAGTAATTAAAAACAAGATATAGCCAATTATACCTAGTTTAAAGCTTGCAAGAATTGACAAAAGCCAACCATAAATATTAAAGTTCAGAATTCAGCTAGCGAAAGTTCAATGCTACGGGGGGCACTCCAAAAGTATCGTAACAAATCCTCCCCCAACAAAAGGGAGGGTAAATCACTCCAGATTTACCCGACCATACAAATGCCATCAAAACCGAATTGCCCAAAAAAAAAACGATGCCTGCTGGAGAGAAATACAAAGGGAAGAAACAGAGGATCTAAAGAAGTAGACAGGAAGAGAGGATGTAAGGGTTCAAGCACATCATGGAAGACAACTAGACACCAACCTCTTCCGTCGCTGCAAGATGATGTGAGCTGCGCCGGTGGAAGGGAAGGTTACGTCAGGTTGCAACAAAGATGCACCCGAAACGCAAACACCTCGGAAAGATGCGGAGTGGGAGACAGGAAAGCGAACGACACAGAAGAAGGAAGGGAAAGGAAAACCAACCTCAACCAAGGGTTAAGTACTTAGGCCCAGGATCGACCTACAGCACTGAAGCTATCTCCAAATGACGGAAGATAGAACTGATATCCAAAATAACACGAAGTATAAAGAGAACGAGCACAGCAAAAAGAGGGAACATCCCTTTCAAACAAGAAAAAAAAATGAGACAGAGAAAGATGCGAGAAATGAAGGGACCAAATGTTTAGGTCGGGACTCCAATTCGAGAAAAAGGAAAGGTGAGTTGGGTCCCAAAGGTTCCGTCCGACGTCCCCAAACCAACCTCCCAAAAAGACGTAGACTAAACCAAATCATCATTATCGTCGACAGCGTTGTTGAGCTTCAAGTCTTTGGCATGCCAATTCCCACGCAAACGACCGTCCGGATCCTTAAGTTGATAAATGAAGCGAGACAATTTCTTATGAATTATAAAGGGTCCAATGAACTTGGGTGCCAATTTAGCAGTATAGTGATTAGCAGCATCCGATTGCGTGAAGTTTCTTCTCCAAACGGAGTTGCCTATCTGATATTCATCAGGTCGTCTTCGCAGGTTGTAGTAGACCTTCGAACGATCGTAGGCCCTAGCAAGACGAACTTTTACTTCTTTGTACAACCGTTGCAGCGCTTGGGCTCTTATGTTGGGGTTTTCATCCCTGATGACACGAAGTTCGGGACCTTCATCTTCAGGTCTTTCTTCAGGATTCCCGTCGAGTGTAATTTCTCGGCCAAAATTCAAAAAGTAGGGGCTATGACCAGTGACATCATGCTTGGAGGTTCTTATGGCACAAGCGACTTGTTGTAAGTATTTATCCCACTCACGTTGTTTGTCGGACACGTACGCTGTAAGCATTGTTTTCAGAACACGATTGATGCGTTCCGTTGGATTTGCCTGAGGGTGATACAACGCTGTAAACGCTATTCTGCAGCCATAGTTCCTAGCCAAGGCAGTAAATTCGCGACTCTTGAACTGGACACCATTGTCGCAGATAATTCTCTTCGGAGCGCCAAACAATAAAAACACGTTTTCTTCAACGTGACGTACGACTGCAGCGGCCGTAGCCTTACGAAGGGGAAATACAAGAGGAAGTTTAGAGAAACAATCAGCCACTACGAGTATATACTGATATCCCCGAGATGAACGAGGTAGAGGTCCTATGAGGTCCATACAGATGACCTCCCAGGGCTTCGAGATGTTTGTGTGACCTCCCATATGTCCAGCGGGTGGTCGTTGGTCAGGCTTAGTGCGGGAACACACCTTGCAGTTGCGAATGTAGCGCAGAACGTCCGTTCGCATCTTGGGCCAGTAGTACCTCTGAGCTATACGACCTAAGGTTTTCGAAACGCCAAGATGTCCTGAGGTAGGATCATCATGATTACGTCGTAGTATTTCTGAACGTTTGTCCTTAGGTAGAACTATCTTCCAATCTTCATTGGCCTGCATGAGTTCTGGATACGGGCTCCTAACATGTTTGTAGAGTTGCGAATTCGACTCGCGCCAAGCAGGATAGTGCTGTGGATCGTTTCGGACTTTTAGGCGCATCCGAGCATACCAGCGATCTCGAATATCGTCGTCCTCAGTGACTTCATCGACAATAGGTACGGACCTGGATAGAGCGTCAGGTACGACATTGTCTTTGCCTTTGCGATGGATAACATTGAAATTATATTGTTGTAGGCGTATGGCCCAACGCGCAATGCGTCCTATGGGGTCTTTAATATTATGCAACCACTTGAGGGCGTAGTGGTCGGTCACGACGTCGAACTTAGTTCCCTCGATGTACGGGCGAAGTTTTTCGATGGCGAAGAGTACCGCGAGACATTCGCGTTCCGTTGTGCTGAACTTCCGCTCATTCTTCGTGAGTGAACGGCTTATATAGCAGACGACCTTCTCTCCCTCAGGACACGTCTGGGACAAGACGGCTCCGAGTCCATAACCAGAGGCGTCCGTCTGAATGGTGAAGGGCCGACTGAAATCTGGGCAAGAGAGCACAGGGGCCGAGACGAGGCAGTCTTTAATGGTGTCAAATGCGGTTTGACATTCCTCAGACCAAACAAACTTCTGGTTCTTGCGAAGCAGGCGAGTCATAGGTGACACAACTGCAGAAAAGTTAGGCACAAAGCGCCGATACCACGATGCCATTCCCAATATCCTTCTAACCTCTGGTACCGTCTTGGGGTTAGGGATGTTCAAGATTGCTTCGACCTTTTCCGGGTCGACGAGTAGACCTTTGGAGTTCACGACGTACCCCAGGTACTTCAGTTCGGGCTTGCAAAAATGACATTTTTCCCGGTTCAAGGTTAGGCCGGCCTTGGCGATCCTAGATATGACTTCCTTCAAGACCTCCAGGTGTTTTTCGAAGGTAGGAGTGCAGATAATAACGTCATCCAAGTATGTGAAGGCGTAAGGTTCTAGGTCGGCACCAATAACTCGGTCGATAAGGCGTTGCCAAGTCGCCGAGGCGGTATGAAGGCCGAACGGGAGGCGACAAAATTGATACAACCCACGATTAGGGACAGTGAAGGCAGTTAGCGGACGGCTAGCGACAGAAACCGGCACCTGAAAGTAGGCTGACTTGACATCTAACGTGGTCAGGTATTGTGCATCACGTAACTTGTCCAAGATGTTGCTGATGTACGGAAGCGGATAGGCATCAGGTTGGCTCACCTTGTTGAGCTTCCGATAGTCGACGCAGAAGCGGTAAGAACCATCCTTCTTCTTTATCATAACGATGGGCGATGACCATGCCGATGTTGAGGGTTCCACAATGCCCTTTTCTAACATATCGTCGAGCTCTTGATTCACGTGCTGTTGTAAAGCAGGCGAGATCGGATAATAGCGCTGCTTAATTGGTTCAGCATCCGTCTTGATTACGTGTTCCACTAAATGGGTACATCCTACACCATCTCCTATCAAGGAAAAAGCTTCGCTGATAGTCTGATCAAGCACAGCTTGTTCGTCGTTCGTGAGGTGTTCAGTTGAGCGGATCGCAGCGATTTGCTCATCAGCCGAGACTTTGGAGAAGGTCCATTCCCCATGGCGAAGATCTGGCACAAGGGCCATCCTTTTCCAGAAGTCGGTGCCCAAAATTAGTGTATGTGGTAACGAGGGGACAACCAGGACTTCAAAGGTTCTCACCCGGTCCCTCAAGACGATGGGGACGGTAAGTGTACCAATGCTCTGACATTTCTCGCCGTTGGCAACACTGCAGGTAGTGGGTTTAACGGAGCTTAATTTGCAGGAGTTCTTCAATACGTTCCAACCTTGGCGACCTAAAATGGTACGGCTCGCGCCGGAGTCTAACAAGCCAAGAAGCTCCTTTCCAAAAATAGACACTCGAAGATAGGGCCTCTCGTCTTTGTTGGCGTGATCTAAGATGAAATCGAGCAGAATGCGATGTTCGGTAGGTAGGTGATCCGTTTCCCGAGATTGGGAGACGACATTGGCCTCAGAAATGGTGACAGGAGAAGACGCTAATCGGCCTCTTAACGCCTTCCGTTCCCGTTTCCCGAGCAGGAAGGGCAGGTACGAATTGTGACGTCGGCTTTACCGCAGCGATAGCATTTCAATTTGCGCGGCGATGGACACTGAGCTACGCGATGGTCGGGCTTCCCACAGTTCCAGCACACACCATAGGGTCGAGCGGCTGTAACATCGCAGACTTGTCCTTCGGCAGAGGGACTAGGAGTGGAACTAGTTTCCTCAATGGCAGCAGCTCTAGCTCCAAAACGGGGCTTGTGATAAGCCAAGTCAGGTTCGAGGGCTTGATAAGGCGGAGGTGGATTCTTGAACCTCGAAGATCGCACCTTAGCATCCTCAATCAGTTTCCAAGTTGTCTAAGCTGAGCGATACTCGTTGGAGAGTAGAGAGCCAGCTGTGCCTGTAAGTATGGTTGCAAGTTCCTACGCATAATCTCTATGCGCTCCATTTCCACAGGTACACGAGAAAGGCGACTAAAAAGGTTCTCCATGACAGCGACGTAGACTGTTACGGACTCATCAGGTCCTTGGGTTCTACTACGGATCTCATCCCATAGGCTGATTTCATAATCACAAGGCAGGAAAGCGGCTTTCAAAGCGATGAACAATTCGTCCCAAGAACGAATAGTGTTGCGAACGGAACGAAACCAAATTCGAGCGTTGCCAGTGAACAATTCGATGGCAGCAGCAAAAAGTTGATCCTTGGACACGTTTCGAGCTACACGAGTCTCTTCTATCTGTTCCAGGAAGCTAGTCAAACCATTTCCTCCATCGAAGGTGATCCTCCATTTATTGATGGCTAAATAATTGGCTGAAGTGTGTCTATACGACGCAGAATGATTGACTTCTTCAGCAGCAGACGAGCGTCGATTGACGGCATCGGCAAAGGGTGGATAATCCAAGTACATGCCAGGTTGAATGGCTGAGCTAGAGGGAATAGACTGCGGGGCAGAAAACTGTGAAGTGAACAAAGGGTGACTCCACGTAACCGAATTAGCAGTAGGACGAATAGGCAAGGCAGCGTCTTCCTGAGACGTAGTGGCAGCAGAGCTATGGGGGCGAATATGACTTGTCTGGGGCGAAGCTACTGAACCGTCCTCCGAGCTTGAATCACTCGGTGCGACTGACGTATCGTTACGAGCTTGAGCATCAACGTGAAGCTGAAGTTTCGCTTCCAAGGCGGCAATTAATTGTTCGCATCTATCCTTCAAGGACTCCAACCTAGAAGCGGAATCTGGTTCTGCTAGAATATGACCTAGACGACCTTGAACATGAAGAAGGCGAGTACCTAATCGTTGGGCATCATTGTCCAGGTTCCTAGAGGTGCAACTATCAATTTCGGCAGCTAAAATAGAAAGTTTGTCTTCACAGATCGCAAGTTCTTCAGTAGCGTCGAAAGACACGGGAGTGAAAGTGACATTCATAAGAAGATCTATCTTCATACGAGCACGGAGTAATTTACGTTTGTCTTGGACGTTGCCCTGAATGGCAATGTCTCTAACTCGAAGCTCATAATCGAGCTCATCGACGAGCAGTCGATTAACATCTAATTTAAATACCATCTTGCTGTTCCAACAGGACAAGATGATCACAAAAACTTATTTAAACTAGGCTTATAACTAACCCAAGCAAAACCTGTAAATAGCATGCAATAAACAAACCTATAACTAGCAATAATCAATTGTAAATACCCAACAAGTATCGACAATAAATAATACCAAATGTAAATCACCTAGCCAATAATAAATTCTAACACCCTAACAATTCGATTTGCACTATAGTACCACCAAGTACCCTAATAACGACGTAGTCAAAAATCCTTTCAAGGCCCCAAAGCGTTGGGCGTCAAAATCTTCTTGTTAGGGAAGATAGACGGTCGGCCTTACCTTTTGGCGAAAGTTATATTTGATGTTTTGCCGGCTGGTAACTATCGGCCTAATTGGGCTAGCTCGCCGCGAGGGTCGCACGGTTCCAGCTATGCTGAAAAAGTATAAAAAAAAAATAGGGCGCCAGGTCCACGACTCAAGTTCTAATCCTTATGCCGGACCGTACATAAGGTCAGGACAATTTCCAGCAGCGCAAAGAAAACAATCAAATCAACCACCAAAGAAAATATCACAGCTTTATTAATAAATGGTGGGTATGTACTATAGTGCAAATACAAACATTAATGTACAACAAATCAGGCAGGCGTTCAAATACACATAAGTAATCATACGATGTACCAATTATAAATTTCAATGTAAATGTATATATATATATCTAAATAAATTATTACAAATGCATGCAAAAAGAAGAAATGTAGTTTCGGGCCGTAAATAAATATTACCATGCAAATATTCATAAAGCAAAATTTAGGCCGCGAATCGTTGGACAGTACAAACACTTTAAAAAAAAAGAAACGAGGGTACGCCGGGCGTCGCGGAGACAATTAAAATAATTTAAATTGATTAAGCGCGAGTCGCGGAGCGGGTTTAAAATTTCGCGTATACCGGCTCAGAGCAATACAAGACCACCTCGGCTAACGTTTCAACCCCGAAGGTTAGCCCTAAATGACGCTATATCTATATTCAAAATTTTCTAAGGGGCGGAATCAGCGTACGTTTGCGTGGCCACACATGAACGACGGTGTCCATATTAAAAATGCATTCAGTGTACGTATGTATATTTATATGCTAAAGAAAGCAAAGGCTTGGATTTGCCCATTACTCGGTTAGCGAAAATCTACAAATAATCACAATGCTCCCGAAGTCGGCTTACGAGACACGCTACTGAAGTGTGCCTAACTTCACGCCGGACGTTTGACATGAAAATATTAAGTACTGTTTTGTGATGTAAACAGCGAAGCTTTAAGGCTTCCGAACTGTGTTATGCAAGCTGGTGAGTAAACGCGACGTCCAGAAAGGACACAAGTGAAGCTCAAAGCTACAAGTTCTACTCTATAAATTTTTCAGATAACACAGGTCAATAAGGCTAGGAGACCCGAAGGCACAAACGGAGCAATACACAGGTGAACCTTATGACCTCAATTTAGCAAGTAGCAGAGGGTATCCGCATATCATTGCGCGGCGGCCCTAACATTTAATTACACAAATTCCAAATATTACTAAACTAACGATGCACGAAGCCTACTATCGTACAATCCGATGCTGAATAAAATCACACATGTCCGGAGTGCTAACGGCATGAAACAGTATGATTCAATTATAAGTTACAACAGGCGCAATGCATATTATCTACAATAACGTCTTGCCTGCAGGAAAGTTCACCAGAACCTAATCTCTCCGTTTGCTCCCCTGTTGTTGGACGTAGCTAGCGAAGCAACGAGGGCGGCTGCAGCTGCGGGAGGCAGTGCCAGCTGTGGAGGCTGCAGAATGACTTGCAGGTGAGTGTAAAGCAGTTGCTCAATCTTCAGTGTTGCCCACGAGAGTTGCAACATTCACAGGCGATGCGACTATCTTAGGGCCCAGTGCATCGAACTGGATTCCAGCAGGGTGCAGTCGAACGGGATAGGCCTGCTCCAGACAGGAAGGATTTCAAGCAGATGGGGAGTGTTTTAATTCCCACCGGGAATTTTTGGCTAAAAACGCACAGAACCCAAATGTATTCCCGATTAAGAAGAAACTGGCCTAATCTTACCTCAAGCTGGGGGTCGAGCCGAAAAAGAAGCGTGCTAAAGTGGGCGTCCAGGAGATCCGCCAAAGCGAAGGAATGCAAGTAAGTAGCTAACTAATCATTACGAACATACACGATAACGCAGAAATGCTTCCAGATCCCTCAAACAATCTATTCGAAGAGGCGAGCCCTACCAAAGGGCTATGAAGCACTTAGCTGCAGAGGAACACCTACTAGCACGACAGTTTAGCTTGGAAAGAAAGCCGAAAAATTCAAAAACCCAGCCCACAGGTCATCTGATAACCAAAAATTTGGGCCAGAAGAAGCCAAAAAACCAGTCAGGCAAGTTTGACTGCAGGAAAAGATAACATTGCTCTAGCAACAAATGGAATAGTTAAAAACAATTTGTATCACCGGTTGCCTAGCGGCCATACCCAAATATTTGTAAAAATATAGCAAGAATAAACCTAATTTGCAAAATATGAGTAATTAAACGAGGGATTGCTTACGAAACTGCATGGTAATTATAGGAGAGTAATTAAAAACAAGATATAGCCAATTATACCTAGTTTAAAGCTTGCAAGAATTGACAAAAGCCAACCATAAATATTAAAGTTCAGAATTCAGCTAGCGAAAGTTCAATGCTACGGGGGGCACTCCAAAAGTATCGTAACACTATAATACCCAGTGTCGATCAAAATACAATAATTTAATACCTGATAAGCGTGCCAACACTAACAGGTGCTCAAAAACGGGCTTGGAATTAATTGCAGAGGTTGTAAACGCTGTAGGAGTGCCTTTGGAGCTTATTTAGCCATATAAAGCTACTGTTTTAAGTTTTTCTGCATCCAAAAAATTCAAGTTTAATAGTTTAGTATTAAGGTGCGTAAAACGTCTGAAAAGCACGTTTTGCAATATATATTAACTACAGAAAGTTTTATTGTGTTACTATAATACCTAGTGTCGATCAAAATACAATAATTTAATACCTGATAAGCGTGCCAACACTAACAAGTGCTCAAAAACTAGTTTAGAATTGAATGCAGGCGTTGTAAACGCTGTAGAAGTGCATTTGGAGCTTAATTAGCCATATAAAAATGCTGTTTTAAATTTTTCTACATCCAAAAAATTCAAGTTTAATAGTTTAGTATTAAGATGCGTAAACGTCTGAAAAGCACGTTTTATAATATATATATTAACTACAGAAAGTTTTATTGTACTACTATAATACCTAGTGTCGATCAAAATATAATAATTTAATACCTGGTAAGCGTGTCCACCCGAGCAGCTTGTCAAAAACTGGCTTAGAATTGATTGCTAAGGTTGTAAACGCTGTAGAAGTACATTTGGAGCTTATTTAGCCATATAAAACTGCTGTCTTAAATGTTTCTGCATCCAAAAAATTCAAGTTTAATAGTTTAGTATTAAGGTGCGTAAAACGTCTGAAAAGCACGTTTTATAATATATATTAACTACAGATAGTTTTATTGTGTTACTATAATACCTAGTGTCGATCAAAATATAATAAATTATTACCTGATAAGCGTGCCAACACTAACAGGTGCTCAAAAACGGGCTTGGAATTAATTGCAGAGGTTGTAAACGCTGTGGGAGTGCTTTTGGAGCTTATTTAGCCTTATAAAGCTATTGTTTTAAGTTTTTCTGCATCCAAAAAATTCAAGTTTAATAGTTCAGTATTAAGGTGCGTAAAACGTCTGAAAAGCACGTTTTTCAATATATATTAACTACAGATACTTTTATTGTGTTACTATAATACCCAGTGTCGATCAAAATACAATAATTTAATACCTGATAAGCGTGCCAACACTAACAGGTGCTCAAAAACGGGCTTGGAATTAATTGCAGAGGTTGTAAACGCTGTAGGAGTGCTTTTGGAGCTTATTTTGCCATATAAAGCTACTGTTTTAAGTTTTTCTGCATCCAAAAAATTCAAGTTTAATAGTTTAGTATTAAGGTGCGTAAAACGTCTGAAAAGCACGTTTTGCAATATATATTAACTACAGAAAGTTTTATTGTGTTACTATAATACCTAGTGTCGATCAAAATACAATAATTTAATACCTGATAAGCGTGCCAACACTAACAAGTGCTCAAAAACTAGTTTAGAATTGAATGCAGGCGTTGTAAACGCTGTAGAAGTGCATTTGGAGCTTAATTAGCCATATAAAAATGCTGTTTTAATTTTTTCTACATCCAAAAAATTCAAGTTTAATAGTTTAGTATTAAGATGCGCACAAACGTCTGAAAAGCACGTTTTATAATATATATTAACTACAGAAAGTTTTATTGTGTTACTATAATACCTAGTGTCGATCAAAATATAATAATTTATTACCTGATAAGCGTGCCAACACTAACAGGTGCTCAAAAACGGGCTTGGAATTAATTGCAGAGGTTGCAAACGCTGTAGGAGTGCTTTTGGAGCTTATTTAGCCATATAAAGCTACTGTTTTAAGTTTTTCTGCATCCAAAAAATTCAAGTTTAATAGTTTAGTATTAAGGGGCGTAAAACGTCTGAAAAGCACGTTTTGCAATATATATTAACTACAGAAAGTTTTATTGTACTACTATAATACCTAGTTTCGATCAAAATATAATAATTTAATACCTGGTAAGCGTGTCCACCCGAGCAGCTTGTCAAAAACTGGCTTAGAATTGATTGCTAAGTTTGTAAACGCTGTAGAAGTGCATTTGGAGCTTAATTAGCCATATAAAAATGCTGTTTTAAATTTTTCTACATCCAAAAAATTCAAGTTTAATAGTTTAGTATTAAGATGCGTAAACGTCTGAAAAGCACGTTTTATAATATATATTAACTACAGAAAGTTTTATTGTGTTACTATAATACCTAGTGTAGATCAAAATATAGTAATTTAATACCTGATAAGCGTGCTAACACTAACAGGTGCTCAAAAACGGGCTTGGAATTAATTGCAGAGGTTGTAAACGCTGTAGGAGTGCTTTTGGAGCTTATTTAGCCATATAAAGCTACTGTTTTAAGTTTTTCTGCATCCAAAAAATTCAAGTTTAATAGTTTAGTATTAAGGTGCGTAAAACGTCTGAAAAGCACGTTTTTCAATATATATTAACTACAGAAAGTTTTATTGTGTTACTATAATACCTAGGGTCGATCAAAATATAATAAT
This sequence comes from Agriotes lineatus, assembly GCA_940337035.1. Lineage (NCBI taxonomy): Eukaryota > Metazoa > Arthropoda > Insecta > Coleoptera > Elateridae > Agriotes > Agriotes lineatus. The sequence goes on from CALNHX010000162.1 coordinate 381,650, forward strand.
TTAATACCTGGTAAGCGTGTCCACCCGAGCAGCTTGTCAAAAACTGGATTAGAATTGATTGCTAAGGTTGTAAACGCTGTAGAAGTGCATTTGGAGCTTATTTAGCCATATAAAACTGCTGTCTTAAATGTTTCTACATCCTAAAAGTTCAGGTTAAATAGTTTAGTATTACGGTGCATTAAAACATCTGAAAAGCACGTTTTTCAATAACTATTAACTGCATAAAATTTTATGTACTACTATAATACCTAGTGTCGATCAAAATATAATAATTTAATACCTGATAAGCGTGCTAACACTAACAGGTGCTCAAAAACGGGCTTGGAATTAATTGCAGGGGTTTTAATCGCTGTAGGAGTGCTTTTGGAGCTTATTTAGCCATATAAAGCTATTGTTTTAAGTTTTTCTGCATCCAAAAAATTCAAGTTATATAGTTTAGTATTAAGGTGCGTAAAACGACTGAAAAGCACGTTTTTCAATATATATTAACTACAGAAAGTTTTATTGTGTTACTATAATACCCAGTGTCGATCAAAATACAATAATTTAATACCTGATAGCGTGCCAACACTAACAGGTGCTCAAAAACGAGCTTGGAATTAATTGCAGAGGTTGTAAACGCTGTAGGAGTGCTTTTGGAGCTTATTTAGCCATATAAAAATGCTGTTTTAAGTTTTTCTGCATCCAAAAAATTCAAGTTTAATAGTTTAGTATTAAGGTGCGTAAAACGTCTGAAAAGCACGTTTTTCAATATATATTAACTACAGAAAGTTTTATTGTGTTACTATAATACCTAGTGTCGATCAAAATATAATAATTTAATACCTGATAAGCGTGCTAACACTAACAGGTGCTCAAAAACGGGCTTGGAATTGAATGCAGGCGTTGTAAACGCTGTAGAAGTGCATTTGGAGCTTAATTAGCCATATAAAAATGCTGTTTTAAGTTTTTCTGCATCCAAAAAATTCAAGTTTAATAGTTTAGTATTAAGGTGCGTAAAACGTCTGAAAAGCACGTTTTTCAATATATATTAACTACAGAAAGTTTTATTGTGTTACTATAATACCTAGTGTCGATCAAAATATAATAATTTAATTCCTGGTAAGCGTGTCCACCCGAGCAGCTTGTCAAAAACTGGCTTAGAATTGATTGCTAAGGTTGTAAACGCTGTAGAAGTACATTTGGAGCTTATTTAGCCATATAAAACTGCTGTCTTAAATGTTTCTGCATCCAAAAAATTCAAGTTTAATAGTTTAGTATTAAGGTGCGTAAAACGTCTGAAAAGCACGTTTTATAATATATATTAACTACAGATAGTTTTATTGTGTTACTATAATACCTAGTGTCGATCAAAATATAATAAATTATTACCTGATAAGCGTGCCAACACTAACAGGTGCTCAAAAACGGGCTTGGAATTAATTGCAGAGGTTGTAAACGCTGTGGGAGTGCTTTTGGAGCTTATTTAGCCTTATAAAGCTATTGTTTTAAGTTTTTCTGCATCCAAAAAATTCAAGTTTAATAGTTTAGTATTAAGGTGCGTAAAACGTCTGAAAAGCACGTTTTTCAATATATATTAACTACAGATACTTTTATTGTGTTACTATAATACCCAGTGTCGATCAAAATACAATAATTTAATACCTGATAAGCGTGCCAACACTAACAGGTGCTCAAAAACGGGCTTGGAATTAATTGCAGAGGTTGTAAACGTTGTAGGAGTGCTTTTGGAGCTTATTTAGCCATATAAAGCTACTGTTTTAAGTTTTTCTGCATCCAAAAAATTCAAGTTTAATAGTTTAGTATTAAGGTGCGTAAAACGTCTGAAAAGCACGTTTTTCAATATATATTAACTACAGAAAGTTTTATTGTGTTACTATAATACCTAGGGTCGATCAAAATATAATAATTTAATACCTGGTAAGCGTGTCCACCCGAGCAGCTTGTCAAAAACTGGATTAGAATTGATTGCTAAGGTTGTAAACGCTGTAGAAGTGCATTTGGAGCTTATTTAGCCATATAAAGCTACTGTTTTAAGTTTTTCTGCATCCAAAAAATTCAAGTTTAATAGTTTAGTATTAAGGTGCGTAAAACGTCTGAAAAGCACGTTTTGCAATATATATTAACTACAGAAAGTTTTATTGTGTTACTATAATACCTAGTGTCGATCAAAATACAATAATTTAATACCTGATAAGCGTGCCAACACTAACAAGTGCTCAAAAACTAGTTTAGAATTGAATGCAGGCGTTGTAAACGCTGTAGAAGTGCATTTTGAGCTTAATTAGCCATATAAAAATGCTGTTTTAAATTTTTCTACATCCAAAAAATTCAAGTTTAATAGTTTAGTATTAAGATGCGCAAACGTCTGAAAAGCACGTTTTATAATATATATTAACTACAGAAAGTTTTATTGTGTTACTATAATACCTAGTGTCGATCAAAATATAATAATTTATTACCTGATAAGCGTGCCAACACTAACAGGTGCTCAAAAACGGGCTTGGAATTAATTGCAGAGGTTGCAAACGCTGTAGGAGTGCTTTTGGAGCTTATTTAGCCATATAAAGCTACTGTTTTAAGTTTTTCTGCATCCAAAAAATTCAAGTTTAATAGTTTAGTATTAAGGTGCGTAAAACGTCTGAAAAGCACGTTTTGCAATATATATTAACTACAGAAAGTTTTATTGTACTACTATAATACCTAGTTTCGATCAAAATATAATAATTTAATACCTGGTAAGCGTGTCCACCCGAGCAGCTTGTCAAAAACTGGCTTAGAATTGATTGCTAAGTTTGTAAACGCTGTAGAAGTGCATTTGGAGCTTAATTAGCCATATAAAAATGCTGTTTTAAATTTTTCTACATCCAAAAAATTCAAGTTTAATAGTTTAGTACTAAGATGCGTAAACGTCTGAAAAGCACGTTTTATAATATATATTAACTACAGAAAGTTTTATTGTGTTACTATAATACCTAGTGTCGATCAAAATATAATAATTTATTACCTGATAAGCGTGCCAACACTAACAGGTGCTCAAAAACGGGTTTGGAATTAATTGCAGAGGTTGCAAACGCTGTAGGAGTGCTTTTGGAGCTTATTTAGCCATATAAAGCTACTGTTTTAAGTTTTTCTGCATCCAAAAAATTCAAGTTTAATACTTTAGTATTAAGGTGCGTAAAACGTCTGAAAAGCACGTTTTTCAATATATATTAACTACAGATACTTTTATTGTGTTACTATAATACCCAGTGTCGATCAAAATACAATAATTTAATACCTGATAAGCGTGCCAACACTAACAGGTGCTCAAAAACGGGCTTGGAATTAATTGCAGAGGTTGTAAACGCTGTAGGAGTGCTTTTGGAGCTTATTTAGCCATATAAAGCTACTGTTTTAAGTTTTTCTGCATCCAAAAAATTCAAGTTTAATAGTTTAGTATTAAGGTGCGTAAAACGTCTGAAAATCACGTTTTATAATATATATTAACTACAGAAAGTTTTATTGTACTACTATAATACCTAGTGTCGATCAAAATATAATAATTTAATACCTGGTAAGCGTGTCCACCCGAGCAGCTTGTCAAAAACTGGCTTAGAATTGATTGCTAAGTTTGTAAACGCTGTAGAAGTGCATTTGGAGCTTAATTAGCCATATAAAAATGCTGTTTTAAATTTTTCTACATCCAAAAAATTCAAGTTTAATAGTTTAGTATTAAGATGCGTAAACGTCTGAAAAGCACGTTTTATAATATATATTAACTACAGAAAGTTTTATTGTACTACTATAATACCTAGTGTCGATCAAAATATAATAATTTAATACCTGGTAAGCGTGTCCACCCGAGCAGCTTGTCAAAAACTGGCTTAGAATTGATTGCTAAGTTTGTAAACGCTGTAGAAGTGCATTTGGAGCTTATTTAGCCCTATAAAACTGCTGTCTTAAATGTTTCTGCATCCTAAAAGTTCAGGTTAAATAGTTTAGTATTACGGTGCATTAAAACGTATGAAAAGCACGTTTTTCAATAACTATTAACTGCATAAAATTTTATGTAGTACTATAATACCTAGTGTAGATCAAAATATAGTAATTTAATACCTGATAAGCGTGCTAACACTAACAGGTGCTCAAAAACGGGCTTGGAATTAATTGCAGAGGTTGTAAACGCTGTAGGAGTGCTTTTGGAGCTTATTTAGCCATATAAAGCTACTGTTTTAAGTTTTTCTGCATCCAAAAAATTCAAGTTTAATAGTTTAGTATTAAGGTGCGTAAAACGTCTGAAAATCACGTTTTGCAATATATATTAACTACAGAAAGTTTTATTGTACTACTCTAATACCTAGTGTCGATCAAAATATAATAATTTAATACCTGGTAAGCGTGTCCACCCGAGCAGCTTGTCAAAAACTGGCTTAGAATTGATTGCTAAGGTTGTAAACGCTGTAGAAGTGCATTTGGAGCTTATTTAGCCGTATAAAACTGCTGTCTTAAATGTTTCTGCATCCTAAAAGTTCAGGTTAAATAGTTTAGTATTACGGTGCATTAAAACGTATGAAAAGCACGTTTTTCAATAACTATTAACTGCATAAAATTTTATGTAGTACTATAATACCTAGTGTAGATCAAAATATAGTAATTTAATACCTGATAAGCGTGCTAACACTAACAGGTGCTCAAAAACGGGCTTGGAATTAATTGCAGAGGTTGTAAACGCTGTAGGAGTGCATTTGGAGCTTATTTAGCCATATAAAGCTACTGTTTTAAGTTTTTCTGCATCCAAAAAATTCAAGTTTAATAGTTTAGTATTAAGGTGCGTAAAACGTCTGAAAAGCACGTTTTTCAATATATATTAACTACAGAAAGTTTTATTGTGTTACTATAATACCTAGCGTCGATCAAAATATAATAATTTAATACCTGGTAAGCGTGTCCACCCGAGCAGCTTGTCAAAAACTGGATTAGAATTGATTGCTAAGGTTGTAAACGCTGTAGAAGTGCATTTGGAGCTTATTTAGCCATATAAAACTGCTGTCTTAAATGTTTCTACATCCTAAAAGTTCAGGTTAAATAGTTTAGTATTACGGTGCATTAAAACATCTGAAAAGCACGTTTTTCAATAACTATTAACTGCATAAAATTTTATGTACTACTATAATACCTAGTGTCGATCAAAATTTAGTAATTTAATACCTGATAAGCGTGCTAACACTAACAGGTGCTCAAAAACGGGCTTGGAATTAATTGCAGAGGTTATAATCGCTGTAGGAGTGCTTTTGGAGCTTATTTAGCCATATAAAGCTATTGTTTTAAGTTTTTCTGCATCCAAAAAATTCAAGTTATATAGTTTAGTATTAAGGTGCGTAAAACGACTGAAAAGCACGTTTTTCAATATATCTTAACTACAGAAAGTTTTATTGTGTTACTATAATACCCAGTGTCGATCAAAATACAATAATTTAATACCTGATAAGCGTGCCAACACTAACAGGTGCTCAAAAACGGGCTTGGAATTAATTGCAGAGGTTGTAAACGCTGTAGGAGTGCTTTTGGAGCTTATTTAGCCATATAAAGCTACTGTTTTAAGTTTTTCTGCATCCAAAAAATTCAAGTTTAATAGTTTAGTATTAATGTGCGTAAAACGTCTGAAAAGCACGTTTTTCAATATATATTAACTGCAGAAAATTTATTGTGTTACTATAATACCCAATGTCGATCAAAATACAATAATTTAATACCTGATAGCGTGCCAACACTAACAGGTGCTCAAAAACGAGCTTGGAATTAATTGCAGAGGTTGCAAACGCTGTAGGAGTGCTTTTGGAGCTTATTTAGCCATATAAAGCTACTGTTTTAAGTTTTTCTGCATCCAAAAAATTCAAGTTTAATAGTTTAGTATTAAGGTGCGTAAAACGTCTGAAAAGCACGTTTTGCAATATATATTAACTACAGAAAGTTTTATTGTACTACTATAATACCTAGTTTCGATCAAAATATAATAATTTAATACCTGGTAAGCGTGTCCACCCGAGCAGCTTGTCAAAAACTGGCTTAGAATTGATTGCTAAGTTTGTAAACGCTGTAGAAGTGCATTTGGAGCTTATTTAGCCATATAAAACTGCTGTCTTAAATGTTTCTGCATCCTAAAAGTTCAGGTTAAATAGTTTAGTATTACGGTGCATTAAAACGTATGAAAAGCACGTTTTTCAATAACTATTAACTGCATAAAATTTTATGTAGTACTATAATACCTAGTGTCGATCAAAATATAGTAATTTAATACCTGATAAGCGTGCTAACAGTAACAGGTGCTCAAAAACGGGCTTGGAATTAATTGCAGAGGTTGTAAACGCTGTAGGAGTGCTTTTGGAGCTTATTTAGCCATATAAAGCTACTGTTTTAAGTTTTTCTGCATCCAAAAAATTCAAGTTTAATAGTTTAGTATTAAGGTGCGTAAAACGTCTGAAAAGCACGTTTTTCAATATATATTAACTACAGAAAGTTTTATTGTGTTACTATAATACCTAGTGTCGATCAAAATATAATAATTTAATACCTGGTAAGCGTGTCCACCCGAGCAGCTTGTCAAAAACTGGCTTAGAATTGATTGCTAAGGTTGTAAACGCTGTAGAAGTGCATTTGGAGCTTATTTAGCCTTATAAAACTGCTGTCTTAAATGTTTCTGCATCCAAAAAATTCAAGTTTAATAGTTTAGTATTAAGGTGCGTAAAACGTCTGAAAAGCACGTTTTATAATATATATTAACTACAGATAGTTTTATTGTGTTACTATAATACCTAGTGTCGATCAAAATATAATAATTTATTACCTGATAAGCGTGCCACTACTAACAGGTGCTCAAAAACAAGCTTGGAATTAATTGCAGAGGTTGTAAACGCTGTAGGAGTGCTTTTGGACCTTATTTAGCCTTATAAAGCTATTGTTTTAAGTTTTTCTGCATCCAAAAAATTCAAGTTTAATAGTTTAGTATTAAGGTGCGTAAAACGTCTGAAAAGCACGTTTTTCAATATATATTAACCACAGAAACTTTTATTGTGTTACTATAATACCCAGTGTCGATCAAAATACAATAATTTAATACCAGATAAGCGTGCCAACACTAACAGGTGCTCAAAAACGGGCTTGGAATTAATTGCAGAGGTTGTAAACGCTGTAGGAGTGCTTTTGGAGCTTATTTAGCCATATAAAGCTACTGTTTTAAGTTTTTCTGCATCCAAAAAATTCAAGTTTAATAGTTTAGTATTAAGGTGCGTAAAACGTCTGAAAAGCACGTTTTGCAATATATATTAACTACAGAAAGTTTTATTGTGTTACTATAATACCTAGTGTCGATCAAAATACAATAATTTAATACCTGATAAGCGTGCCAACACTAACAAGTGCTCAAAAACTAGTTTAGAATTGAATGCAGGCGTTGTAAACGCTGTAGAAGTGCATTTGGAGCTTAATTAGCCATATAAAAATGCTGTTTTAAATTTTTCTACATCCAAAAAATTCAAGTTTAATAGTTTAGTATTAAGATGCGTAAACGTCTGAAAAGCACGTTTTATAATATATATTAACTACAGAAAGTTTTATTGTGTTACTATAATACCTAGTGTCGATCAAAATATAATAATTTATTACCTGATAAGCGTGCCAACACTAACAGGTGCTCAAAAACGGGCTTGGAATTAATTGCAGAGGTTGCAAACGCTGTAGGAGTGCTTTTGGAGCTTATTTAGCCATATAAAGCTACTGTTTTAAGTTTTTCTGCATCCAAAAAATTCAAGTTTAATAGTTTAGTATTAAGGTGCGTAAAACGTCTGAAAAGCACGTTTTGCAATATATATTAACTACAGAAAGTTTTATTGTACTACTATAATACCTAGTGTCGATCAAAATATAATAATTTAATACCTGGTAAGCGTGTCCACCCGAGCAGCTTGTCAAAAACTGGCTTAGAATTGATTGCTAAGTTTGTAAACGCTGTAGAAGTGAATTTGGAGCTTATTTAGCCATATAAAACTGCTGTCTTAAATGTTTCTGAATCCTAAAAGTTCAGGTTAAATAGTTTAGTATTACGGTGCATTAAAACGTATGAAAAGCACGTTTTTCAATAACTATTAACTGCATAAAATTTTATGTAGTACTATAATACCTAGTGTAGATCAAAATATAGTAATTTAATACCTGATAAGCGTGCTAACACTAACAGGTGCTCAAAAACGGGCTTGGAATTAATTGCAGAGGTTGTAAACGCTGTAGGAGTGCTTTTGGAGCTTATTTAGCCATATAAAGCTACTGTTTTAAGTTTTTCTGCATCCAAAGAATTCAAGTTTAATAGTTTAGTATTAAGGTGCGTAAAACGTCTGAAAAGCACGTTTTTCAATATATATTAACTACAGAAAGTTTTATTGTGTTACTATAATACCTAGTGTCGATCAAAATATAATAATTTAATACCTGGTAAGCGTGTCCACCTGAGCAGCTTGTCAAAAACTGGCTTAGAATTGATTGCTAATGTTGTAAACGCTGTAGAAATGCATTTGGAGCTTATTTAGCCTTATAAAACTGCTGTCTTAAATGTTTCTGCATCCAAAAAATTCAAGTTTAATAGTTTAGTATTAAGGTGCGTAAAACGTCTGAAAAGCACGTTTTATAATATATATTAACTACAGATAGTTTTATTGTGTTACTATAATACCTAGTGTCGATCAAAATATAATAATTTATTACCTGATAAGCGTGCCAACACTAACAGGTGCTCAAAAACGGGCTTGGAATTAATTGCAGAGGTTGTAAACGCTGTAGGAGTGCTTTTGGAGCGTATTTAGCCTTATAAAGCTATTGTTTTAAGTTTTTCTGCATCCAAAAAATTCAAGTTTAATAGTTTAGTATTAAGGTGCGTAAAACGTCTGAAAAGCACGTTTTTCAATATATATTAACTACAGATACTTTTATTGTGTTACTATAATACCCAGTGTCGATCAAAATACAATAATTTAATACCTGATAAGCGTGCCAACACTAACAGGTGCTCAAAAACGGGCTTGGAATTAATTGCAGAGGTTGTAAACGCTGTAGGAGTGCTTTTGGAGCTTATTTAGCCATATAAAGCTACTGTTTTAAGTTTTTCTGCATCCAAAAAATTCAAGTTTAATAGTTTAGTATTAAGGTGCGTAAAACGTCTGAAAAGCACGTTTTGCAATATATATTAACTACAGAAAGTTTTATTGTGTTACTATAATACCTAGTGTCGATCAAAATACAATAATTTAATACCTGATAAGCGTGCCAACACTAACAAGTGCTCAAAAACTAGTTTAGAATTGAATGCAGGCGTTGTAAACGCTGTAGAAGTGCATTTGGAGCTTAATTAGCCATATAAAAATGCGGTTTTAAATTTTTCTACATCCAAAAAATTCAAGTTTAATAGTTTAGTATTAAGATGCGTAAACGTCTGAAAAGCACGTTTTATAATATATATTAACTACAGAAAGTTTTATTGTGTTTAGATTAGATTAGATTAGATTAGATTCCACGACTGCCTTTTGCTGGCATGCGCACGTCAGCCCTTTGGGCTTTTTGTACTGTCGGGAGTTTTCAAGTTAGCAGGCCGACATCTGTATCTTTTACTAGACTTGCAATGTCCCCTACTAGCTTGCGGTTGTCAATAGAGTTAAGGCTCCAATCGAGTTGGTGTCTTTTACGCTCTAATGCTGGGCATTCAAAGAGGATATGATAGGCTGTTTCATCATCCTCTTGGCATAGTCTGCAAACAGGTTCATCTCTATAGATATTGATCCTGTGCATAAATTCTCTGAATGCTCCAGTGCCTGTTAGTAGACTGACTACTTGCTTGATTCGAGTTCGGTTCAGTCTCAACAGGGTTTTGGTGGTTTGTGGATTCGGAGTTTTTAGCAATCTTTTGCAGTGTGTTGCTTGATTGTAGTTTCTCCACCTTAGTTGGTGTGCGGTATTGACCCATTCATTAATGGCTGAGCGGGCTTGGTTTTTCTGAATGCTTAGACCAGGTTCTGGACCGGTCATTGCATTACGGGCTGCTTCTTTTGCGAGCTTGTCCGCCTTCTCGTTTCCTTCAATACCTTGGTGACCTGGGATCCAGCATAATTTTACTGTATTTCCCTGGCTTAAGGTTTGAAGTTTGGATTTGCATTCCTTGACCAGTCTCGATGAAGTACTGAAAGCGTTTAGCGCTTTCAGTGCTGCCTGACTGTCTGAGAGAATGTGTATGTCTCGATTGAGCAGCTTCTTTTCTATGCTGATGTTTGCGCATACGTTAATAGCTTGTACTTCAGCCTGAAAGATGTTACAAAACTTTCCTAGACTGACTTTTTCGTTGATTCTAGGATTGGTACTGTACACACCGGAGCCTGTACCCCCTTCAAACTTAGATCCATCAGTATAAAAAATGATGTTCTTATTTGTTGGGGTTGGTAGTTGGTCCGGATTCCAACTTGTGTGTACAGTAAAGTTCTTTTCAAAGTCATAGGCTTTGGTTATAAGATCAGAACCCATTTCTAATATTGGGTTGTTGATGTGTGACATGATCTTGCCATGTCCTAGATTATTAGCTGTGGTCATCCAGTGACCAGTACTTTGTAATCTGTAAGCTGCCATTCTGGCTTCACCTTCCAAGAAGATGTGCAGAGGTGGCAGATTTAAAATAGCATTCAGTGCTTGTCCTGAGGTGCCTTTAAAGGCTCCAGTGATGCACCGATTAGCTAGATATTGTATTCTGCTAATTTTGTGGATCGCAGTTGCTTGTTTTATTTTGGGCCACCAGGCGATTATTCCATATGAAATTATTGGTCGAACCATGGTTTTGTACAGCCAGAAGGTCAGTTCCGGTTTGAGCCCCCACGTACTACCTATGGCTCTTTTCCCAATAACTAATGTTTGTATGCACCTGGTGATTGTTTTGTCTAAATGGGAGTTCCAAGTTAGTTTGGAATCGATGGTTAGACCTAGGTACTTAACCTCGTTCTCCCAGTTGACATTTGTCTCAAACAGTTTTATGTTGATTCTGTTTGTGATGTTCTTTCTACGAGTGAAAGCGACGAGAGTGGCTTTGCTGGGATTAATTCTAAGATTATTCTCTAGACACCACTCTTCGGTTATCTTTAGTGCTGATTTCATTACATTGTCTACGGTTCTTTGGTATTTACCTTGAATCAGTATGACAATGTCATCAGCGTATCCTTGAGTGTAGTAGCCTTTGTTATTGAGTTGGGTCAGCAGTTCATCAACTGTGAGGCACCACAGGAGTGGAGAAAGAACTCCTCCCTGTGGACATCCCCTTGTCGCCTGCACTGTCTTTTCCTTGTCAAATAACTTGACTTTTACAACTCTAGTGTTGAGCATTGCCATAGTCCATCTTATCGTGGTGTTATCGATCTGGTGGTTTGTCATTGCTCTTTCAATAGAGTGGTAGGAGGTGTTGTCGAAGGCACCTTCTATGTCTAGAAATGCTCCGACTGCGTACTCCTTGTACTCCAAGGTTCTCTCAATTTTCCCCACTAGTTGGTGTAGGGCGGTTTCACATGACTTCCCTGTTTGGTAAGCATGTTGATATTTGTGAATCGGGAGTGAAGTTAGGGCTTCCTCCCTCCAGTACCTGTCTACTAATCTTTCCAACGTTTTAAGGAGGAATGACGTTAGGCTGATAGGTCTGTAAGATTTAGCTTCTGCATAGCTGCTCTTACCAGGCTTAGGGATAAATACTACTTTAGTCACTCTCCAGGCTTGGGGAATGTAGCCTAAGGCAAGACTTGCTTGGAACATGTCTTTGAGTGGGTTCAGCAGTATATCTATTCCTTTCTGCAGCATTACGGGTTGTATGCCGTCGTTTCCAGCAGATTTGAAAGGGCTGAAGAGGCTAGTTGCCCATCTAATCCTTTCTTTGCTGACTATTCTCTTAGCTGTTTCCCAGTCTTCCCTCCTAGGGGTATGATTGGGTTCAGCCAGAGTAGGTTGTACCACTGCTCCGGGTAGGTGAGTTTTTATCAAAAGAGATAACGTCTCCTCTTCCGTTGTAGTGTATTCTCCGCTTTCTTTTTTAAGAGTGCCTACTGGGTTCATGGCTTGCTTTGAGATGATTTTGTGGAGTCTAGCTGTGGATCGCGTGGTCTCCACCTCCTGGCAAAACTTTTTCCAGGCTGCTATCTTAGCTGCCTTGATCTTTTTGCCATAGTCTGTGAGAGCCTTGTGATAGTTCTCCCAGGTATTTGTGGCTTTAGACCTGTTAAACAGACGTCTGACTTCTTGTCTGGTCTTTTCTAGGTCTTTATTCCACCAATTTGTGTGTTTTTTTGCTCTTTGCTGACTTGGGTCTATTAGAGGACAGCTACTCTGAAAGGAGTCAATCATGGCCTCTTTTAACCGGTCAGCATTTGAGTCTAAAACTACTTTATTGGGAGATCTGAACTTTAGGTGTTCTATCTTCTCTTGTAGTTTTTGTTTATATAGGTCCCAGTCTGTCTTTCTTGGGTTGTAGTAAACTCTTTGGCTTACTTCCCGTTGAGACAGTTCAAAGGTTATATAATTGTGGTCAGAGAGTGATGGTTCGTCTGAAACTTGCCATTTATTCACTGATTGACTAATTCTCATAGTGGTTATGGTAATATCAATAACTTCATGTCTATTAGAGTTATAAAAGGTTGGAGTGTTACCTTTATTGACTACTACTAGATTGTTAGTTAAGATAAATTCTAAAAGTGACTCACCTCTTATGTTGCAGTTGGTGCTGCCCCAAATGGTGTGGTGAGAATTTGCGTCACAGCCTAGGATGAGGTCTAGATCGTCTTGGGAGGCAGATGATACTAGGTTCTCTAGTTCCTCGCTAGGCGGTGGGTCCCTGGAATCGGATGGAAGGTAGACGGAGCTTATAATGGCTTGGTCACAACCTTCATCGTTATTCCATTTTATTTTAATTGTGGTTATGTCTCTAGAACAGAATTCCATTAGTGGTAAACAGTCTAGATTATTTCTTATAAGTATGCAGGTTCTAGGACTTGCATGATTATAAATAAGCCTACCTTTAGCACCCCCTAATCCACGGACTTGTCCCTTAACTATCCATGGTTCTTGGATCAGTGCTAAATCGATGTCATCTGCCAGCAGCTTTCTGCTTAGACTTGCAGTGGCTGCTTTGCAGTGGTGGAGGTTAATTTGAACTACCTTCAGGTGCTTCTTTCCTATCCTTGGAGCGGATGAGGAGAGTGACCTTGTTTAGGCCTAGGTGCGGCCTTTTTCTGCTCAGAAGACTGTCCTTGACTGGAAGTCTGGACTGTCAACTCTGCAGTAGAGGCACACTGTTTCATTTTTGTCTCGGTCACCGAGGTCTGAGCATCAGTGATCAGAAACGGTGATGACTCCATCAGTGTGTCGTCTTCACCATGTGAAAGAGCAGTTGTTAAATCCATACAAGTGAGTATTTAATGCAACTGTAACAGGTTTGGCTAAATACTTCTGGAGGGCGCCTGGTATCCAGAAGGCTCCGTTCATGACGCATATTATAAGCCCCTGCGCCTACACCTGCTGGTGCTCTGTTTTGCACGGGTCGCATAACACATTCGAAAAGGGGATTTTGGAACCAGAAAGGCTGATCTTCTAGACAGCCATGCATCTCTTGAGCCTGGTCCCCCGCCGTGAGATTTAGGATTTTTTATTGAGGTTTTCTCCTCTTGGTCCAAGCGGTGAAGCCAAGACCCCCAGCACAAATATCTCCCGTAATACATGCCTACAGCAGAGATATCCATGTATGGTATAACGGCAATGACGTGACCAGAGGTTCGTCTTTGCCGGCATCGTTATCCCAAGTGCAGACCCTTAGCCACGACACGACAGCTGGGCTTGGGGGATGTTTATCGACTTCCCAGTCTAGATCCACAGGGTTCAGTCTCAACAGGGCCACCACGAGAAGGATGCAATCGCTAGGATCGCATATCACTGATCATTGCCAGTGATACCCTGCGGTCTTCCTTGTTGTCAGGCGGAGGGTGCAAGACCTGAACAACTTGGCTGCACTGCCTCGGCATGAATCTTCACAGCGTTTATAGCCGTTCAGTTCAGCTGGCAATGCAATGTTACTATAATACCTAGTGTCGATCAAAATATAATAATTTATTACCTGATAAGCGTGCCAACACTAACAGGTGCTCAAAAACGGGCTTGGAATTAATTGCAGAGGTTGCAAACGCTGTAGGAGTGCTTTTGGAGCTTATTTAGCCATATAAAGCTACTGTTTTAAGTTTTTCTGCATCCAAAAAATTCAAGTTTAATAGTTTAGTATTAAGGTGCGTAAAACGTCTGAAAAGCACGTTTTGCAATATATATTAACTACAGAAAGTTTTATTGTACTACTATAATACCTAGTTTCGATCAAAATATAATAATTTAATACCTGGTAAGCGTGTCCACCCGAGCAGCTTGTCAAAAACTGGCTTAGAATTGATTGCTAAGTTTGTAAACGCTGTAGAAGTGCATTTGGAGCTTATTTAGCCCTATAAAACTGCTGTCTTAAATGTTTATGCATCCTAAAAGTTCAGGTTAAATAGTTTAGTATTACGGTGCATTAAAACGTATGAAAAGCACGTTTTTCAATAACTATTAACTGCATAAAATTTTATGTAGTACTATAATACCTAGTGTCGATCAAAATATAGTAATTTAATACCTGATAAGCGTGCTAACAGTAACAGGTGCTCAAAAACGGGCTTGGAATTAATTGCAGAGGTTGTAAACGCTGTAGGAGTGCTTTTGGAGCTTATTTAGCCATATAAAGCTACTGTTTTAAGTTTTTCTGCATCCAAAAAATTCAAGTTTAATAGTTTAGTATTAAGGTGCGTAAAACGTCTGAAAAGCACGTTTTTCAATATATATTAACTACAGAAAGTTTTATTGTGTTACTATAATACCTAGTGTCGATCAAAATATAATAATTTAATACCTGGTAAGCGTGTCCACCCGAGCAGCTTGTCAAAAACTGGCTTAGAATTGATTGCTAAGGTTGTAAACGCTGTAGAAGTGCATTTGGAGCTTATTTAGCCTTATAAAACTGCTGTCTTAAATGTTTCTGCATCCAAAAAATTCAAGTTTAATAGTTTAGTATTAAGGTGCGTAAAACGTCTGAAAAGCACGTTTTATAATATATATTAACTACAGATAGTTTTATTGTGTTACTATAATACCTAGTGTCGATCAAAATATAATAATTTATTACCTGATAAGCGTGCCAACACTAACAGGTGCTCAAAAACGGGCTTGGAATTAATTGCAGAGGTTGTAAACGCTGTAGGAGTGCTTTTGGAGCTTATTTAGCCTTATAAAGCTATTGTTTTAAGTTTTTCTGCATCCAAAAAATTCAAGTTTATTAGTTTAGTATTAAGGTGCGTAAAACGTCTGAAAAGCACGTTTTTCAATATATATTAACTACAGAAACTTTTATTGTGTTACTATAATACCCAGTGTCGATCAAAATACAATAGTTTAATACCTGATAAGCGTGCCAACACTAACAGGTGCTCAAAAACGGGCTTGGAATTAATTGCAGAGGTTGTAAACGCTGTAGGAGTGCTTTTGGAGCTTATTTAGCCATATAAAGCTACTGTTTTAAGTTTTTCTGCATCCAAAAAATTCAAGTTTAATAGTTTAGTATTAAGGTGCGTAAAACGTCTGAAAAGCACGTTTTGCAATATATATTAACTACAGAAAGTTTTATTGTGTTACTATAATACCTAGTGTCGATCAAAATACAATAATTTAATACCTGATAAGCGTGCCAACACTAACAAGTGCTCAAAAACTAGTTTAGAATTGAATGCAGGCGTTGTAAACGCTGTAGAAGTGCATTTGGAGCTTAATTAGCCATATAAAAATGCTGTTTTAAATTTTTCTACATCCAAAAAATTCAAGTTTAATAGTTTAGTATTAAGATGCGTAAACGTCTGAAAAGCACGTTTTATAATATATATTAACTACAGAAAGTTTTATTGTGTTACTATAATACCTAGTGTCGATCAAAATATAATAATTTATTACCTGATAAGCGTGCCAACACTAACAGGTGCTCAAAAACGGGCTTGGAATTATTTGCAGAGGTTGCAAACGCTGTAGGAGTGCTTTTGGAGCTTATTTAGCCATATAAAGCTACTGTTTTAAGTTTTTCTGCATCCAAAAAATTCAAGTTTAATACTTTAGTATTAAGGTGCGTAAAACGTCTGAAAAGCACGTTTTGCAATATATATTAACTACAGAAAGTTTTATTGTACTACTATAATACCTAGTGTCGATCAAAATACAATAATTTAATACCTGATAAGCGTGCCAACACTAACAAGTGCTCAAAAACTAGTTTAGAATTGAATGCAGGCGTTGTAAACGCTGTAGAAGTGCATTTGGAGCTTAATTAGCCATATAAAAATGCTGTTTTAAATTTTTCTACATCCAAAAAATTCAAGTTTAATAGTTTAGTATTAAGATGCGTAAACGTCTGAAAAGCACGTTTTATAATATATATTAACTACAGAAAGTTTTATTGTGTTACTATAATACCTAGTGTCGATCAAAATATAATAATTTATTACCTGATAAGCGTGCCAACACTAACAGGTGCTCAAAAACGGGCTTGGAATTATTTGCAGAGGTTGTAAACGCTGTAGGAGTGCTTTTGGAGCTTATTTAGCCATATAAAGCTACTGTTTTAAGTTTTTCTGCATCCAAAAAATTCAAGTTTAATAGTTTAGTATTAAGGTGCGTAAAACGTCTGAAAAGCACGTTTTGCAATATATATTAACTACAGAAAGTTTTATTGTGTTACTATAATACCTAGTGTCGATCAAAATACAATAATTTAATACCTGATAAGCGTGCCAACACTAACAAGTGCTCAAAAACTAGTTTAGAATTGAATGCAGGCGTTGTAAACGCTGTAGAAGTTCATTTGGAGCTTAATTAGCCATATAAAAATGCTGTTTTAAATTTTTCTACATCCAATAAATTCAAGTTTAATAGTTTAGTATTAAGATACGTAAACGTCTGAAAAGCACGTTTTATAATATATATTAACTACAGAAAGTTTTATTGTACTACTATAATACCTAGTGTCGATCAAAATATAATAATTTAATACCTGGTAAGCGTGTCCACCCGAGCAGCTTGTCAAAAACTGGCTTAGAATTGATTGCTAAGTTTGTAAACGCTGTAGAAGTGCATTTGGAGCTTATTTAGCCCTATAAAACTGCTGTCTTAAATGTTTCTGCATCCTAAAAGTTCAGGTTAAATAGTTTAGTATTACGGTGCATTAAAACGTATGAAAAGCACGTTTTTCAATAACTATTAACTGCATAAAATTTTATGTAGTACTATAATACCTAGTGTAGATCAAAATATAGTAATTTAATACCTGATAAGCGTGCCAACACTAACAGGTGCTCAAAAACGGGCTTGGAATTAATTGCAGAGGTTGTAAACGCTGTAGGAGTGCTTTTGGAGCTTATTTAGCCATATAAAGCTACTGTTTTAAGTTTTTCTGCATCCAAAAAATTCAAGTTTAATAGTTTAGTATTAAGGTGCGTAAAACGTCTGAAAAGCACGTTTTGCAATATATATTAACTACAGAAAGTTTTATTGTACTACTCTAATACCTAGTGTCGATCAAAATATAATAATTTAATACCTGGTAATCGTGTCCACCCGAGCAGCTTGTCAAAAACTGGCTTAGAATTGATTACTAAGGTTGTAAACGCTGTAGAAGTGCATTTGGAGCTTATTTAGCCATATAAAACTGCTGTCTTAAATGTTTCTGCATCCTAAAAGTTCAGGTTAAATAGTTTAGTATTACGGTGCATTAAAACGTATGAAAAGCACGTTTTTCAATAACTATTAACTGCATAAAATTTTATGTAGTACTATAATACCTAGTGTAGATCAAAATATAGTAATTTAATACCTGATAAGCGTGCTAACACTAACAGGTGCTCAAAAACGGGCTTGGAATTAATTGCAGAGGTTGTAAACGCTGTAGGAGTGCTTTTGGAGCTTATTTAGCCATATAAAGCTACTGTTTTAAGTTTTTCTGCATCCAAAAAATTCAAGTTTAATAGTTTAGTATTAAGGTGCGTAAAACGTCTGAAAAGAACGTTTTTCAATATATATTAACTACAGAAAGTTTTATTGTGTTACTATAATACCTAGTGTCGATCAAAATATAATAATTTAATACCTGGTAAGCGTGTCCACCCGAGCAGCTTGTCAAAAACTGGATTAGAATTGATTGCTAAGGTTGTAAACGCTGTAGAAGTGCATTTGGAGCTTATTTAGCCATATAAAACTGCTGTCTTAAATGTTTCTACATCCTAAAAGTTCAGGTTAAATAGTTTAGTATTACGGTGCATTAAAACATCTGAAAAGCACGTTTTTCAATAACTATTAACTGCATAAAATTTTATGTACTACTATAATACCTAGTGTCGATCAAAATTTAGTAATTTAATACCTGATAAGCGTGCTAACACTAACAGGTGCTCAAAAACGGGCTTGGAATTAATTGCAGAGGTTGTAATCGCTGTAGGAGTGCTTTTGGAGCTTATTTAGCCATATAAAGCTATTGTTTTAAGTTTTTCTGCATCCAAAAAATTCAAGTTATATAGTTTAGTATTAAGGTGCGTAAAACGACTGAAAAGCACGTTTTTCAATATATATTAACTACAGAAAGTTTTATTGTGTTACTATAATACCCAGTGTCGATCAAAATACAATAATTTAATACCTGATAAGCGTGCCAACACTAACAGGTGCTCAAAAACGGGCTTGGAATTAATTGCAGAGGTTGTAAACGCTGTAGGAGTGCTTTTGGAGCTTATTTAGCCATATAAAGCTACTGTTTTAAGTTTTTCTGCATCCAAAAAATTCAAGTTTAATAGTTTAGTATTAATGTGCGTAAAACGTCTGAAAAGCACGTTTTTCAATATATATTAACTACAGAAAGTTTTATTGTGTTACTATAATAACCAATGTCGATCAAAATACAATAATTTAATACCTGATAAGCGTGCCAACACTAACAGGTGCCCAAAAACGAGCTTGGAATTAATTGCAGAGGTTGTAAACGCTGTAGGAGTGCTTTTGGAGCTTATTTAGCCATATAAAGCTACTGTTTTAAGTTTTTCTGCATCCAAAAAATTCAAGTTTAATAGTTTAGTATTAAGGTGCGTAAAACGTCTGAAAAGCACGTTTTTCAATATATATTAACTACAGAAAGTTTTATTGTGTTACTATAATACCTACTGTCGATCAAAATATAATAATTTAATGCCTGATAAGCGTGCTAACACTAACAGGTGCTCAAAAACGGGCTTGGAATTGAATGCAGGCGTTGTAAACGCTGTAGAAGTGCATTTGGAGCTTAATTAGCCATATAAAAATGCTGTTTTAAGTTTTTCTGCATCCAAAAAATTCAAGTTTAATAGTTTAGTATTAAGGTGCGTAAAACGTCTGAAAAGCACGTTTTTCAATATATATTAACTACAGAAAGTTTTATTGTGTTACTATAATACCTAGTGTCGATCAAAATATAATAATTTAATTCCTGGTAAGCGTGTCCACCCGAGCAGCTTGTCAAAAACTGGCTTAGAATTGATTGCTAAGGTTGTAAACGCTGTAGAAGTGCATTTGGAGCTTATTTAGCCATATAAAACTGCTGTCTTAAATGTTTCTGCATCCAAAAAATTCAAGTTTAATAGTTTAGTATTAAGGTGCGTAAAACGTCTGAAAAGCACGTTTTATAATATATATTAACTACAGATAGTTTTATTGTGTTACTATAATACCTAGTGTCGATCAAAATATAATAAATTATTACCTGATAAGCGTGCCAACACTAACAGGTGCTCAAAAACGGGCTTGGAATTAATTGCAGAGGTTGTAAACGCTGTGGGAGTGCTTTTGGAGCTTATTTAGCCTTATAAAGCTATTGTTTTAAGTTTTTCTGCATCCAAAAAATTCAAGTTTAATAGTTTAGTATTAAGGTGCGTAAAACGTCTGAAAAGCACGTTTTTCAATATATATTAACTACAGATACTTTTATTGTGTTACTATAATACCCAGTGTCGATCAAAATACAATAATTTAATACCTGATAAGCGTGCCAACACTAACAGGTGCTCAAAAACGGGCTTGGAATTAATTGCAGAGGTTGTAAACGCTGTAGGAGTGCTTTTGGAGCTTATTTAGCCATATAAAGCTACTGTTTTAAGTTTTTCTGCATCCAAAAAATTCAAGTTTAATAGTTTAGTATTAAGGTGCGTAAAACGTCTGAAAAGCACGTTTTGCAATATATATTAACTACAGAAAGTTTTATTGTGTTACTATAATACCTAGTGTCGATCAAAATACAATAATTTAATACCTGATAAGCGTGCCAACACTAACAAGTGCTCAAAAACTAGTTTAGAATTGAATGCAGGCGTTGTAAACGCTGTAGAAGTGCATTTGGAGCTTAATTAGCCATATAAAAATGCTGTTTTAAATTTTTCTACATCCAAAAAATTCAAGTTTAATAGTTTAGTATTAAGATGCGTAAACGTCTGAAAAGCACGTTTTATAATATATATTAACTACAGAAAGTTTTATTGTGTTACTATAATACCTAGTGTCGATCAAAATATAATAATTTATTACCTGATAAGCGTGCCAACACTAACAGGTGCTCAAAAACGGGCTTGGAATTAATTGCAGAGGTTGCAAACGCTGTAGGAGTGCTTTTGGAGCTTATTTAGCCATATAAAGCTACTGTTTTAAGTTTTTCTGCATCCAAAAAATTCAAGTTTAATAGTTTAGTATTAAGGTGCGTAAAACGTCTGAAAAGCACGTTTTGCAATATATATTAACTACAGAAAGTTTTATTGTACTACTATAATACCTAGTTTCGATCAAAATATAATAATTTAATACCTGGTAAGCGTGTCTACCCGAGCAGCTTGTCAAAAACTGGCTTAGAATTGATTGCTAAGTTTGTAAACGCTGTAGAAGTGCATTTGGAGCTTATTTAGCCATATAAAACTGCTGTCTTAAATGTTTCTGCATCCTAAAAGTTCAGGTTAAATAGTTTAGTATTACGTTGCATTAAAACGTATCAAAAGCACGTTTTTCAATAACTATTAACTGCATAAAATTTTATGTAGTACTATAATACCTAGTGTCGATCAAAATATAGTAATTTAATACCTGATAAGCGTGCTAACAGTAACAGGTGCTCAAAAACGGGCTTGGAATTAATTGCAGAGGTTGTAAACGCTGTAGGAGTGCTTTTGGAGCTTATTTAGCCATATAAAGCTACTGTTTTAAGTTTTTCTGCATCCAAAAAATTCAAGTTTAATAGTTTAGTATTAAGGTGCGTAAAACGTCTGAAAAGCACGTTTTTCAATATATATTAACTACAGAAAGTTTTATTGTGTTACTATAATACCTAGTGTCGATCAAAATATAATAATTTAATACCTGATAAGCGTGCCAACACTAACAGGTGCTCAAAAACGGGCTTGGAATTAATTGCAGAGGTTGCAAACGCTGTAGGAGTGCTTTTGGAGCTTATTTAGCCTTATAAAGCTATTGTTTTAAGTTTTTCTGCATCCAAAAAATTCAAGTTTAATAGTTTAGTATTAAGGTGCGTAAAACGTCTGAAAAGCACGTTTTTCAATATATATTAACTACAGAAACTTTTATTGTGTTACTATAATACCCAGTGTCGATCAAAATACAATAATTTAATACCTGATAAGCGTGCCAACACTAACAGGTGGTCAAAAACGGGCTTGGAATTAATTGCAGAGGTTGTAAACGCTGTAGGAGTGCTTTTGGAGCTTATTTAGCCATATAAAGCTACTGTTTTAAGTTTTTCTGCATCCAAAAAATTCAAGTTTAATAGTTTAGTATTAAGGTGCGTAAAACGTCTGAAAAGCACGTTTTGCAATATATATTAACTACAGAAAGTTTTATTGTGTTACTATAATACCTAGTGTCGATCAAAATACGATAATTTAATACCTGATAAGCGTGCCAACACTAACAAGTGCTCAAAAACTAGTTTAGAATTGAATGCAGGCGTTGTAAACGCTGTAGAAGTGCATTTGGAGCTTAATTAGCCATATAAAAATGCTCTTTTAAATTTTTCTACATCCAAAAAATTCAAGTTTAATAGTTTAGTATTAAGATGCGTAAACGTCTGAAAAGCACGTTTTATAATATATATTAACTACAGAAAGTTTTATTGTGTTACTATAATACCTAGTGTCGATCAAAATATAATAATTTATTACCTGATAAGCGTGCCAACACTAACAGGTGCTCAAAAACGGGCTTGGAATTAATTGCAGAGGTTGCAAACGCTGTAGGAGTGCTTTTGGAGCTTATTTAGCCATATAAAGCTACTGTTTTAAGTTTTTCTGCATCCAAAAAATTCAAGTTTAATACTTTAGTATTAAGGTGCGTAAAACGTCTGAAAAGCACGTTTTGCAATATATATTAACTACAGAAAGTTTTATTGTACTACTATAATACCTAGTGTCGATCAAAATATAATAATTTAATACCTGGTAAGCGTGCTAACACTAACAGGTGCTCAAAAACGGGCTTGGAATTAATTGCAGAGGTTGTAAACGCTGTAGGAGTGCTTTTGGAGCTTATTTAGCCATATAAAGCTACTGTTTTAAGTTTTTCTGCATCCAAAAAATTCAAGTTTAATAGTTTAGTATTAAGGTTCGTAAAACGTCTGAAAAGCACGTTTTGCAATATATATTAACTACAGAAAGTTTTATTTTACTACTCTAATACCTAGTGTCGATCAAAATATAATAATTTAATACCTGGTAAGCGTGTCCACCCGAGCAGCTTGTCAAAAACTGGCTTAGAATTGATTGCTAAGGTTGTAAACGCTGTAGAAGTGCATTTGGAGCTTATTTAGCCATATAAAACTGCTGTCTTAAATGTTTCTGCATCCTAAAAGTTCAGGTTAAATAGTGTAGTATTACGGTGCATTAAAACGTATGAAAAGCACGTTTTTCAATAACTATTAACTGCATAAAATTTTATGTAGTACTATAATACCTAGTGTAGATCAAAATATAGTAATTTAATACCTGATAAGCGTGCTAACACTAACAGGTGCTCGAAAAAGGGCTTGGAATTAATTGCAGAGGTTGTAAACGCTGTATGAGTGCTTTTGGAGCTTATTTAGCCATATAAAGCTACTGTTTTAAGTTTTTCTGCATCCAAAAAATTCAAGTTTAATAGTTTAGTATTAAGGTGCGTAAAACGTCTGAAAAGCACGTTTTTCAATATATATTAACTACAGAAAGTTTTATTGTGTTACTATAATACCTAGTGTCGATCAAAATATAATAATTTAATTCCTGGTAAGCGTGTCCACCCGAGCAGCTTGTCAAAAACTGGCTTAGAATTGATTGGTAAGGTTGTAAACGCTGTAGAAGTGCATTTGGAGCTTATTTAGCCATATAAAACTGCTGTCTTAAATGTTTCTGCATCCAAAAAATTCAAGTTTAATAGTTTAGTATTAAGGTGCGTAAAACGTCTGAAAAGCACGTTTTATAATATATATTAACTACAGATAGTTTTATTGTGTTACTATAATACCTAGTGTCGATCAAAATATAATAAATTATTACCTGATAAGCGTGCCAACACTAACAGGTGCTCAAAAACGGGCTTGGAATTAATTGCAGAGGTTGTAAACGCTGTAGGAGTGCTTTTGGAGCTTATTTAGCCTTATAAAGCTATTGTTTTAAGTTTTTCTGCATCCAAAAAATTCAAGTTTAATAGTTTAGTATTAAGGTGCGTAAAACGTCTGAAAAGCACGTTTTTTAATATATATTAACTACAGATACTTTTATTGTGTTACTATAATACCCAGTGTCGATCAAATTACAATAATTTAATACCTGATAAGCGTGACAACACTAACAGGTGCTCAAAAACGGGCTTGGAATTAATTGCAGAGGTTGTAAACGCTGTAGGAGTGCTTTTGGAGCTTAATTAGCCATATAAAAATGCTCTTTTAAATTTTTCTACATCCAAAAAATTCAAGTTTAATAGTTTAGTATTAAGATGCGTAAACGTCTGAAAAGCACGTTTTATAATATATATTAACTACAGAAAGTTTTATTGTGTTACTATAATACCTAGTGTCGATCAAAATATAATAATTTATTACCTGATAAGCGTGCCAACACTAACAGGTGCTCAAAAACGGGCTTGGAATTAATTTCAGAGGTTGCAAACGCTGTAGGAGTGCTTTTGGAGCTTATTTAGCCATATAAAGCTACTGTTTTAAGTTTTTCTGCATCCAAAAAATTCAAGTTTAATAGTTTAGTATTAAGGTGCGTAAAACGTCTGAAAAGCACGTTTTGCAATATATATTAACTACAGTAAGTTTTATTGTACTACTATAATACCTAGTGTCGATCAAAATATAATAATTTAATACCTGGAAAGCGTGTCCACCCGAGCAGCTTGTCAAAAACTGGCTTAGAATTGATTGCTAAGTTTGTAAACGCTGTAGAAGTGAATTTGGAGCTTATTTAGCCATATAAAACTGCTGTCTTAAATGTTTCTGAATCCTAAAAGTTCAGGTTAAATAGTTTAGTATTACGGTGCATTAAAACGTATGAAAAGCACGTTTTTCAATAACTATTAACTGCATAAAATTTTATGTAGTACTATAATACCTAGTGTAGATCAAAATATAGTAATTTAATACCTGATAAGCGTGCTAACACTAACAGGTGCTCAAAAACGGGCTTGGAATTAATTGCAGAGGTTGTAAACGCTGTAGGAGTGCTTTTGGAGCTTATTTAGCCATATAAAGCTACTGTTTTAAGTTTTTCTGCATCCAAAAAATTCAAGTTTAATAGTTTAGTATTAGGTGCGTAAAACGTCTGAAAAGCACGTTTTTCAATATATATTAACTACAGAAAGTTTTATTGTGTTACTATAATACCTAGTGTCGATCAAAATATAATAATTTAATACCTGGTAAGCGTGTCCACCTGAGCAGCTTGTCAAAAACTGGCTTAGAATTGATTGCTAAGGTTGTAAACGCTGTAGAAATGCATTTGGAGCTTATTTAGCCTTATAAAACTGCTGTCTTAAATGTTTCTGCATCCAAAAAATTCAAGTTTAATAGTTTAGTATTAAGGTGCGTAAAACGTCTGAAAAGCACGTTTTATAATATATATTAACTACAGATAGTTTTATTGTGTTACTATAATACCTAGTGTCGATCAAAATATAATAATTTATTACCTGATAAGCGTGCCAACACTAACAGGTGCTCAAAAACGGGCTTGGAATTAATTGCAGAGGTTGTAAACGCTGTAGGAGTGCTTTTGGAGCGTATTTAGCCTTATAAAGCTATTGTTTTAAGTTTTTCTGCATCCAAAAAATTCAAGTTTAATAGTTTAGTATTAAGGTGCGTAAAACGTCTGAAAAGCACGTTTTTCAATATATATTAACTACAGATACTTTTATTGTGTTACTATAATACCCAGTGTCGATCAAAATACAATAATTTAATACCTGATAAGCGTGCCAACACTAACAGGTGCTCAAAAACGGGCTTGGAATTAATTGCAGAGGTTGTAAACGCTGTAGGAGTGCTTTTGGAGCTTATTTAGCCATATAAAGCTACTGTTTTAAGTTTTTCTGCATCCAAAAAATTCAAGTTTAATAGTTTAGTATTAAGGTGCGTAAAACGTCTGAAAAGCACGTTTTGCAATATATATTAACTACAGAAAGTTTTATTGTGTTACTATAATACCTAGTGTCGATCAAAATACAATAATTTAATACCTGATAAGCGTGCCAACACTAACAAGTGCTCAAAAACTAGTTTAGAATTGAATGCAGGCGTTGTAAACGCTGTAGAAGTGCATTTGGAGCTTAATTAGCCATATAAAAATGCTCTTTTAAATTTTTCTACATCCAAAAAATTGAAGTTTAATAGTTTAGTATTAAGATGCGTAAACGTCTGAAAAGCACGTTTTATAATATATATTAACTACAGAAAGTTTTATTGTGTTACTATAATACCTAGTGTCGATCAAAATATAATAATTTATTACCTGATAAGCGTGCCAACACTAACAGGTGCTCAAAAACGGGCTTGGAATTAATTGCAGAGGTTGCAAACGCTGTAGGAGTGCTTTTGGAGCTTATTTAGCCTTATAAAGCTATTGTTTTAAGTTTTTCTGCATCCAAAAAATTCAAGTTTAGTAGTTTAGTATTAAGGTGCGTAAAACGTCTGAAAAGCACGTTTTTCAATATATATTAACTACAGATACTTTTATAGTGTTACTATAATACCCAGTGTCGATCAAAATACAATAATTTAATACCTGATAAGCGTGCCAACACTAACAGGTGCTCAAAAACGGGCTTGGAATTAATTGCAGAGGTTGTAAACGCTGTAGGAGTGCTTTTGGAGCTTATTTAGCCATATAAAGCTACTGTTTTAAGTTTTTCTGCATCCAAAAAATTCAAGTTTAATAGTTTAGTATTAAGGTGCGTAAAACGTCTGAAAAGCACGTTTTGCAATATATATTAACTACAGAAAGTTTTATTGTACTACTATAATACCTAGTGTCGATCAAAATATAATAATTTAATACCTGGTAAGCGTGTCCACCCGAGCAGCTTGTCAAAAACTGGCTTAGAATTGATTGCTAAGGTTGTAAACGCTGTAGAAGTGCATTTGGAGCTTATTTAGCCTTATAAAACTGCTGTCTTAAATGTTTCTGCATCCAAAAAATTCAAGTTTAATAGTTTAGTATTAAGGTGCGTAAAACGTCTGAAAAGCACGTTTTATAATATATATTAACTACAGATAGTTTTATTGTGTTACTATAATACCTAGTGTCGATCAAAATATAATAATTTATTATCTGATAAGCGTGCCAACACTAACAGGTGCTCAAAAACGGGCTTGGAATTAATTGCAGAGGTTGTAAACGCTGTAGGAGTGCTTTTGGAGCTTATTTAGCCATATAAAGCTACTGTTTTAAGTTTTTCTGCATCCAAAAAATTCAAGTTTAATAGTTTAGTATTAAGGTGCGTAAAACGTCTGAAAAGCACGTTTTGCAATATATATTAACTACAGAAAGTTTTATTGTACTACTATAATACCTAGTGTCGATCAAAATATAATAATTTAATACCTGGTAAGCGTGTCCACCCGAGCAGCTTGTCAAAAACTGGCTTAGAATTGATTGCTAAGTTTGTAAACGCTGTAGAAGTGAATTTGGAGCTTATTTAGCCATATAAAACTGCTGTCTTAAATGTATCTGAATCCTAAAAGTTCAGGTTAAATAGTTTAGTATTACGGTGCATTAAAACGTATGAAAATCACGTTTTTCAATAACTATTAACTGCATAAAATTTTATGTAGTACTATAATACCTAGTGTAGATCAAAATATAGTAATTTAATACCTGATAAGCGTGCTAACACTAACAGGTGCTCAAAAACGGGCTTGGAATTAATTGCAGAGGTTGTAAACGCTGTAGGAGTGCTTTTGGAGCTTATTTAGCCATATAAAGCTACTGTTTTAAGTTTTTCTGCAACCAAAAAATTCAAGTTTAATAGTTTAGTATTAAGGTGCGTAAAACGTCTAAAAAGCACGTTTTTCAATATATATTAACTACAGAAAGTTTTATTGTGTTACTATAATACCTAGTGTCGATCAAAATATAATAATTTAATACCTGATAAGCGTGTAAACACTAACAAGTGCTCAAAAACTAGTTTAGAATTGAATGCAGGCGTTGTAAACGCTGTAGAAGTGCATTTGGAGCTTAATTAGCCATATAAAAATGCTCTTTTAAATTTTTCTACATCCAAAAAATTCAAGTTTAATAGTTTAGTATTAAGATGCGTAAACGTCTGAAAAGCACGTTTTATAATATATATTAACTACAGAAAGTTTTATTGTGTTACTATAATACCTAGTGTCGATCAAAATATAATAATTTAATACCTGATAAGCGTGCCAACACTAACAAGTGCTCAAAAACTAGTTTAGAATTGAATGCAGGCGTTGTAAACGCTGTAGAAGTGCATTTGGAGCTTAATTAGCCATATAAAAATGCTCTTTTAAATTTTTCTACATCCAAAAAATTCAAGTTTAATAGTTTAGTATTAAGATGCGTAAACGTCTGAAAAGCACGTTTTATAATATATATTAACTACAGAAAGTTTTATTGTGTTACTATAATACCTAGTGTCGATCAAAATATAATAATTTATTACCTGATAAGCGTGCCAACACTAACAGGTGCTCAAAAACGGGCTTGGAATTAATTGCAGAGGTTGTAAACGCTGTAGGAGTGCTTTTGGAGCTTATTTAGCCTTATAAAGCTATTGTTTTAAGTTTTTCTGCATCCAAAAAATTCAAGTTTAGTAGTTTAGTATTAAGGTGCGTAAAACGTCTGAAAAGCACGTTTTTCAATATATATTAACTACAGATACTTTTATAGTGTTACTATAATACCCAGTGTCGATCAAAATACAATAATTTAATACCTGATAAGCGTGCCAACACTAACAGGTGCTCAAAAACGGGCTTGGAATTAATTGCAGAGGTTGTAAACGCTGTAGGAGTGCTTTTGGAGCTTATTTAGCCATATAAAGCTACTGTTTTAAGTTTTTCTGCATCCAAAAAATTCAAGTTTAATAGTTTAGTATTAAGGTGCGTAAAACGTCTGAAAAGCACGTTTTGCAATATATATTAACTACAGAAAGTTTTATTGTACTACTATAATACCTAGTGTCGATCAAAATATAATAATTTAATACCTGGTAAGCGTGTCCACCCGAGCAGCTTGTCAAAAACTGGCTTAGAATTGATTGCTAAGGTTGTAAACGCTGTAGAAGTGCATTTGGAGCTTATTTAGCCTTATAAAACTGCTGTCTTAAATGTTTCTGCATCCAAAAAATTCAAGTTTAATAGTTTAGTATTAAGGTGCGTAAAACGTCTGAAAAGCACGTTTTATAATATATATTAACTACAGATAGTTTTATTGTGTTACTATAATACCTAGTGTCGATCAAAATATAATAATTTATTATCTGATAAGCGTGCCAACACTAACAGGTGCTCAAAAACGGGCTTGGAATTAATTGCAGAGGTTGTAAACGCTGTAGGAGTGCTTTTGGAGCTTATTTAGCCTTATAAAGCTATTGTTTTAAGTTTTTCTGCATCCAAAAAATTCAAGTTTAATAGTTTAGTATTAAGGTGCGTAAAACGTCTGAAAAGCACGTTTTTCAATATATATTAACTACAGATACTTTTATAGTGTTACTATAATACCCAGTGTCGATCAAAATACAATAATTTAATACCTGATAAGCGTGCCAACACTAACAGGTGCTCAAAAACGGGCTTGGAATTAATTGCAGAGGTTGTAAACGCTGTAGGAGTGCTTTTGGAGCTTATTTAGCCATATAAAGCTACTGTTTTAAGTTTTTCTGCATCCAAAAAATTCAAGTTTAATAGTTTAGTATTAAGGTGCGTAAAACGTCTGAAAAGCACGTTTTGCAATATATATTAACTACAGAAAGTTTTATTGTACTACTATAATACCTAGTGTCGATCAAAATATAATAATTTAATACCTGGTAAGCGTGTCCACCCGAGCAGCTTGTCAAAAACTGGCTTAGAATTGATTGCTAAGTTTGTAAACGCTGTAGAAGTGAATTTGGAGCTTATTTAGCCATATAAAACTGCTGTCTTAAATGTATCTGAATCCTAAAAGTTCAGGTTAAATAGTTTAGTATTACGGTGCATTAAAACGTATGAAAAGCACGTTTTTCAATAACTATTAACTGCATAAAATTTTATGTAGTACTATAATACCTAGTGTAGATCAAAATATAGTAATTTAATACCTGATAAGCGTGCTAACACTAACAGGTGCTCAAAAACGGGCTTGGAATTAATTGCAGAGGTTGTAAACGCTGTAGGAGT
Source organism: Agriotes lineatus (assembly GCA_940337035.1). NCBI lineage: Eukaryota > Metazoa > Arthropoda > Insecta > Coleoptera > Elateridae > Agriotes > Agriotes lineatus. Next base: position 411,705 of record CALNHX010000162.1, read on the forward strand.
GCTTTTGGAGCTTATTTAGCCATATAAAGCGACTGTTTTAAGTTTTTCTGCAACCAAAAAATTCAAGTTTAATAGTTTAGTATTAAGGTGCGTAAAACGTCTAAAAAGCACGTTTTTCAATATATATTAACTACAGAAAGTTTTATTGTGTTACTATAATACCTAGTGTCGATCAAAATATAATAATTTAATACCTGATAAGCGTGCCAACACTAACAAGTGCTCAAAAACTAGTTTAGAATTGAATGCAGGCGTTGTAAACGCTGTAGAAGTGCATTTGGAGCTTAATTAGCCATATAAAAATGCTCTTTTAAATTTTTCTACATCCAAAAAATTCAAGTTTAATAGTTTAGTATTAAGATGCGTAAACGTCTGAAAAGCACGTTTTATAATATATATTAACTACAGAAAGTTTTATTGTGTTACTATAATACCTAGTGTCGATCAAAATATAATAATTTATTAGCTGATAAGCGTGCCAACACTAACAGGTGCTCAAAAACGGGCTTGGAATTAATTGCAGAGGTTGTAAACGCTGTAGGAGTGCTTTTGGAGCTTATTTAGCCATATAATACTGTTTTAAGTTTTTCTGTTATTGTACTACTATAATACCTAGTGTCGATCAAAATATAATAATTTAATACCTGGTAAGCGTGTCCACCCGAGCAGCTTGTCAAAAACTGGCTTAGAATTGATTGCTAAGTTTGTAAACGCTGTAGAAGTGAATTTTGAGCTTATTTAGCCATATAAAACTGCTGTCTTAAATGTTTCTGAATCCTAAAAGTTCAGGTTAAATAGTTTAGTATTACGGTGCATTAAAACGTATGAAAAGCACGTTTTTCAATAACTATTAACTGCATAAAATTTTATGTAGTACTATAATACCCAGTGTAGATCAAAATATAGTAATTTAATACCTGATAAGCGTGCTAACACTAACAGGTGCTCAAAAACGGGCTTGGAATTAATTGCAGAGGTTGTAAACGCTGTAGGAGTGCTTTTGGAGCTTATTTAGCCATATAAAGCTACTGTTTTAAGTTTTTCTGCATCCAAAAAATTCAAGTTTAATAGTTTAGTATTAAGGTGCGTAAAACATCTGAAAAGCACGTTTTTCAATATATATTAACTACAGAAAGTTTTATTGTGTTACTATAATACCTAGTGTCGATCAAAATATAATAATTTAATACCTGGTAAGCGTGTCCACCCGAGCAGCTTGTCAAAAACTGGCTTAGAATTGATTGCTAAGGTTGTAAACGCTGTAGAAGTGCATTTGGAGCTTATAAAACTGCTGTCTTAAATGTTTCTGCATCCAAAAAATTCAAGTTTAATAGTTTAGTATTAAGGTGCGTAAAACGTCTGAAAAGCACGTTTTATAATATATATTAACTACAGATAGTTTTATTGTGTTACTATAATACCTAGTGTCGATCAAAATATAATAATTTATTACCTGATAAGCGTGCCAACACTAACAGGTGCTCAAAAACGGGCTTGGAATTAATTGCAGAGGTTGTAAACGCTGTAGGAGTGCTTTTGGAGCTTATTTAGCCTTATAAAGCTATTGTTTTAAGTTTTTCTGCATCCAAAAAATTCAAGTTTAATAGTTTAGTATTAAGGTGCGTAAAACGTCTGAAAAGCACGTTTTTCAATATATATTAACTACAGATACTTTTATTGTGTTACTATAATACCCAGTGTCGATCAAAATACAATAATTTAATACCTGATAAGCGTGCCAACACTAACAGGTGCTCAAAAACGGGCTTGGAATTAATTGCAGAGGTTGTAAACGCTGTAGGAGTGCTTTTGGAGCTTATTTAGCCATATAAAGCTACTGTTTTAAGTTTTTCTGCATCCAAAAAATTCAAGTTTAATAGTTTAGTATTAAGGTGCGTAAAACGTCTGAAAAGCACGTTTTGCAATATATATTAACTACAGAAAGTTTTATTGTGTTACTATAATACCTAGTGTCGATCAAAATACAATAATTTAATACCTGATAAGCGTGCCAACACTAACAAGTGCTCAAAAACTAGTTTAGAATTGAATGCAGGCGTTGTAAACGCTGTAGAAGTGCATTTGGATCTTAATTAGCCATATAAAAATGCTGTTTTAAATTTTTCTACATCCAAAAAATTCAAGTATAATAGTTTAGTATTAAGATGCGTAAACGTCTGAAAAGCACGTTTTATAATATATATTAACTACAGAAAGTTTTATTGTGTTACTATAATACCTAGTGTCGATCAAAATATAATAATTTATTACCTGATAAGCGTGCCAACACTAACAGGTGCTCAAAAACGGGCTTGGAATTAATTGCAGAGGTTGCAAACGCTGTAGGAGTGCTTTTGGAGCTTATTTAGCCATATAAAGCTACTGTTTTAAGTTTTTCTGCATCCAAAAAATTCAAGTTTAATAGTTTAGTATTAAGATGCGTAAACGTCTGAAAAGCACGTTTTATAATATATATTAACTACAGAAAGTTTTATTGTACTACTATAATACCTAGTGTCGATCAAAATATAATAATTTAATACCTGGTAAGCGTGTCCACCCGAGCAGCTTGTCAAAAACTGGCTTAGAATTGATTGCTAAGTTTGTAAACGCTGTAGAAGTGAATTTGGAGCTTATTTAGCCATATAAAACTGCTGTCTTAAATGTTTCTGAATCCTAAAAGTTCAGGTTAAATAGTTTAGTATTACGGTGCATTAAAACGTATGAAAAGCACGTTTGTCAATAACTATTAACTGCATAAAATTTTATGTAGTACTATAATACCTAGTGTAGATCAAAATATAGTAATTTAATACCTGATAAGCGTGCTAACACTAACAGGTGCTCAAAAACGGGCTTGGAATTAATTGCAGAGGTTGTAAACGCTGTAGGAGTGCTTTTGGAGCTTATTTAGCCATACAAAGCTACTGTTTTAAGTTTTTCTGCATCCAAAAAATTCAAGTTTAATAGTTTAGTATTAAGGTGCGTAAAACGTCTGAAAAGCACGTTTTTCAATATATATTAACTACAGAAAGTTTTATTGTGTTACTATAATACCTAGTGTCGATCAAAATATAATAATTTAATACCTGGTAAGCGTGTCCACCCGAGCAGCTTGTCAAAAACTGGCTTAGAATTGATTGCTAAGGTTGTAAACGCTGTAGAAGTGCATTTGGAGCTTCTTTAGCCTTATAAAACTGCTGTCTTAAATGTTTCTGCACCCAAAAAATTCAAGTTTAATAGTTTAGTATTAAGGTGCGTAAAACGTCTGAAAAGCACGTTTTATAATATATATTAACTACAGATAGTTTTATTGTGTTACTATAATACCTAGTGTCGATCAAAATATAATAATTTAATACCTGATAAGCGTGCCAACACTAACAGGTGCTCAAAAACGGGCTTGGAATTAATTGCAGAGGTTGTAAACGCTGTAGGAGTGCTTTTGGAGCTTATTTAGCCATATAAAGCTACTGTTTTAAGTTTTTCTGCATCCAAAAAATTCAAGTTTAATAGTTTAGTATTAAGGTGCGTAAAACGTCTGAAAAGCACGTTTTGCAATATATATTAACTACAGAAAGTTTTATTGTGTTACTATAATACCTAGTGTCGATCAAAATACAATAATTTAATACCTGATAAGCGTGCCAACACTAACAAGTGCTCAAAAACTAGTTTAGAATTGAATGCAGGCGTTGTAAACGCTGTAGAAGTGCATTTGGAGCTTAATTAGCCATATAAAAATGCTCTTTTAAATTTTTCTACATCCAAAAAATTCAAGTTTAATAGTTTAGTATTAAGATGCGTAAACGTCTGAAAAGCACGTTTTATAATATATATTAACTACAGAAAGTTTTATTGTGTTACTATAATACCTAGTGTCGATCAAAATATAATAATTTATTACCTGGTAAGCGTGTCCACCCGAGCAGCTTGTCAAAAACTGGCTTAGAATTGATTGCTAAGGTTGTAAACGCTGTAGAAGTGCATTTGGAGCTTATTTAGCCTTATAAAGCTGCTGTCTTAAATGTTTCTGCATCCAAAAAATTCAAGTTTAATAGTTTAGTATTAAGGTGCGTAAAACGTCTGAAAAGCACGTTTTATAATATATATTAACTACAGATAGTTTTATTGTGTTACTATAATACCTAGTGTCGATCAAAATATAATAATTTATTACCTGATAAGCGTGCCAACACTAACAGGTGCTCAAAAACGGGCTTGGAATTAATTGCAGAGGTTGTAAACGCTGTAGGAGTGCTTTTGGAGCTTATTTAGCCATATAAAGCTATTGTTTTAAGTTTTTCTGCATCCAAAAAATTCAAGTTTAATAGTTTAGTATTACGGTGCGTAAAACGTCTGAAAAGCACGTTTTTCAATATATATTAACTACAGATACTTTTATTGTGTTACTATAATACCCAGTGTCGATCAAAATACAATAATTTAATACCTGATAAGCGTGCCAACACTAACAGGTGCTCAAAAACGGGCTTGGAATTATTTGCAGAGGTTGTAAACGCTGTAGGAGTGCTTTTGGAGCTTATTTAGCCATATAAAGCTACTGTTTTAAGTTTTCCTGCATCCAAAAAATTCAAGTTTAATAGTTTAGTATTAAGGTGCGTAAAACGTCTGAAAAGCACGTTTTGCAATATATATTAACTACAGAAAGTTTTATTGTGTTACTATAATACCTAGTGTCGATCAAAATACAATAATTTAATACCTGATAAGCGTGCCAACACTAACAAGTGCTCAAAAACTAGTTTAGAATTGAATGCAGGCGTTGTAAACGCTGTAGAAGTGCATTTGGAGCTTAATTAGCCATATAAAAATGCTCTTTTAAATTTTTCTACATCCAAAAAATTCAAGTTTAATAGTTTAGTATTAAGATGCGTAAACGTCTGAAAGGCACGTTTTATAATATATATTAACTACAGAAAGTTTTATTGTGTTACTATAATACCTAGTGTCGATCAAAATATAATAATTTATTACCTGATAAGCGTGCCAACACTAACAGGTGCTCAAAAACGGGCTTGGAATTAATTGCAGAGGTTGCAAACGCTGTAGGAGTGCTTTTGGAGCTTATTTAGCCATATAAAGCTACTGTTTTAAGTTTTTCTGCATCCAAAAAATTCAAGTTTAATAGTTTAGTATTAAGGTGCGTAAAACGTCTGAAAAGCACGTTTTGCAATATATATTAACTACAGAAAGTTTTATTGTACTACTATAATACCTAGTGTCGATCAAAATATAATAATTTAATACCTGGTAAGCGTGTCCACCCGAGCAGCTTGTCAAAAACTGGCTTAGAATTGATTGCTAAGTTTGTAAACGCTGTAGAAGTGAATTTGGAGCTTATTTAGCCATATAAAACTGCTGTCTTAAATGTTTCTGAATCCTAAAAGTTCAGGTTAAATAGTTTAGTATTACGGTGCATTAAAACGTATGAAAAGCACGTTTTTCAATAACTATTAACTGCATAAAATTTTATGTAGTACTATAATACCTAGTGTAGATCAAAATATAGTAATTTAATACCTGATAAGCGTGCTAACACTAACAGGTGCTCAAAAACGGGCTTGGAATTAATTGCAGAGGTTGTAAACGCTGTAGGAGTGCTTTTGGAGCTTATTTAGCCATATAAAGCTACTGTTTTAAGTTTTTCTGCATCCAAAAAATTCAAGTTTAATAGTTTAGTATTAAGGTGCGTAAAACGTCTGAAAAGCACGTTTTTCAATATATATTAACTACAGAAAGTTTTATTGTGTTACTATAATACCTAGTGTCGATCAAAATATAATAATTTAATACCTGGTAAGCGTGTCCACCCGAGCAGCTTGTCAAAAACTGGCTTAGAATTGATTGCTAAGGTTGTAAACGCTGTAGAAGTGCATTTGGAGCTTATTTAGCCTTATAAAGCTGCTGTCTTAAATGTTTCTGCATCCAAAAAATTCAAGTTTAATAGTTTAGTATTAAGGTGCGTAAAACGTCTGAAAAGCACGTTTTATAATATATATTAACTACAGATAGTTTTATTGTGTTACTATAATACCTAGTGTCGATCAAAATATAATAATTTATTACCTGATAAGCGTGCCAACACTAACAGGTGCTCAAAAACGGGCTTGGAATTAATTGCAGAGGTTGTAAACGCTGTAGGAGTGCTTTTGGAGCTTATTTAGCCTTATAAAGCTATTGTTTTAAGTTTTTCTGCATCCAAAAAATTCAAGTTTAATAGTTTAGTATTAAGGTGCGTAAAACGTCTGAAAAGCACGTTTTTCAATATATATTAACTACAGATACTTTTATTGTGTTACTATAATACCCAGTGTTGATCAAAATACAATAATTTAATACCTGATAAGCGTGCCAACACTAACAGGTGCTCAAAAACGGGCTTGGAATTAATTGCAGAGGTAGTAAACGCTGTAGGAGTGCTTTTGGAGCTTATTTAGCCATATAAAGCTACTGTTTTAAGTTTTCCTGCATCCAAAAAATTCAAGTTTAATAGTTTAGTATTAAGGTGCGTAAAACGTCTGAAAAGCACGTTTTGCAATATATATTAACTACAGAAAGTTTTATTGTGTTACTATAATACCTAGTGTCGATCAAAATACAATAATTTAATACCTGATAAGCGTGCCAACACTAACAAGTGCTCAAAAACTAGTTTAGAATTGAATGCAGGCGTTGTAAACGCTGTAGAAGTGCATTTGGAGCTTAATTAGCCATATAAAAATGCTCTTTTAAATTTTTCTACATCCAAAAAATTCAAGTTTAATAGTTTAGTATTAAGATGCGTAAACGTCTGAAAAGCACGTTTTATAATATATATTAACTACAGAAAGTTTTATTGTGTTACTATAATACCTAGTGTCGATCAAAATATAATAATTTATTACCTGATAAGCGTGCCAACACTAACAGGTGCTCATAAACGGGCTTGGAATTAATTGCAGAGGTTGTAAACGCTGTAGGAGTGCTTTTGGAGCTTATTTAGCCATATAAAGCTACTGTTTTAAGTTTTTCTGCATCCAAAAAATTCAAGTTTAATAGTTTAGTATTAAGGTGCGTAAAACGTCTGAAAAGCACGTTTTGCAATATATATTAACTACAGAAAGTTTTATTGTACTACTATAATACCTAGTGTCGATCAAAATATAATAATTTAATACCTGGTAAGCGTGTCCACCCGAGCAGCTTGTCAAAAACTGGCTTAGAATTGATTGCTAAGTTTGTAAACGCTGTAGAAGTGAATTTGGAGCTTATTTAGCCCAATAAAACTGCTGTCTTAAATGTTTCTGAATCCTAAAAGTTCAGGTTAAATAGTTTAGTATTACTGTGCATTAAAACGTATGAAAAGCACGTTTTTCAATAACTATTAACTGCATAAAATTTTATGTAGTACTATAATACCTAGTGTAGATCAAAATATAATAATTTAATACCTGATAAGCGTGCTAACACTAACAGGTGCTCAAAAACGGGCTTGGAATTAATTGCAGAGGTTGTAAACGCTGTAGGAGTGCTTTTGGAGCTTATTTAGCCATATAAAGCTACTGTTTTAAGTTTTTCTGCATCCAAAAAATTCAAGTTTAATAGTTTAGTATTAAGGTACGTAAAACGTCTGAAAAGCACGTTTTTCAATATATATTAACTACAGAAAGTTTTATTGTGTTACTATAATACCTAGTGTCGATCAAAATATAATAATTTAATACCTGGTAAGCGTGTCCACCCGAGCAGCTTGTCAAAAACTGGCTTAGAATTGATTGCTAAGGTTGTAAACGCTGTAGAAGTGCATTTGGAGCTTATTTAGCCTTATAAAACTGCTGTCTTAAATGTTTCTGCACCCAAAAAATTCAAGTTTAATAGTTTAGTATTAAGGTGCGTAAAACGTCTGAAAAGCACGTTTTATAATATATATTAACTACAGATAGTTTTATTGTGTTACTATAATACCTAGTGTCGATCAAAATATAATAATTTATTACCTGATAAGCGTGCCAACACTAACAGGTGCTCAAAAACGGGCTTGGAATTAATTGCAGAGGTTGTAAACGCTGTAGGAGTGCTTTTGGAGCTTATTTAGCCATATAAAGCTACTGTTTTAAGTTTTTCTGCATCCAAAAAATTCAAGTTTAATAGTTTAGTATTAAGGTGCGTAAAACGTCTGAAAAGCACGTTTTGCAATATATATTAACTACAGAAAGTTTTATTGTGTTACTATAATTACCTAGTGTCGATCAAAATACAATAATTTAATACCTGATAAGCGTGCCAACACTAACAAGTGCTCAAAAACTAGTTTAGAATTGAATGCAGGCGTTGTAAACGCTGTAGAAGTGCATTTGGAGCTTAATTAGCCATATAAAAATGCTCTTTTAAATTTTTCTACATCCAAAAAATTCAAGTTTAATAGTTTAGTATTAAGATGCGTAAACGTCTGAAAAGCACGTTTTATAATATATATTAACTACAGAAAGTTTTATTGTGTTACTATAATACCTAGTGTCGATCAAAATATAATAATTTATTACCTGATAAGCGTGCCAACACTAACAGGTGCTCAAAAACGGGCTTGGAATTAATTGCAGAGGTTGCAAACGCTGTAGGAGTGCTTTTGGAGCTTATTTAGCCATATAAAGCTACTGTTTTAAGTTTTTCTGCATCCAAAAAATTCAAGTTTAATAGTTTAGTATTAAGGTGCGTAAAACGTCTGAAAAGCACGTTTTGCAATATATATTAACTACAGAAAGTTTTATTGTACTACTATAATACCTAGTGTCGATCAAAATATAATAATTTAATACCTGGTAAGCGTGTCCACCCGAGCAGCTTGTCAAAAACTGGCTTAGAATTGATTGCTAAGTTTGTAAACGCTGTAGAAGTGAATTTGGAGCTTATTTAGCCATATAAAACTGCTGTCTTAAATGTTTCTGAATCCTAAAAGTTCAGGTTAAATAGTTTAGTATTACGGTGCATTAAAACGTATGAAAAGCACGTTTTTCAATAACTATTAACTGCATAAAATTTTATGCAGTACTATAATACCTAGTGTAGATCAAAATATAGTAATTTAATACCTGATAAGCGTGCTAACACTAACAGGTGCTCAAAAACGGGCTTGGAATTAATTGCAGGGGTTGTAAACGCTGTAGGAGTGCTTTTGGAGCTTATTTAGCCATATAAAGCTACTGTTTTAAGTTTTTCTGCATCCAAAAAATTCAAGTTTAATAGTTTAGTATTAAGGTGCGTAAAACGTCTGAAAAGCACGTTTTTCAATATATATTAACTACAGAAAGTGTTATTGTGTTACTATAATACCTAGTGTCGATCAAAATATAATAATTTAATACCTGGTAAGCGTGTCCACCCGATCAGCTTGTCAAAAACTGGCTTAGAATTGATTGCTAAGGTTGTAAACGCTGTAGAAGTGCATTTGGAGCTTATTTAGCCTTATAAAACTGCTGTCTTAAATGTTTCTGCATCCAAAAAATTCAAGTTTAATAGTTTAGTATTAAGGTGCGTAAAACGTCTGAAAAGCACGTTTTATAATATATATTAACTACAGATAGTTTTATTGTGTTACTATAATACCTAGTGTCGATCAAAATATAATAATTTATTACCTGATAAGCGTGCCAACACTAACAGGTGCTCAAAAACGGGCTTGGAATTAATTGCAGAGGTTGTAAACGCTGTAGGAGTGCTTTTGGAGCTTATTTAGGCATATAAAGCTATTGTTTTAAGTTTTTCTGCATCCAAAAAATTCAAGTTTAATAGTTTAGTATTAAGGTGCGTAAAACGTCTGAAAAGCACGTTTTGCAATATATATTAACTACAGAAAGTTTTATTGTACTACTATAATACCTAGTGTCGATCAAAATATAATAATTTAATACCTGGTAAGCGTGTCCACCCGAGCAGCTTGTCAAAAACTGGCTTAGAATTGATTGCTAAGTTTGTAAACGCTGTAGAAGTGAATTTGGAGCTTATTTAGAAATATAAAACTGCTGTCTTAAATGTTTCTGAATCCTAAAAGTTCAGGTTAAATAGTTTAGTATTACGGTGCATTAAAACGTATGAAAAGCACGTTTTTCAATAACTATTAACTGCATAAAATTTTATGTAGTACTATAATACCTAGTGTAGATCAAAATATAGTAATTTAATACCTGATAAGCGTGCTAACACTAACAGGTGCTCAAAAACGGGCTTGGAATTAATTGCAGAGGTTGTAAACGCTGTAGGAGTGCTTTTGGAGCTTATTTAGCCATATAAAGCTACTGTTTTAAGTTTTTCTGCATCCAAAAAATTCAAGTTTAATAGTTTAGTATTAAGGTGCGTAAAACGTCTGAAAAGCACGTTTTTCAATATATATTAACTACAGAAAGTTTTATTGTGTTACTATAATACCTAGTGTCGATCAAAATATAGTAATTTAATACCTGATAAGCGTGCTAACACTAACAGGTGCTCAAAAACGGGCTTGGAATTAATTGCAGGGGTTGTAAACGCTGTAGGAGTGCTTTTGGAGCTTATTTAGCCATATAAAGCTACTGTTTTAAGTTTTTCTGCATCCAAAAAATTCAAGTTTAATAGTTTAGTATTAAGGTGCGTAAAACGTCTGAAAAGCACGTTTTTCAATATATATTAACTACAGAAAGTGTTATTGTGTTACTATAATACCTAGTGTCGATCAAAATATAATAATTTAATTCCTGGTAAGCGTGTCCACCCGAGCAGCTTGTCAAAAACTGGCTTAGAATTGATTGCTAAGGTTGTAAACGCTGTAGAAGTGCATTTGGAGCTTATTTAGCCTTATAAAACTGCTGTCTTAAATGTTTCTGCATCCAAAAAATTCAAGTTTAATAGTTTAGTATTAAGGTGCGTAAAACGTCTGAAAAGCACGTTTTATAATATATATTAACTACAGATAGTTTTATTGTGTTACTATAATACCTAGTGTCGATCAAAATATAATAATTTATTATCTGATAAGCGTGCCAACACTAACAGGTGCTCAAAAACGGGCTTGGAATTAATTGCAGAGGTTGTAAACGCTGTAGGAGTGCTTTTGGAGCTTATTTAGGCATATAAAGCTATTGTTTTAAGTTTTTCTGCATCCAAAAAATTCAAGTTTAATAGTTTAGTATTAAGGTGCGTAAAACGTCTGAAAAGCACGTTTTTCAATATATATTAACTACAGATACTTTTATTGTGTTACTATAATACCCAGTGTCGATCAAAATACAATAATTTAATACCTGATAAGCGTGCCAACACTAACAGGTGCTCAAAAACGGGCTTGGAATTAATTGCAGAGGTTGTAAACGCTGTAGGGGTGCTTTTGGAGCTAATTTAGCCATATAAAGCTACTGTTTTAAATTTTTCTGCATCCAAAAAATTCAAGTTTAATAGTTTAGTATTAAGGTGCGTAAAACGTCTGAAAAGCACGTTTTGCAATATATATTAACTACAGAAAGTTTTATTGTGTTACTATAATACCTAGTGTCGATCAAAATACAATAATTTAATACCTGATAAGCGTGCCAACACTAACAAGTGCTCAAAAACTAGTTTAGAATTGAATGCAGGCGTTGTAAACGCTGTAGAAGTGCATTTGGAGCTTAATTAGCCATATAAAAATGCTCTTTTAAATTTTTCTACATCCAAAAAATTCAAGTTTAATAGTTTAGTATTAAGATGCGTAAACGTCTGAAAAGCACGTTTTATAATATATATTAACTACAGAAAGTTTTATTGTGTTACTATAATACCTAGTGTCGATCAAAATATAATAATTTATTACCTGATAAGCGTGCCAACACTAACAGGTGCTCAAAAACGGGATTGGAATTAATTGCAGAGGTTGCAAACGCTGTAGGAGTGCTTTTGGAGCTTATTTAGCCTTATAAAGCTACTGTTTTAAGTTTTTCTGCATCCAAAAAATTCAAGTTTAATAGTTTAGTATTAAGGTGCGTAAAACGTCTGAAAAGCACGTTTTGCAATATATATTAACTACAGAAAGTTTTATTGTACTACTATAATACCTAGTGTCGATCAAAATATAATAATTTAATACCTGGTAAGCGTGTCCACCCGAGCAGCTTGTCAAAAACTGGCTTAGAATTGATTGCTAAGTTTGTAAACGCTGTAGAAGTGAATTTGGAGCTTATTTAGAAATATAAAACTGCTGTCTTAAATGTTTCTGAATCCTAAAAGTTCAGGTTAAATAGTTTAGTATTACGGTGCATTAAAACGTATGAAAAGCACGTTTTTCAATAACTATTAACTGCATAAAATTTTATGTAGTACTATAATACCTAGTGTAGATCAAAATATAGTAATTTAATACCTGATAAGCGTGCTAACACTAACAGGTGCTCAAAAACGGGCTTGGAATTAATTGCAGAGGTTGTAAACGCTGTAGGAGTGCTTTTGGAGCTTATTTAGCCATATAAAGCTACTGTTTTAAGTTTTTCTGCATCCAAAAAATTCAAGTTTAATAGTTTAGTATTAAGGTGCGTAAAACGTCTGAAAAGCACGTTTTTCAATATATATTAACTACAGAAAGTTTTATTGTGTTACTATAATACCTAGTGTCGATCAAAATATAATAATTTAATACCTGGTAAGCGTGTCTACCCGAGCAGCTTGTCAAAAACTGGCTTAGAATTGATTGCTAAGGTTGTAAACGCTGTAGAAGTGCATTTGGAGCTTATTTAGCCTTATAAAACTGCTGTCTTAAATGTTTCTGCATCCAAAAAATTCAAGTTTAATAGTTTAGTATTAAGGTGCGTAAAACGTCTGAAAAGCACGTTTTATAATATATATTAACTACAGATAGTTTTATTGTGTTACTATAATACCTAGTGTCGATCAAAATATAATAATTTATTACCTGATAAACGTGCCAACACTAACAGGTGCTCAAAAACGGGCTTGGAATTAATTGCAGAGGTTGTAAACGCTGTAGGAGTGCTTTTGGAGCTTATTTAGCCATATAAAGCTACTGTTTTAAGTTTTTCTGCATCCAAAAAATTCAAGTTTAATAGTTTAGTATTAAGGTGCGTAAAACGTCTGAAAAGCACGTTTTGCAATATATATTAACTACAGAAAGTTTTATTGTGTTACTATAATACCTAGTGTCGATCAAAATACAATAATTTAATACCTGATAAGCGTGCCAACACTAACAAGTGCTCAAAAACTAGTTTAGAATTGAATGCAGGCGTTGTAAACGCTGTAGAAGTGCATTTGGAGCTTAATTAGCCATATAAAAATGCTCTTTTAAATTTTTCTACATCCAAAAAATTCAAGTTTAATAGTTTAGTATTAAGGTGCGTAAAACGTCTGAAAAGCACGTTTTTCAATATATATTAACTACAGAAAGTTTTATTGTACTACTATAATACCTAGTGTCGATCAAAATATAATAATTTAATACCTGGTAAGCGTGTCCACCCGAGCAGCTTGTCAAAAACTGGCTTAGAATTGATTGCTAAGTTTGTAAACGCTGGAGAAGTGAATTTGGAGCTTATTTAGCCATATAAAGCTACTGTTTTAAGTTTTTCTGAATCCAAAAAATTCAAGTTTAATAGTTTAGTATTAAGGTGCGTAAAACGTCTGAAAAGCACGTTTTTCAATATATATTAACTACAGATACTTTTATTGTGTTACTATAATACCCAGTGTCGATCAAAATACAATAATTTAATACCTGATAAGCGTGCCAACACTAACAGGTGCTCAAAAACGGGCTTGGAATTAATTGCAGAGGTTGTAAACGCTGTAGGAGTGCTTTTGGAGCTTATTTAGCCATATAAAGCTACTGTTTTAAGTTTTTCTGCATCCAAAAAATTCAAGTTTAATAGTTTAGTATTAAGGTGCGTAAAACGTCTGAAAAGCACGTTTTGCAATATATATTAACTACAGAAAGTTTTATTGTGTTACTATAATACCTAGTGTCGATCAAAATATATTAATTTAATACCTGATAAGCATGCCAACACTAACAAGTGCTCAAAAACTAGTTTAGAATTGAATGCAGGCGTTGTAAACGCTGTAGAAGTGCATTTGGAGCTTAATTAGCCATATAAATATGCTCTTTTAAATTTTTCTACATCCAAAAAATTCAAGTTTAATAGTTTAGTATTAAGATGCGTAAACGTCTGAAAAGCACGTTTTATAATATATATTAACTACAGAAAGTTTTATTGTGTTACTATAATACCTAGTGTCGATCAAAATATAATAATTTATTACCTGATAAGGGTGCCAACACTAACAGGTGCTCAAAAACGGGCTTGGAATTAATTGCAGAGGTTGCAAACGCTGTAGGAGTGCTTTTGGAGCTTATTTAGCCATATAAAGCTACTGTTTTAGGTTTTTCTGCATCCAAAAAATTCAAGTTTAATAGTTTAGTATTAAGGTGCGTAAAACGTCTGAAAAGCACGTTTTGCAATATATATTAACTACAGAAAGTTTTATTGTACTACTATAATACCTAGTGTCGATCAAAATATAATAATTTAATACCTGGTAAGCGTGTCCACCCGAGCAGCTTGTCAAAAACTGGCTTAGAATTGATTGCTAAGTTTGTAAACGCTGTAGAAGTGAATTTGGAGCTTATTTAGCCATATAAAACTGCTGTCTTAAATGTTTCTGAATCCTAAAAGTTCAGGTTAAATAGTTTAGTATTACGGTGCATTAAAACGTATGAAAAGCACGTTTTTCAATAACTATTAACTGCATAAAATTTTATGTAGTACTATAATACCTAGTGTAGATCAAAATATAGAAATTTAATACCTGATAAGCGTGCTAACACTAACAGGTGCTCAAAAACGGGCTTGGAATTAATTGCAGAGGTTGTAAACGTTGTAGGAGTGCTTTTGGAGCTTATTTAGCCATATAATGCTACTGTTTTAAGTTTTTCTGCATCCAAAAAATTCAAGTTTAATAGTTTAGTATTAAGGTGCGTAAAACGTCTGAAAAGCACGTTTTGCAATATATATTAACTACAGAAAGTTTTATTGTACTACTCTAATACCTAGTGTCGATCAAAATATAATAATTTAATACCTGGTAAGCGTGTCCACCCGAGCAGCTTGTCAAAAACTGGCTTAGAATTGATTGCTAAGGTTGTAAACGCTGTAGAAGTGCATTTGGAGCTTATTTAGCCATATAAAACTGCTGTCTTAAATGTTTCTGCATCCTAAAAGTTCAGGTTAAAAAGTTTAGTATTACGGTGCATTAAAACGTATGAAAAGCAGGTTTTTCAATAACTATTAACTGCATAAAATTTTATGTAGTACTATAATACCTAGTGTAGATCAAAATATAGTAATTTAATACCTGATAAGCGTGCTAACACTAACAGGTGCTCAAAAAAGGGCTTGGAATTAATTGCAGAGGTTGTAAACGCTGTATGAGTGCTTTTGGAGCTTATTTAGCCATATAAAGCTACTGTTTTAAGTTTTTCTGCATCCAAAAAATTCAAGTTTAATAGTTTAGTATTAAGGTGCGTAAAACGTCTGAAAAGCACGTTTTTCAATAACTATTAAATGCATAAAATTTTATGTACTACTATATTACCTAGTGTCGATCAAAATTTAGTAATTTAATACCTGATAAGCGTGCTAACACTGACAGGTGCTCAAAAACGGGCTTGGAATTAATTGCAGAGGTTGTAATCGCTGTAGGAGTGCTTTTGGAGCTTATTTAGCCATATAAAGCTATTGTTTTATGTTTTTCTGCATTAAAAAAATTCAAGTTTAATAGTTTAGTATTAAGGTGCGTAAAACGTCTGAAAAGCACCTTTTTCAATATATATTAACTACAGAAAGTTTTATTGTGTTACTATAATACCCAGTGTCGATCAAAATACAATAATTTAATACCTGATAAGCGTGCCAACACTAACAGGTGCTCAAAAACGGGCTTGGAATTAATTGCAGAGGTTGTAAACGCTGTAGGAGTGCTTTTGGAGCTTATTTAGCCATATAAAGCTACTGTTTTAAGTTTTTCTGCATCCAAAAAATTCAAGTTTAATAGTTTAGTATTAAGGTGCGTAAAACGTCTGAAAAGCACGTTTTTCAATATATATTAACTACAGAAAGTTTTATTGTGTTACTATAATACCCAATGTCGATCAAAATACAATAATTTAATACCTGATAAGCGTGCCAACACTAACAGGTGCTCAAAAACGGGCTGGGAATTAATTGCAGAGGTTGTAAACGCTGTAGGAGTGCTTTTGGAGCTTATTTAGCCATATAAAGCTACTGTTTTAAGTTTTTCTGCATCCAAAAAATTCAAGTTTAATAGTTTAGTATTAAGGTGCGTAAAACGTCTGAAAAGCACGTTTTTCAATATATATTAACTACAGAAAGTTTTATTGTGTTACTATAATACCTAGTGTCGATCAAAATATAATAATTTAATACCTGATAAACGTGCCAACACTAACAGGTGCTCAAAAACGGGCTTGGAATTGAATGCAGGCGTTGTAAACGCTGTAGAAGTGCATTTGGAGCTTAATTAGCCATATAAAAATGCTGTTTTAAGTTTTTCTGCATCCAAAAAATTCAAGTTTAATAGTTTAGTATTAAGGTGCGTAAAACGTCTGAAAAGCACGTTTTTCAATATATATTAACTACAGAAAGTTTTATTGTGTTACTATAATACCTAGTGTCGATCAAAATATAATAATTTAATTCCTGGTAAGCGTGTCCACCCGAGCAGCTTGTCAAAAACTGGCTTAGAATTGATTGCTAAGGTTGTAAACGCTGTAGAAGTGCATTTGGAGCTTATTTAGCCTTATAAAACTGCTGTCTTAAATGTTTCTGCATCCAAAAAATTCAAGTTTAATAGTTTAGTATTAAGGTGCGTAAAACGTCTGAAAAGCACGTTTTATAATATATATTAACTACAGATAGTTTTATTGTGTTACTATAATACCTAGTGTCGATCAAAATATAATAATTTATTACCTGATAAGCGTGCCAACACTAACAGGTGCTCAAAAACGGGCTTGGAATTAATTGCAGAGGTTGTAAACGCTGTAGGAGTGCTTTTGGAGCCTATTTAGCCTTATAAAGCTATTGTTTTAAGTTTTTCTGCATCCAAAAAATTCAAGTTTAATAGTTTAGTATTAAGGTGCGTAAAACGTCTGAAAATCACGTTTTTCAATATATATTAACTACAGAAACTTTTATTGTGTTACTATAATACCCAGTGTCGATCAAAATACAATGATTTAATACCTGATAAGCGTGCCAACACTAACAGGTGCTCAAAAACGGGCTTGGAATTAATTGCAGCGGTTGTAAACGCTGTAGGAGTGCTTTTGGAGCTTATTTAGCCATATAAAGCTACTGTTTTAAGTTTTTCTGCATCCAAAAAATTCAAGTTTAATAGTTTAGTATTAAGGTGCGTAAAACGTCTGAAAAGCACGTTTTGCAATATATATTAAGTACAGAAAGATTTATTGTGTTACTATAATACCTAGTGTCGATCAAAATACAACAATTTATTACCTGATAAGCGTGCCAACACTAACAGGTGCTCAAAAACGGGCTTGGAATTAATTGCAGAGGTTGCAAACGCTGTAGGAGTGCTTTTGGAGCTTATTTAGCCATATAAAGCTACTGTTTTAAGTTTTTCTGCATCCAAAAAATTCAAGTTTAATAGTTTAGTATTAAGGTGCGTAAAACGTCTGAAAAGCACGTTTTGCAATATATATTAACTACAGAAAGTTTTATTGGACTACTATAATACCTAGTGTCGATCAAAATATAATAATTTAATACCTGGTAAGCGTGTCCACCCGAGCAGCTTGTCAAAAACTGGCTTAGAATTGATTGCTAAGTTTGTAAACGCTGTAGAAGTGCATTTGGAGCTTATTTAGCCATATAAAACTGCTGTCTTAAATGTTTCTGCATCCTAAAAGTTCAGGTTAAATAGTTTAGTATTACGGTGCATTAAAACGTATGAAAAGCACGTTTTTCAATAACTATTAACTGCATAAAATTTTATGTAGTACTATAATACCTAGTGTAGATCAAAATTTAGTAATTTAATACCTGATAAGCGTGCTAACACTAACAGGTGCTCAAAAACGGGCTTGGAATTAATTGCAGAGGTTGTAAACGCTGTAGGAGTGCTTTTGGAGCTTATTTAGCCATATAAAGCTACTGTTTTAAGTTTTTCTGCATCCAAAAAATTCAAGTTTAATAGTTTAGTATTAAGGTGCGTAAAACGTCTGAAAAGCACGTTTTTCAATATATATTAACTACAGAAAGTTTTATTGTGTTACTATAATACCTAGTGTCGATCAAAATATAATAATTTAATACCTGGTAAGCGTGTCCACCCGAGCAGCTTGTCAAAAACTGGATTAGAATTGATTGCTAAGGTTGTAAACGCTGTAGAAGTGCATTTGGAGCTTATTTAGCCATATAAAACTGCTGTCTTAAATGTTTCTGCATCCTAAAAGTTCAGGTTAAATAGTTTAGTATTACGGTGCATTAAAACGTATGAAAAGCACGTTTTTCAATAACTATTAACTGCATAAAATTTTATGTACTATTATAATACCTAGTGTCGATCAAAATATAGTAATTTAATACCTGATAAGCGTGCTAACACTAACAGGTGCTCAAAAACGGGCTTGGAATTAATTGCAGAGGTTGTAAACGCTGTAGGAGTGCTTTTGGAGCTTATTTAGCCATATAAAGCTATTGTTTTAAGTTTTTCTGCATCCAAAAAATTCAAGTTTAATAGTTTAGTATTAAGGGGCGTAAAACGTCTGAAAAGCACGTTTTTCAATATATATTAACTACAGAAAGTTTTATTGTGTTACTATAATACCCAGTGTCGATCAAAATACAATAATTTAATACCTGATAAGCGTGCCAACACTAACAGGTGCTCAAAAACGGGCTTGGAATTAATTGCAGAGGTTGTAAACGCTGTAGGAGTGCTTTTGGAGCTTATTTAGCCATATAAAGCTACTGTTTTAAGTTTTTCTGCATCCAAAAAATTCAAGTTTAATAGTTTAGTATTAAGGTGCGTAAAACGTCTGAAAAGCACGTTTTTCAATATATATTAACTACAGAAACTTTTATTGTGTTACTATAATACCCACTGTCGATCAAAATACAATAATTTAATACCTGATAAGCGTGCCAACACTAACAGGTGCTCAAAAACGGGCTTGGAATTAATTGCAGAGGTTGTAAACGCTGTAGGAGTGCTTTTGAAGCTTATTTAGCCAAATAAAACTGCTGTCTTAAATGTTTCTGCATCCTAAAAGTTCAGGTTAAATAGTTTAGTATTACGGTGCATTAAAACGTATGAAAAGCACGTTTTTCAATAACTATTAACTGCATAAAATTTTATGTAGTACTATAATACCTAGTGTAGATCAAAATATAATAATTTATTACCTGATAAGCGTGCCAACACTAACAGGTGCTCAAAAACGGGCTTGGAATTAATTGCAGAGGTTGTAAACGCTGTAGGAGTGCTTTTGGAGCCTATTTAGCCTTATAAAGCTATTGTTTTAAGTTTTTCTGCATCCAAAAAATTCAAGTTTAATAGTTTAGTATTAAGGTGTGTAAAACGTCTGAAAAGCACGTTTTTCAATATATATTAACTACAGAAACTTTTATTGTGTTACTATAATACCCAGTGTCGATCAAAATACAATGATTTAATACCTGATAAGCGTGCCAACACTAACAGGTGCTCAAAAACGGGCTTGGAATTAATTGCAGAGGTTGTAAACGCTGTAGGAGTGCTTTTGGAGCTTATTTAGCCATATAAAGCTATTGTTTTAAGTTTTTCTGCATCCAAAAAATTCAAGTTTAATAGTTTAGTATTAAGGGGCGTAAAACGTCTGGAAAGCACGTTTTTCAATATATATTAACTACAGAAAGTTTTATTGTGTTACTATAATACCCAGTGTCGATCAAAATACAATAATTTAATACCTGATAAGCGTGCCAACACTAACAGGTGCTCAAAAACGGGCTTGGAATTAATTGCAGAGGTTGTAAACGCTGTAGGAGTGGTTTTGGAGCTTATTTAGCCATATAAAGCTACTGTTTTAAGTTTTTCTGCATCCAAAAAATTCAAGTTTAATAGTTTAGTATTAAGGTGCGTAAAACGTCTGAAAAGCACGTTTTTCAATATATATTAATTACAGAAAGTTTTATTGTGTTACTATAATACCCAATGTCGATCAAAATACAATAATTTAATACCTGATAAGCGTGCCAACACTAACAGGTGCTCAAAAACGGGCTTGGAATTAATTGCAGAGGTTGTAAACACTGTAGGAGTGCTTTTGGAGCTTATTTAGCCATATAAAACTGCTGTTTTAAATGTTTCTGCATCCTAAAAGTTCAGGTTAAATAGTTTAGTATTACGGTGCATTAAAACGTATGAAAAGCACGTTTTTCAATAACTATTAACTGCATAAAATTTTATGTAGTACTATAATACCTAGTGTCGATCAAAATATAGTAATTTAATACCTGATAAGCGTGCTAACACTAACAGGTGCTCAAAAACGGGCTTGGAATTAATTGCAGATGTTGTAAACGCTGTAGGAGTGCTTTTGGAGCTTATTTAGCCATATAAAGCTATTGTTTTAAGTTTTTCTGCATCCAAAAAATTCAAGTTTAATAGTTTAGTATTAAGATGCGTAAAACGTGTGAAAAGCAAGTTTTTCAATATATATTAACTACAGAAAGTTTTATTGTGTTACTATAATACCCAGTGTCGATCAAAATACAATAATTTAATACCTGATAAGCGTGCCAACACTAACAGGTGCTCAAAAACGGGCTTGGAATTAATTGCAGAGGTTGTAAACGCTGTAGGAGTGCTTTTGGAGCTTATTTAGCCATATAAAGCTACTGTTTTAAGTTTTTCTGCATCCAAAAAATTCAAGTTTAATAGTTTAGTATTAAGGTGCGTAAAACGTCTGAAAAGCACGTTTTTCAATATATATTAACTACAGAAACTTTTATTGTGTTACTATAATACCCACTGTCGATCAAAATACAATAATTTAATACCTGATAAGCGTGCCAACACTAACAGGTGCTCAAAAACGGGCTTGGAATTAATTGCAGAGGTTGTAAACGCTGTAGGAGTGCTTTTGAAGCTTATTTAGCCAAATAAAACTGCTGTCTTAAATGTTTCTGCATCCTAAAAGTTCAGGTTAAATAGTTTAGTATTACGGTGCATTAAAACGTATGAAAAGCACGTTTTTCAATAACTATTAACTGCATAAAATTTTATGTAGTACTATAATACCTAGTGTAGATCAAAATATAATAATTTATTACCTGATAAGCGTGCCAACACTAACAGGTGCTCAAAAACGGGCTTGGAATTAATTGAAGAGGTTGTAAACGCTGTAGGAGTGCTTTTGGAGCCTATTTAGCCTTATAAAGCTATTGTTTTAAGTTTTTCTGCATCCAAAAAATTCAAGTTTAATAGTTTAGTATTAAGGTGTGTAAAACGTCTGAAAAGCACGTTTTTCAATATATATTAACTACAGAAACTTTTATTGTGTTACTATAATACCCAGTGTCGATCAAAATACAATGATTTAATACCTGATAAGCGTGCCAACACTAACAGGTGCTCAAAAACGGGCTTGGAATTAATTGCAGAGGTTGTAAACGCTGTAGGAGTGCTTTTGGAGCTTATTTAGCCATATAAAGCTATTGTTTTAAGTTTTTCTGCATCCAAAAAATTCAAGTTTAATAGTTTAGTATTAAGGGGCGTAAAACGTCTGGAAAGCACGTTTTTCAATATATATTAACTACAGAAAGTTTTATTGTGTTACTATAATACCCAGTGTCGATCAAAATACAATAATTTAATACCTGATAAGCGTGCAACACTAACAGGTGCTCAAAAACGGGCTTGGAATTAATTGCAGAGGTTGTAAACGCTGTAGGAGTGGTTTTGGAGCTTATTTAGCCATATAAAGCTACTGTTTTAAGTTTTTCTGCATCCAAAAAATTCAAGTTTAATAGTTTAGTATTAAGGTGCGTAAAACGTCTGAAAAGCACGTTTTTCAATATATATTAATTACAGAAAGTTTTATTGTGTTACTATAATACCCAATGTCGATCAAAATACAATAATTTAATACCTGATAAGCGTGCCAACACTAACAGGTGCTCAAAAACGGGCTTGGAATTAATTGCAGAGGTTGTAAACACTGTAGGAGTGCTTTTGGAGCTTATTTAGCCATATAAAACTGCTGTTTTAAATGTTTCTGCATCCTAAAAGTTCAGGTTAAATAGTTTAGTATTACGGTGCATTAAAACGTATGAAAAGCACGTTTTTCAATAACTATTAACTGCATAAAATTTTATGTAGTACTATAATACCTAGTGTCGATCAAAATATAGTAATTTAATACCTGATAAGCGTGCTAACACTAACAGGTGCTCAAAAACGGGCTTGGAATTAATTGCAGATGTTGTAAACGCTGTAGGAGTGCTTTTGGAGCTTATTTAGCCATATAAAGCTATTGTTTTAAGTTTTTCTGCATCCAAAAAATTCAAGTTTAATAGTTTAGTATTAAGATGCGTAAAACGTGTGAAAAGCAAGTTTTTCAATATATATTAACTACAGAAAGTTTTATTGTGTTACTATAATACCCAGTGTCGATCAAAATACAATAATTTAATACCTGATAAGCGTGCCAACACTAACAGGTGCTCAAAAACGGGCTTGGAATTAATTGCAGAGGTTGTAAACGCTGTAGGAGTGCTTTTGGAGCTTATTTAGCCATATAAAGCTACTGTTTTAAGTTTTTCTGCATCCAAAAAATTCAAGTTTAATAGTTTAGTATTAAGGGGCGTAAAACGTCTGAAAAGCACGTTTTTCAATATATATTAACTACAGAAAGTTTTATTGTGTTACTATAATACCCAGTGTCGATCAAAATACAATAATTTAATACCTGATAAGCGTGCCAACACTAACAGGTGCTCAAAAACGGGCTTGGAATTAATTGCAGAGGTTGTAAACGCTGTAGGAGTGCTTTTGGAGCTTATTTAGCCATATAAAGCTACTGTTTTAAGTTTTTCTGCATCCAAAAAATTCAAGTTTAATAGTTTAGTATTAAGGTGCGTAAAACGTCTGAAAAGCACGTTTTTCAATATATATTAACTACAGAAACTTTTATTGTGTTACTATAATACCCACTGTCGATCAAAATACAATAATTTAATACCTGATAAGCGTGCCAACACTAACAGGTGCTCAAAAACGGGCTTGGAATTAATTGCAGAGGTTGTAAACGCTGTAGGAGTGCTTTTGAAGCTTATTTAGCCAAATAAAACTGCTGTCTTAAATGTTTCTGCATCCTAAAAGTTCAGGTTAAATAGTTTAGTATTACGGTGCATTAAAACGTATGAAAAGCACGTTTTTCAATAACTATTAACTGCATAAAATTTTATGTAGTACTATAATACCTAGTGTAGATCAAAATATAATAATTTATTACCTGATAAGCGTGCCAACACTAACAGGTGCTCAAAAACGGGCTTGGAATTAATTGCAGAGGTTGTAAACGCTGTAGGAGTGCTTTTGGAGCCTATTTAGCCTTATAAAGCTATTGTTTTAAGTTTTTCTGCATCCAAAAAATTCAAGTTTAATAGTTTAGTATTAAGGTGTGTAAAACGTCTGAAAAGCACGTTTTTCAATATATATTAACTACAGAAACTTTTATTGTGTTACTATAATACCCAGTGTCGATCAAAATACAATGATTTAATACCTGATAAGCGTGCCAACACTAACAGGTGCTCAAAAACGGGCTTGGAATTAATTGCAGAGGTTGTAAACGCTGTAGGAGTGCTTTTGGAGCTTATTTAGCCATATAAAGCTATTGTTTTAAGTTTTTCTGCATCCAAAAAATTCAAGTTTAATAGTTTAGTATTAAGGGGCGTAAAACGTCTGGAAAGCACGTTTTTCAATATATATTAACTACAGAAAGTTTTATTGTGTTACTATAATACCCAGTGTCGATCAAAATACAATAATTTAATACCTGATAAGCGTGCCAACACTAACAGGTGCTCAAAAACGGGCTTGGAATTAATTGCAGAGGTTGTAAACGCTGTAGGAGTGGTTTTGGAGCTTATTTAGCCATATAAAGCTACTGTTTTAAGTTTTTCTGCATCCAAAAAATTCAAGTTTAATAGTTTAGTATTAAGGTGCGTAAAACGTCTGAAAAGCACGTTTTTCAATATATATTAATTACAGAAAGTTTTATTGTGTTACTATAATACCCAATGTCGATCAAAATACAATAATTTAATACCTGATAAGCGTGCCAACACTAACAGGTGCTCAAAAACGGGCTTGGAATTAATTGCAGAGGTTGTAAACACTGTAGGAGTGCTTTTGGAGCTTATTTAGCCATATAAAACTGCTGTTTTAAATGTTTCTGCATCCTAAAAGTTCAGGTTAAATAGTTTAGTATTACGGTGCATTAAAACGTATGAAAAGCACGTTTTTCAATAACTATTAACTGCATAAAATTTTATGTAGTACTATAATACCTAGTGTCGATCAAAATATAGTAATTTAATACCTGATAAGCGTGCTAACACTAACAGGTGCTCAAAAACGGGCTTGGAATTAATTGCAGATGTTGTAAACGCTGTAGGAGTGCTTTTGGAGCTTATTTAGCCATATAAAGCTATTGTTTTAAGTTTTTCTGCATCCAAAAAATTCAAGTTTAATAGTTTAGTATTAAGATGCGTAAAACGTGTGAAAAGCAAGTTTTTCAATATATATTAACTACAGAAAGTTTTATTGTGTTACTATAATACCTAGTGTCGATCAAAATATAATAATTTAATACCTGGTAAGCGTGTCCACCCGAGCAGCTTGTCAAAAACTGGATTAGAATTGATTGCTAAGGTTGTAAACGCTGTAGAAGTGCATTTGGAGCTTATTTAGCCATATAAAACTGCTGTCTTAAATGTTTCTGCATCCTAAAAGTTCAGGTTAAATAGTTTAGTATTACGGTGCATTAAAACGTCTGAAGCGCACGTTTTTCAATAACTATTAACTGCATAAAATTTTATGTACTACTATAATACCTAGTGTCGATCAAATATAGTAATTTAATACCTGATAAGCGTGCTAACACTAACAGGTGCTCAAAAACGGGCTTGGAATTAATTGCAGAGGTTGTAAACGCTGTAGGAGTGCTTTTGGAGCTTATTTAGCCATATAAAGCTATTGTTTTAAGTTTTTCTGCATCCAAAAAATTCAAGTTTAATAGTTTAGTATTAAGGGGCGTAAAACGTCTGAAAAGCACGTTTTTCAATATATATTAACTACAGAAAGTTTTATTGTGTTACTATAATACCCAGTGTCGATCAAAATACAATAATTTAATACCTGATAAGCGTGCCAACACTAACAGGTGCTCAAAAACGGGCTTGGAATTAATTGCAGAGGTTGTAAACGCTGTAGGAGTGCTTTTGGAGCTTATTTAGCCATATAAAGCTACTGTTTTAAGTTTTTCTGCATCCAAAAAATTCAAGTTTAATAGTTTAGTATTAAGGTGCGTAAAACGTCTGAAAAGCACGTTTTTCAATATATATTAACTACAGAAACTTTTATTGTGTTACTATAATACCCACTGTCGATCAAAATACAATAATTTAATACCTGATAAGCGTGCCAACACTAACAGGTGCTCAAAAACGGGCTTGGAATTAATTGCAGAGGTTGTAAACGCTGTAGGAGTGCTTTTGAAGCTTATTTAGCCAAATAAAACTGCTGTCTTAAATGTTTCTGCATCCTAAAAGTTCAGGTTAAATAGTTTAGTATTACGGTGCATTAAAACGTATGAAAAGCACGTTTTTCAATAACTATTAACTGCATAAAATTTTATGTAGTACTATAATACCTAGTGTAGATCAAAATATAATAATTTATTACCTGATAAGCGTGCCAACACTAACAGGTGCTCAAAAACGGGCTTGGAATTAATTGCAGAGGTTGTAAACGCTGTAGGAGTGCTTTTGGAGCCTATTTAGCCTTATAAAGCTATTGTTTTAAGTTTTTCTGCATCCAAAAAATTCAAGTTCAATAGTTTAGTATTAAGGTGCGTAAAACGTCTGAAAAGCACGTTTTTCAATATATATTAACTACAGAAACTTTTATTGTGTTACTATAATACCCAGTGTCGATCAAAATACAATGATTTAATACCTGATAAGCGTGCCAACACTAACAGGTGCTCAAAAACGGGCTTGGAATTAATTGCAGAGGTTGTAAACGCTGTAGGAGTGCTTTTGGAGCTTATTTAGCCATATAAAGCTATTGTTTTAAGTTTTTCTGCATCCAAAAAATTCAAGTTTAATAGTTTAGTATTAAGGGGCGTAAAACGTCTGGAAAGCACGTTTTTCAATATATATTAACTACAGAAAGTTTTATTGTGTTACTATAATACCCAGTGTCGATCAAAATACAATAATTTAATACCTGATAAGCGTGCCAACACTAACAGGTGCTCAAAAACGGGCTTGGAATTAATTGCAGAGGTTGTAAACGCTGTAGGAGTGGTTTTGGAGCTTATTTAGCCATATAAAGCTACTGTTTTAAGTTTTTCTGCATCCAAAAAATTCAAGTTTAATAGTTTAGTATTAAGGTGCGTAAAACGTCTGAAAAGCACGTTTTTCAATATATATTAATTACAGAAAGTTTTATTGTGTTACTATAATACCCAATGTCGATCAAAATACAATAATTTAATACCTGATAAGCGTGCCAACACTAACAGGTGCTCAAAAACGGGCTTGGAATTAATTGCAGAGGTTGTAAACGCTGTAGGAGTGCTTTTGGAGCTTATTTAGCCATATAAAGCTACTGTTTTAAGTTTTTCTGCATCCAAAAAATTCAAGTTTAATAGTTTAGTATTAAGGTGCGTAAAACGTCTGAAAAGCACGTTTTTCAATATATATTAACTACAGAAAGTTTTATTGTGTTACTATAATACCTAGTGTCGATCAAAATATAATAATTTAATACCTGGTAAGCGTGTCCACCCGAGCAGCTTGTCAAAAACTGGATTAGAATTGATTGCTAAGGTTGTAAACGCTGTAGAAGTGCATTTGGAGCTTATTTAGCCATATAAAACTGCTGTCTTAAATGTTTCTGCATCCTAAAAGTTCAGGTTAAATAGTTTAGTATTACGGTGCATTAAAACGTGTGAAAAGCACGTTTTTCAATAACTATTAACTGCATAAAATTTTATGTAGTACTATAATACCTAGTGTCGATCAAAATATAGTAATTTAATACCTGATAAGCGTGCTAACACTAACAGGTGCTCAAAAACCGGCTTGGAATTAATTGCAGAGGTTGTAAACGCTGTAGGAGTGCTTTTGGAGCTTATTTAGCCATATAAAGCTACTGTTTTAAGTTTTTCTGCATCCAAAAAATTCAAGTTTAATAGTTTAGTATTAAGGTGCGTAAAACGTCTGAAAAGCACGTTTTTCAATATATATTAATTACAGAAAGTTTTATTGTGTTAAAACGTATGAAAAGCACGTTTTTCAATAACTATTAACTGCATAAAATTTTATGTAGTACTATAATACCTAGTGTCGATCAAAATATAGTCATTTAATACCTGATAAGCGTGCTAACACTAACAGGTGCTTAAAAACGGGCTTGGAATTAATTGCAGATGTTGTAAACGCTGTAGGAGTGCTTTTGGAGCTTATTTAGCCATATAAAGCTACTGTTTTAAGTTTTTCTGCATCCAAAAAATTCAAGTTTAATAGTTTAGTATTAAGGTGCGTAAAACGTCTGAAAAGCACGTTTTTCAATATATATTAACTACAGAAAGTTTTATTGTGTTACTATAATACCTAGTGTCGATCAAATATAATAATTTAATACCTGGTAAGCGTGTCCACCCGAGCAGCTTGTCAAAAACTGGATTAGAATTGATTGCTAAGGTTGTAAACGCTGTAGAAGTGCATTTGGAGCTTATTTAGCCATATAAAACTGCTGTCTTAAATGTTTCTGCATCCTAAAAGTTCAGGTTAAATAGTTTAGTATTACGGTGCATAAAAACGTCTGAAAAGCACGTTTTTCAATAACTATTAACTGCATAAAATTTTATGTAGTACTATAATACCTAGTGTCGATCAAAATATAGTAATTTAATACCTGATAAGCGTGCTAACACTAACAGGTGCTCAAAAACGGGCTTGGAATTAATTGCAGAGGTTGTAAACGCTGTAGGAGTGCTTTTGGAGCTTATTTAGCCATATAAAGCTATTGTTTTAAGTTTTTCTGCATCCAAAAAATTCAAGTTTAATAGTTTAGTATTAAAGGGCGTAAAACGTCTGAAAATCACGTTTTTCAATATATATTAACTACAGAAAGTTTTATTGTGTTACTATAATACCCAGTGTCGATCAAAATACAATAATTTAATACCTGATAAGCGTGCCAACACTAACAGGTGCTCAAAAACGGGCTTGGAATTAAATGCAGGCGTTGTAAACGCTGTAGAAGTGCATTTGGAGATTAATTAGCCATATAAAAATGCTGTTTAAAATTTTTCTACATCCAAAAAATACAAGTTTAATAGTTTAGTATTAAGGTGCGTAAAACGTCTGAAAAGCACGTTTTATAATATATATTAACTACAGAAAGTTTTATTGTGTTACTATAATACCTAGTGTCGATCAAAATATAATAATTTATTACCTGATAAGCGTGCCAACACTAACAGGTGCTAAAAAACGGGCTTGGAATTAATTGCAGAGGTTGTAAACGCTGTAGGAGTGCTTTTGGAGCTTATTTAGCCATATAAAGCTACTGTTTTAAGTTTTTCTGCATCCAAAAAATTCAAGTTTAATAGTTTAGTATTAAGGTGCGTAAAACGTCTGAAAAGCACGTTTTGCAAGATATATTAACTACAGAAAGTTTTATTGTACTACTATAATACCTAGTGTCGATCAAAATATAATAATTTAATACCTGATAAGCGTGCCAACACTAACAGGTGCTCAAAAACGGGTTTGGAATTAATTGCAGAGGTTGTAAACGCTGTAGGAGTGCTTTTGGAGTTTATTTAGCCATATAAAGCTACTGTTTTAAGTTTTTCTGCATCCAAAAAATTCAAGTTTAATAGTTTAGTATTAAGGTGCGTAAAACGTCTGAAAAGCACGTTTTGCAATATATATTAACTACAGAAAGTTTTATTGTACTACTATAATACCTCGTGTCGATCAAAATATAATAATTTAATACCTGATAAACGTGCTAACACTAACAGGTGCTCAAAAACGGGCTTGGAATTAATTGCAGAGGTTGTAAACGCTGTAGGAGTGCTTTTGGAGCTTATTTAGCCATATAAAGCTACTGTTTTAAGTTTTTCTGCATCCAAAAAATTCAAGTTTAATAGTTTAGTAGTAAGGTGCGTAAAACGTCTGAAAAGCACGTTTTGCAATATATATTAACTACAGAAAGTGTTATTGTGTTACTATAATACCTAGTGTCGATCAAAATACAATAATTTAATACCTGATAAGCGTGCCAACACTAACAAGTGCTCAAAAACTGGTTTAGAATTGAATGCAGGCGTTGTAGACGCTGTAGAAGTGCATTTGGAGCTTAATTAGCCATATAAAAATGCTGTTTTAAATTTTTCTACATCCAAAAAATTCAAGTTTAATAGTTTAGTATTAAGGTGCGTAAAACGTCTGAAAAGCACGTTTTTCAATATATAGTAACTACAGAAAGTTTTATTGTGTTACTATAATACCCAGTGTCGATCAAAATACAATAATTTAATACCTGATAAGCGTGCCAACACTAACAGGTGGTCAAAAACGGGCTTGGAATTAATTGCAGAGGTTGTAAACGCTGTAGGAGTGCTTTTGGAGCTTATTTAGCCATATAAAGCTACTGTTTTAAGTTTTTCTGCATCCAAAAAATTCAAGTTTAATAGTTTAGTATTAAGGTGCGTAAAACGTCTGAAAAGCACGTTTTTCAATATATATTAACTAAAGAAAGTTTTATTGTGTTACTATAATACCTAGTGTCGATCAAAATATAATAATTTATTACCTGATAAGCGTTCCAACACTAACAGGTGCTCAAAAACGGGCTTGGAATTAATTGCAGAGGTTGTAAACGCTGTAGGAGTGCTTTTGGAGCTTATTTAGCCATATAAAGCTACTGTTTTAAGTTTTTCTGCATCCAAAAAATTCAAGTTTAATAGTTTAGTATTAAGGTGCGTAAAACGTCTGAAAAGCACGTTTTGCAATATATATTAACTACAGAAAGTTTTATTGTACTACTATAATACCTAGTGTCGATCGAAATATAATAATTTAATACCTGGTAAGCGTGTCCACCCGAGCAGCTTGTCAAAAACTGGCTTAGAATTGATTGCTAAGGTTGTAAACGCTGTAGAAGTGCATTTGGAGCTTATTTGGCCATATAAAACTGCTGTCTTAAATGTTTCTGCATCCTAAAAGTTCAGGTTAAATAGTTTAGTATTACGGAGCATTAAAACGTCTGAAAAGCACGTTTTTCAATAACTATTAACTGCATAAAATTTTATGTACTACTATAATACCTAGTGTCGATCAAAATATAGTAATATAAATAAAATAAATAAATAAATAATCGTTTATTTCCTTTAGACATGAGAGTGTAGGAATTGTCAGAAACATTAAACATACAACATACAATTTACAAATGTAAATAACGTACTTCCATAAATAAATAACATACAGACAGATAAACTATTCCATAAAAAACTGTTACACTAAAAGTTTTAAATAATCTTTGGTATTGTAGTAACACTCACTAACTAAAAAAGATTTAACATGTATTTTAAAAGCATGCAGTGAGTTACAATCTTTGGCATGCTGCGGTAAATTATTATAATATCTAATCCCCAAACAATTCGGGGAATTAAAAGAAACGCATAATTTATTGAAAGGTACATGCAGATCATTTTTATGGCGGGTATTCGCATCGTGAATACTTTTCCTCAGCAAAAAGCTATTTTTATTTTTAAAAATGTATAATACCTGATAAGCGTGCTAACACTAACAGGTGCTCAAAAACGGGCTTGGAATTAATTGCAGAGGTTGTAAACGCTGTAGGAGTGCTTTTCGAGCTTATTTAGCCATATAAAGCTACTGTTTTAAGTTTTTCTGCATCCAAAAAATTCAAGTTTAATAGTTTAGTATTAAGGTGCGTAAAACGTCTGAAAAGCACGTTTTTCAATATATATTAGCTACAGAAAGTTTTATTGTGTTACTATAATACCTAGTGTCGATCAAAATATAATAATTTATTACCTGATAAGCGTGGCAACACTAACAGGTGTTCAAAAACTGGTTTAGAATTGAATGCAGGCGTTGTAAACGCTGTAGAAGTGCATTTGGAGATTAATTAGCCATATAAAAATGCTGTTTTAAATTTTTCTACATCCAAAAAATACAAGTTTAATAGTTTAGTATTAAGGTGCGTAAAACGTCTGAAAAGCACGTTTTATAATATATATTAACTACAGAAAGTTTTATTGTGTTACTATAATACCTAGTGTCCATCAAAATATAATAATTTATTACCTGATAAGCGAGCCAACACTAACAGGTGCTCAAAAACGGGCTTGAAATTAATTGCAGAGGCTGTAAACGCTGTAGGAGTGCTTTTGGAGCTTATTTAGCCATATAAAGCTACTGTTTTAAGTTTTTCTGCATCCAAAAAATTCAAGTTTAATAGTTTAGTATTAAGGTGCTTAAAACGTCTGAAAAGCACGTTTTGCAATATATATTAACTAAAGAAAGTTTTATTGTACTACTATAATACCACGTGTCGATCAAAATATAATAATTTAATACCTGGTAAGCGTGTCCACCCGAGCAGCTTGTCAAAAACTGGCTAAGAATTGATTGCTAAGGTTGTAAACGCTGTAGAAGTGCATTTGGAGCTTATTTGGACATATAAAACTGCTGTCTTAAATGTTTCTGCATCCTAAAAGTTCAGGTTAAATAGTTTAGTATTACGGTGCATTAAAACGTCTGAAAAGCACGTTTTTCAATAACAATTAACTGCATAAAATTTTATGTACTACTATAATACCTAGTGTCGATCAAAATATAGTAATATAATACCTGATAAGCGTGCTAACACTAACAGGTGCTCAAAAACGGGCTTGGAATTAATTGCAGAGGTTGTAAACGCTGTAGGAGTGCTTTTGGAGCTTATTTAGCCATATAAAGCTACTGTTTTAAGT
This sequence comes from Agriotes lineatus, assembly GCA_940337035.1. NCBI lineage: Eukaryota > Metazoa > Arthropoda > Insecta > Coleoptera > Elateridae > Agriotes > Agriotes lineatus. The sequence continues at coordinate 444,058 of CALNHX010000162.1, forward strand.
TTTTCTGCATCCAAAAAATTCAAGTTTAATAGTTTAGTATTAAGGTGCGAAAAACGTCTGAAAAGCACGTTTTTCAATATATATTAGCTACAGAAAGTTTTATTGTGTTACTATAATACCTAGTGTCGATCAAAATATAATAATTTATTACCTGATAAGCGTGGCAACACTAACAGGTGTTCAAAAACTGGTTTAGAATTGAATGCAGGTGTTGTAAACGCTGTAGAAGTGCATTTGGAGATTAATTAGCCATATAAAAATGCTGTTTAAAATTTTTCTACATCCAAAAAATACAAGTTTAATAGTTTAGTATTAAGGTGCGTAAAACGTCTGAAAAGCACGTTTTATAATATATATTAACTACAGAAAGTTTTATTGTGTTACTATAATACCTAGTGTCGATCAAAATATAATAATTTATTACCTGATAAGCGTGCCAACACTAACAGGTGCTAAAAAACGGGCTTGGAATTAATTGCAGAGGTTGTAAACGCTGTAGGAGTGCTTTTGGAGCTTATTTAGCCATATAAAGCTACTGTTTTAAGTTTTTCTGCATCCAAAAAATTCAAGTTTAATAGTTTAGTATTAAGGTGCGTAAAACGTCTCAAAAGCACGTTTTGCAAGATATATTAACTACAGAAAGTTTTATTGTACTACTATAATACCTAGTGTCGATCAAAATATAATAATTTAATACCTGATAAGCGTGCCAACACTAACAGGTGCTCAAAAACGGGCTTGGAATTAATTGCAGAGGTTGTAAACGCTGTAGGAGTGCTTTTGGAGTTTATTTAGCCATATAAAGCTACTGTTTTAAGTTTTTCTGCATCCAAAAAATTCAAGTTTAATAGTTTAGTAGTAAGGTGCGTAAAACGTCTGAAAAGCACGTTTTGCAATATATATTAACTACAGAAAGTTTTATTGTACTACTATAATACCTCGTGTCGATCAAAATATAATAATTTAATACCTGATAAACGTGCCAACACTAACAAGTGCTCAAAAACTGGTTTAGAATTGAATGCAGGCGTTGTAGACGCTGTAGAAGTGCATTTGGAGCTTAATTAGCAATATAAAAATGCTGTTTTAAATTTTTCTACATCCAAAAAATTCAAGTTTAATAGTTTAGTATTAAGGTGCGTAAAACGTCTGAAAAGCACGTTTTTAAATATATAGTAACTACAGAAAGTTTTATTGTGTTACTATAATACCCAGTGTCGATCAAAATACAATAATTTAATACCTGATAAGCGTGCCAACACTAACAGGTGGTCAAAAACTGGCTTGGAATTAATTGCAGAGGTTGTAAACGCTGTAGGAGTGCTTTTGGAGCTTATTTAGCCATATAAAGCTACTGTTTTAAGTTTTTCTGCATCCAAAAAATTCAAGTTTAATAGTTTAGTATTAAGGTGCGTAAAACGTCTGAAAAGCACGTTTTTCAATATATATTAACTAAAGAAAGTTTTATTGTGTTACTATAATACCTAGTGTCGATCAAAATATAATAATTTATTACCTGATAAGCGTGCCAACACTAACAGGTGCTCAAAAACGGGCTTGGAATTAATTGCAGAGGTTGTAAACGCTGTAGGAGTGCTTTTGGAGCTTATTTAGCCATATAAAGCTACTGTTTTAAGTTTTCTTGCATCCAAAAAATTCAAGTTTAATAGTTTAGTATTAAGGTGCGTAAAACGTCTGAAAAGCACGTTTTGCAATATATATTAACTACAGAAAGTTTTATTGTACTACTATAATACCTAGTGTCGATCAAAATATAATAATTTAATACCTGGTAAGCGTGTCCACCCGAGCAGCTTGTCAAAAACTGGCTTAGAATTGATTGCTAAGGTTGTAAACGCTGTAGAAGTGCATTTGGAGCTTATTTGGCCATATAAAACTGCTGTCTTAAATGTTTCTGCATCCTAAAAGTTCAGGTTAAATAGTTTAGTATTACGGTGCATTAAAACGTCTGAAAAGCACGTTTTTCAATAACTATTAACTGCATAAAATTTTATGTACTACTATAATACCTAGTGTCGATCAAAATATAGTAATATAATACCTGATAAGCGTGCTAACACTAACAGGTGCTCAAAAACGGGCTTGGAATTAATTGCAGAGGTTGTAAACGCTGTACGAGTGCTTTTGGAGCTTATTTAGCCATATAAAGCTACTGTTTTAAGTTTTTCTGCATCCAAAAAATTCAAGTTTAATAGTTTAGTATTAAGGTGCGTAAAACGTCTGAAAAGCACGTTTTTCAATATATATTAGCTACAGAAAGTTTTATTGTGTTACTATAGTACCTAGTGTCGATCAAAATATAATAATTTATTACCTGATAAGCGTGGCAACACTAACAGGTGTTCAAAAACTGGTTTAGAATTGAATGCAGGTGTTGTAAACGCTGTAGAAGTGCATTTGGAGATTAATTAGAAATATAAAAATGCTGTTTAAAATTTTTCTACATCCAAAAAATACAAGTTTAATAGTTTAGTATTAAGGTGCGTAAAACGTCTGAAAAGCACGTTTTATAATATATATTAACTACAGAAAGTTTTATTGTGTTACTATAATACCTAGTGTCGATCAAAATATAATAATTTATTACCTGATAAGCATGCCAACACTAACAGGTGCTAAAAAACGGGCTTGGAATTAATTGCAGAGGTTGTAAACGCTGTAGGAGTGCTTTTGGAGCTTATTTAGCCATATAAAGCTACTGTTTTAAGTTTTTCTGCATCCAAAAAATTCAAGTTTAATAGTTTAGTATTAAGGTGCGTAAAACGTCTGAAAAGCACGTTTTGCAAGATATATTAACTACAGAAAGTTTTATTGTACTACTATAATACCTAGTGTCGATCAAAATATAATAATTTAATACCTGATAAGCGTGCCAACACTAACAGGTGCTCAAAAACGGGCTTGGAATTAATTGCAGAGGTTGTAAACGCTGTAGGAGTGCTTTTGGAGTTTATTTAGCCATATAAAGCTACTGTTTTAAGTTTTTCTGTATCCAAAAAATTCAAGTTTAATAGTTTAGTATTATTGGTGCGTAAAACGTCTGAAAAGCACGTTTTGCAATATATATTAACTACAGAAAGTTTTATTGTACTACTATAATACCTCGTGTCGATCAAAATATAATAATTTAATACCTGATAAACGTGCTAACACTAACAGGTGCTCAAAAACGGGCTTGGAATTAATTGCAGAGGTTGTAAACGCTGTAGGAGTGCTTTTGGAGCTTATTTAGCCATATAAAGCTACTGTTTTAAGTTTTTCTGCATCCAAAAAATTCAAGTTTAATAGTTTAGTAGTAAGGTGCGTAAAACGTCTGAAAAACACGTTTTGCAATATATATTAACTACAGAAAGTTTTATTGTACTACTATAATACCTCGTGTCGATCAAAATATAATAATTTAATACCTGATAAACGTGCTAACACTAACAGGTGCTCAAAAACGGGCTTGGAATTAATTGCAGAGGTTGTAAACGCTGTAGGAGTGCTTTTGGAGCTTATTTAGCCATATAAAGCTACTGTTTTAAGTTTTTCTGCATCCAAAAAATTCAAGTTTAATAGTTTAGTATTAAGGTGCGTAAAACGTCTGAAAAGCACGTTTTTCAATATATATTAGCTACAGAAAGTTTTATTGTGTTACTATAATACCTAGTGTCGATCAAAATATAATAATTTATTACCTGATAAGCGTGGCAACACTAACAGGTGTTCAAAAACTGGTTTAGAATTGAATGCAGGCGTTGTAAACGCTGTAGAAGTGCATTTGGAGATTAATTAGCCATATAAAAATGCTGTTTTAAATTTTTCTACATCCAAAAAATACAAGTTTAATAGTTTAGTATTAAGGTGCGTAAAACGTCTGAAAAGCACGTTTTATAATATATATTAACTACAGAAAGTTTTATTGTGTTACTATAATACCTAGTGTCCATCAAAATATAATAATTTAATTCCTGGTAAGCGTGTCCACCCGAGCAGCTTGTCAAAAACTGGCTTAGAATTGATTGGTAAGGTTGTAAACGCTGTAGAAGTGCATTTGGAGCTTATTTAGCCATATAAAACTGCTGTCTTAAATGTTTCTGCATCCAAAAAATTCAAGTTTAATAGTTTAGTATTAAGGTGCGTAAAACGTCTGAAAAGCACGTTTTATAATATATATTAACTACAGATAGTTTTATTGTGTTACTATAATACCTAGTGTCGATCAAAATATAATAAATTATTACCTGATAAGCGTGCCAACACTAACAGGTGCTCAAAAACGGGCTTGGAATTAATTGCAGAGGTTGTAAACGCTGTAGGAGTGCTTTTGGAGCTTATTTAGCCTTATAAAGCTATTGTTTTAAGTTTTTCTGCATCCAAAAAATTCAAGTTTAATAGTTTAGTATTAAGGTGCGTAAAACGTCTGAAAAGCACGTTTTTTAATATATATTAACTACAGATACTTTTATTGTGTTACTATAATACCCAGTGTCGATCAAATTACAATAATTTAATACCTGATAAGCGTGACAACACTAACAGGTGCTCAAAAACGGGCTTGGAATTAATTGCAGAGGTTGTAAACGCTGTAGGAGTGCTTTTGGAGCTTAATTAGCCATATAAAAATGCTCTTTTAAATTTTTCTACATCCAAAAAATTCAAGTTTAATAGTTTAGTATTAAGATGCGTAAACGTCTGAAAAGCACGTTTTATAATATATATTAACTACAGAAAGTTTTATTGTGTTACTATAATACCTAGTGTCGATCAAAATATAATAATTTATTACCTGATAAGCGTGCCAACACTAACAGGTGCTCAAAAACGGGCTTGGAATTAATTTCAGAGGTTGCAAACGCTGTAGGAGTGCTTTTGGAGCTTATTTAGCCATATAAAGCTACTGTTTTAAGTTTTTCTGCATCCAAAAAATTCAAGTTTAATAGTTTAGTATTAAGGTGCGTAAAACGTCTGAAAAGCACGTTTTGCAATATATATTAACTACAGTAAGTTTTATTGTACTACTATAATACCTAGTGTCGATCAAAATATAATAATTTAATACCTGGAAAGCGTGTCCACCCGAGCAGCTTGTCAAAAACTGGCTTAGAATTGATTGCTAAGTTTGTAAACGCTGTAGAAGTGAATTTGGAGCTTATTTAGCCATATAAAACTGCTGTCTTAAATGTTTCTGAATCCTAAAAGTTCAGGTTAAATAGTTTAGTATTACGGTGCATTAAAACGTATGAAAAGCACGTTTTTCAATAACTATTAACTGCATAAAATTTTATGTAGTACTATAATACCTAGTGTAGATCAAAATATAGTAATTTAATACCTGATAAGCGTGCTAACACTAACAGGTGCTCAAAAACGGGCTTGGAATTAATTGCAGAGGTTGTAAACGCTGTAGGAGTGCTTTTGGAGCTTATTTAGCCATATAAAGCTACTGTTTTAAGTTTTTCTGCATCCAAAAAATTCAAGTTTAATAGTTTAGTATTAGGTGCGTAAAACGTCTGAAAAGCACGTTTTTCAATATATATTAACTACAGAAAGTTTTATTGTGTTACTATAATACCTAGTGTCGATCAAAATATAATAATTTAATACCTGGTAAGCGTGTCCACCTGAGCAGCTTGTCAAAAACTGGCTTAGAATTGATTGCTAAGGTTGTAAACGCTGTAGAAATGCATTTGGAGCTTATTTAGCCTTATAAAACTGCTGTCTTAAATGTTTCTGCATCCAAAAAATTCAAGTTTAATAGTTTAGTATTAAGGTGCGTAAAACGTCTGAAAAGCACGTTTTATAATATATATTAACTACAGATAGTTTTATTGTGTTACTATAATACCTAGTGTCGATCAAAATATAATAATTTATTACCTGATAAGCGTGCCAACACTAACAGGTGCTCAAAAACGGGCTTGGAATTAATTGCAGAGGTTGTAAACGCTGTAGGAGTGCTTTTGGAGCGTATTTAGCCTTATAAAGCTATTGTTTTAAGTTTTTCTGCATCCAAAAAATTCAAGTTTAATAGTTTAGTATTAAGGTGCGTAAAACGTCTGAAAAGCACGTTTTTCAATATATATTAACTACAGATACTTTTATTGTGTTACTATAATACCCAGTGTCGATCAAAATACAATAATTTAATACCTGATAAGCGTGCCAACACTAACAGGTGCTCAAAAACGGGCTTGGAATTAATTGCAGAGGTTGTAAACGCTGTAGGAGTGCTTTTGGAGCTTATTTAGCCATATAAAGCTACTGTTTTAAGTTTTTCTGCATCCAAAAAATTCAAGTTTAATAGTTTAGTATTAAGGTGCGTAAAACGTCTGAAAAGCACGTTTTGCAATATATATTAACTACAGAAAGTTTTATTGTGTTACTATAATACCTAGTGTCGATCAAAATACAATAATTTAATACCTGATAAGCGTGCCAACACTAACAAGTGCTCAAAAACTAGTTTAGAATTGAATGCAGGCGTTGTAAACGCTGTAGAAGTGCATTTGGAGCTTAATTAGCCATATAAAAATGCTCTTTTAAATTTTTCTACATCCAAAAAATTGAAGTTTAATAGTTTAGTATTAAGATGCGTAAACGTCTGAAAAGCACGTTTTATAATATATATTAACTACAGAAAGTTTTATTGTGTTACTATAATACCTAGTGTCGATCAAAATATAATAATTTATTACCTGATAAGCGTGCCAACACTAACAGGTGCTCAAAAACGGGCTTGGAATTAATTGCAGAGGTTGCAAACGCTGTAGGAGTGCTTTTGGAGCTTATTTAGCCTTATAAAGCTATTGTTTTAAGTTTTTCTGCATCCAAAAAATTCAAGTTTAGTAGTTTAGTATTAAGGTGCGTAAAACGTCTGAAAAGCACGTTTTTCAATATATATTAACTACAGATACTTTTATAGTGTTACTATAATACCCAGTGTCGATCAAAATACAATAATTTAATACCTGATAAGCGTGCCAACACTAACAGGTGCTCAAAAACGGGCTTGGAATTAATTGCAGAGGTTGTAAACGCTGTAGGAGTGCTTTTGGAGCTTATTTAGCCATATAAAGCTACTGTTTTAAGTTTTTCTGCATCCAAAAAATTCAAGTTTAATAGTTTAGTATTAAGGTGCGTAAAACGTCTGAAAAGCACGTTTTGCAATATATATTAACTACAGAAAGTTTTATTGTACTACTATAATACCTAGTGTCGATCAAAATATAATAATTTAATACCTGGTAAGCGTGTCCACCCGAGCAGCTTGTCAAAAACTGGCTTAGAATTGATTGCTAAGGTTGTAAACGCTGTAGAAGTGCATTTGGAGCTTATTTAGCCTTATAAAACTGCTGTCTTAAATGTTTCTGCATCCAAAAAATTCAAGTTTAATAGTTTAGTATTAAGGTGCGTAAAACGTCTGAAAAGCACGTTTTATAATATATATTAACTACAGATAGTTTTATTGTGTTACTATAATACCTAGTGTCGATCAAAATATAATAATTTATTATCTGATAAGCGTGCCAACACTAACAGGTGCTCAAAAACGGGCTTGGAATTAATTGCAGAGGTTGTAAACGCTGTAGGAGTGCTTTTGGAGCTTATTTAGCCATATAAAGCTACTGTTTTAAGTTTTTCTGCATCCAAAAAATTCAAGTTTAATAGTTTAGTATTAAGGTGCGTAAAACGTCTGAAAAGCACGTTTTGCAATATATATTAACTACAGAAAGTTTTATTGTACTACTATAATACCTAGTGTCGATCAAAATATAATAATTTAATACCTGGTAAGCGTGTCCACCCGAGCAGCTTGTCAAAAACTGGCTTAGAATTGATTGCTAAGTTTGTAAACGCTGTAGAAGTGAATTTGGAGCTTATTTAGCCATATAAAACTGCTGTCTTAAATGTATCTGAATCCTAAAAGTTCAGGTTAAATAGTTTAGTATTACGGTGCATTAAAACGTATGAAAATCACGTTTTTCAATAACTATTAACTGCATAAAATTTTATGTAGTACTATAATACCTAGTGTAGATCAAAATATAGTAATTTAATACCTGATAAGCGTGCTAACACTAACAGGTGCTCAAAAACGGGCTTGGAATTAATTGCAGAGGTTGTAAACGCTGTAGGAGTGCTTTTGGAGCTTATTTAGCCATATAAAGCTACTGTTTTAAGTTTTTCTGCAACCAAAAAATTCAAGTTTAATAGTTTAGTATTAAGGTGCGTAAAACGTCTAAAAAGCACGTTTTTCAATATATATTAACTACAGAAAGTTTTATTGTGTTACTATAATACCTAGTGTCGATCAAAATATAATAATTTAATACCTGATAAGCGTGTAAACACTAACAAGTGCTCAAAAACTAGTTTAGAATTGAATGCAGGCGTTGTAAACGCTGTAGAAGTGCATTTGGAGCTTAATTAGCCATATAAAAATGCTCTTTTAAATTTTTCTACATCCAAAAAATTCAAGTTTAATAGTTTAGTATTAAGATGCGTAAACGTCTGAAAAGCACGTTTTATAATATATATTAACTACAGAAAGTTTTATTGTGTTACTATAATACCTAGTGTCGATCAAAATATAATAATTTAATACCTGATAAGCGTGCCAACACTAACAAGTGCTCAAAAACTAGTTTAGAATTGAATGCAGGCGTTGTAAACGCTGTAGAAGTGCATTTGGAGCTTAATTAGCCATATAAAAATGCTCTTTTAAATTTTTCTACATCCAAAAAATTCAAGTTTAATAGTTTAGTATTAAGATGCGTAAACGTCTGAAAAGCACGTTTTATAATATATATTAACTACAGAAAGTTTTATTGTGTTACTATAATACCTAGTGTCGATCAAAATATAATAATTTATTACCTGATAAGCGTGCCAACACTAACAGGTGCTCAAAAACGGGCTTGGAATTAATTGCAGAGGTTGTAAACGCTGTAGGAGTGCTTTTGGAGCTTATTTAGCCTTATAAAGCTATTGTTTTAAGTTTTTCTGCATCCAAAAAATTCAAGTTTAGTAGTTTAGTATTAAGGTGCGTAAAACGTCTGAAAAGCACGTTTTTCAATATATATTAACTACAGATACTTTTATAGTGTTACTATAATACCCAGTGTCGATCAAAATACAATAATTTAATACCTGATAAGCGTGCCAACACTAACAGGTGCTCAAAAACGGGCTTGGAATTAATTGCAGAGGTTGTAAACGCTGTAGGAGTGCTTTTGGAGCTTATTTAGCCATATAAAGCTACTGTTTTAAGTTTTTCTGCATCCAAAAAATTCAAGTTTAATAGTTTAGTATTAAGGTGCGTAAAACGTCTGAAAAGCACGTTTTGCAATATATATTAACTACAGAAAGTTTTATTGTACTACTATAATACCTAGTGTCGATCAAAATATAATAATTTAATACCTGGTAAGCGTGTCCACCCGAGCAGCTTGTCAAAAACTGGCTTAGAATTGATTGCTAAGGTTGTAAACGCTGTAGAAGTGCATTTGGAGCTTATTTAGCCTTATAAAACTGCTGTCTTAAATGTTTCTGCATCCAAAAAATTCAAGTTTAATAGTTTAGTATTAAGGTGCGTAAAACGTCTGAAAAGCACGTTTTATAATATATATTAACTACAGATAGTTTTATTGTGTTACTATAATACCTAGTGTCGATCAAAATATAATAATTTATTATCTGATAAGCGTGCCAACACTAACAGGTGCTCAAAAACGGGCTTGGAATTAATTGCAGAGGTTGTAAACGCTGTAGGAGTGCTTTTGGAGCTTATTTAGCCTTATAAAGCTATTGTTTTAAGTTTTTCTGCATCCAAAAAATTCAAGTTTAATAGTTTAGTATTAAGGTGCGTAAAACGTCTGAAAAGCACGTTTTTCAATATATATTAACTACAGATACTTTTATAGTGTTACTATAATACCCAGTGTCGATCAAAATACAATAATTTAATACCTGATAAGCGTGCCAACACTAACAGGTGCTCAAAAACGGGCTTGGAATTAATTGCAGAGGTTGTAAACGCTGTAGGAGTGCTTTTGGAGCTTATTTAGCCATATAAAGCTACTGTTTTAAGTTTTTCTGCATCCAAAAAATTCAAGTTTAATAGTTTAGTATTAAGGTGCGTAAAACGTCTGAAAAGCACGTTTTGCAATATATATTAACTACAGAAAGTTTTATTGTACTACTATAATACCTAGTGTCGATCAAAATATAATAATTTAATACCTGGTAAGCGTGTCCACCCGAGCAGCTTGTCAAAAACTGGCTTAGAATTGATTGCTAAGTTTGTAAACGCTGTAGAAGTGAATTTGGAGCTTATTTAGCCATATAAAACTGCTGTCTTAAATGTATCTGAATCCTAAAAGTTCAGGTTAAATAGTTTAGTATTACGGTGCATTAAAACGTATGAAAAGCACGTTTTTCAATAACTATTAACTGCATAAAATTTTATGTAGTACTATAATACCTAGTGTAGATCAAAATATAGTAATTTAATACCTGATAAGCGTGCTAACACTAACAGGTGCTCAAAAACGGGCTTGGAATTAATTGCAGAGGTTGTAAACGCTGTAGGAGTGCTTTTGGAGCTTATTTAGCCATATAAAGCGACTGTTTTAAGTTTTTCTGCAACCAAAAAATTCAAGTTTAATAGTTTAGTATTAAGGTGCGTAAAACGTCTAAAAAGCACGTTTTTCAATATATATTAACTACAGAAAGTTTTATTGTGTTACTATAATACCTAGTGTCGATCAAAATATAATAATTTAATACCTGATAAGCGTGCCAACACTAACAAGTGCTCAAAAACTAGTTTAGAATTGAATGCAGGCGTTGTAAACGCTGTAGAAGTGCATTTGGAGCTTAATTAGCCATATAAAAATGCTCTTTTAAATTTTTCTACATCCAAAAAATTCAAGTTTAATAGTTTAGTATTAAGATGCGTAAACGTCTGAAAAGCACGTTTTATAATATATATTAACTACAGAAAGTTTTATTGTGTTACTATAATACCTAGTGTCGATCAAAATATAATAATTTATTAGCTGATAAGCGTGCCAACACTAACAGGTGCTCAAAAACGGGCTTGGAATTAATTGCAGAGGTTGTAAACGCTGTAGGAGTGCTTTTGGAGCTTATTTAGCCATATAATACTGTTTTAAGTTTTTCTGTTATTGTACTACTATAATACCTAGTGTCGATCAAAATATAATAATTTAATACCTGGTAAGCGTGTCCACCCGAGCAGCTTGTCAAAAACTGGCTTAGAATTGATTGCTAAGTTTGTAAACGCTGTAGAAGTGAATTTTGAGCTTATTTAGCCATATAAAACTGCTGTCTTAAATGTTTCTGAATCCTAAAAGTTCAGGTTAAATAGTTTAGTATTACGGTGCATTAAAACGTATGAAAAGCACGTTTTTCAATAACTATTAACTGCATAAAATTTTATGTAGTACTATAATACCCAGTGTAGATCAAAATATAGTAATTTAATACCTGATAAGCGTGCTAACACTAACAGGTGCTCAAAAACGGGCTTGGAATTAATTGCAGAGGTTGTAAACGCTGTAGGAGTGCTTTTGGAGCTTATTTAGCCATATAAAGCTACTGTTTTAAGTTTTTCTGCATCCAAAAAATTCAAGTTTAATAGTTTAGTATTAAGGTGCGTAAAACATCTGAAAAGCACGTTTTTCAATATATATTAACTACAGAAAGTTTTATTGTGTTACTATAATACCTAGTGTCGATCAAAATATAATAATTTAATACCTGGTAAGCGTGTCCACCCGAGCAGCTTGTCAAAAACTGGCTTAGAATTGATTGCTAAGGTTGTAAACGCTGTAGAAGTGCATTTGGAGCTTATAAAACTGCTGTCTTAAATGTTTCTGCATCCAAAAAATTCAAGTTTAATAGTTTAGTATTAAGGTGCGTAAAACGTCTGAAAAGCACGTTTTATAATATATATTAACTACAGATAGTTTTATTGTGTTACTATAATACCTAGTGTCGATCAAAATATAATAATTTATTACCTGATAAGCGTGCCAACACTAACAGGTGCTCAAAAACGGGCTTGGAATTAATTGCAGAGGTTGTAAACGCTGTAGGAGTGCTTTTGGAGCTTATTTAGCCTTATAAAGCTATTGTTTTAAGTTTTTCTGCATCCAAAAAATTCAAGTTTAATAGTTTAGTATTAAGGTGCGTAAAACGTCTGAAAAGCACGTTTTTCAATATATATTAACTACAGATACTTTTATTGTGTTACTATAATACCCAGTGTCGATCAAAATACAATAATTTAATACCTGATAAGCGTGCCAACACTAACAGGTGCTCAAAAACGGGCTTGGAATTAATTGCAGAGGTTGTAAACGCTGTAGGAGTGCTTTTGGAGCTTATTTAGCCATATAAAGCTACTGTTTTAAGTTTTTCTGCATCCAAAAAATTCAAGTTTAATAGTTTAGTATTAAGGTGCGTAAAACGTCTGAAAAGCACGTTTTGCAATATATATTAACTACAGAAAGTTTTATTGTGTTACTATAATACCTAGTGTCGATCAAAATACAATAATTTAATACCTGATAAGCGTGCCAACACTAACAAGTGCTCAAAAACTAGTTTAGAATTGAATGCAGGCGTTGTAAACGCTGTAGAAGTGCATTTGGATCTTAATTAGCCATATAAAAATGCTGTTTTAAATTTTTCTACATCCAAAAAATTCAAGTATAATAGTTTAGTATTAAGATGCGTAAACGTCTGAAAAGCACGTTTTATAATATATATTAACTACAGAAAGTTTTATTGTGTTACTATAATACCTAGTGTCGATCAAAATATAATAATTTATTACCTGATAAGCGTGCCAACACTAACAGGTGCTCAAAAACGGGCTTGGAATTAATTGCAGAGGTTGCAAACGCTGTAGGAGTGCTTTTGGAGCTTATTTAGCCATATAAAGCTACTGTTTTAAGTTTTTCTGCATCCAAAAAATTCAAGTTTAATAGTTTAGTATTAAGATGCGTAAACGTCTGAAAAGCACGTTTTATAATATATATTAACTACAGAAAGTTTTATTGTACTACTATAATACCTAGTGTCGATCAAAATATAATAATTTAATACCTGGTAAGCGTGTCCACCCGAGCAGCTTGTCAAAAACTGGCTTAGAATTGATTGCTAAGTTTGTAAACGCTGTAGAAGTGAATTTGGAGCTTATTTAGCCATATAAAACTGCTGTCTTAAATGTTTCTGAATCCTAAAAGTTCAGGTTAAATAGTTTAGTATTACGGTGCATTAAAACGTATGAAAAGCACGTTTGTCAATAACTATTAACTGCATAAAATTTTATGTAGTACTATAATACCTAGTGTAGATCAAAATATAGTAATTTAATACCTGATAAGCGTGCTAACACTAACAGGTGCTCAAAAACGGGCTTGGAATTAATTGCAGAGGTTGTAAACGCTGTAGGAGTGCTTTTGGAGCTTATTTAGCCATACAAAGCTACTGTTTTAAGTTTTTCTGCATCCAAAAAATTCAAGTTTAATAGTTTAGTATTAAGGTGCGTAAAACGTCTGAAAAGCACGTTTTTCAATATATATTAACTACAGAAAGTTTTATTGTGTTACTATAATACCTAGTGTCGATCAAAATATAATAATTTAATACCTGGTAAGCGTGTCCACCCGAGCAGCTTGTCAAAAACTGGCTTAGAATTGATTGCTAAGGTTGTAAACGCTGTAGAAGTGCATTTGGAGCTTCTTTAGCCTTATAAAACTGCTGTCTTAAATGTTTCTGCACCCAAAAAATTCAAGTTTAATAGTTTAGTATTAAGGTGCGTAAAACGTCTGAAAAGCACGTTTTATAATATATATTAACTACAGATAGTTTTATTGTGTTACTATAATACCTAGTGTCGATCAAAATATAATAATTTAATACCTGATAAGCGTGCCAACACTAACAGGTGCTCAAAAACGGGCTTGGAATTAATTGCAGAGGTTGTAAACGCTGTAGGAGTGCTTTTGGAGCTTATTTAGCCATATAAAGCTACTGTTTTAAGTTTTTCTGCATCCAAAAAATTCAAGTTTAATAGTTTAGTATTAAGGTGCGTAAAACGTCTGAAAAGCACGTTTTGCAATATATATTAACTACAGAAAGTTTTATTGTGTTACTATAATACCTAGTGTCGATCAAAATACAATAATTTAATACCTGATAAGCGTGCCAACACTAACAAGTGCTCAAAAACTAGTTTAGAATTGAATGCAGGCGTTGTAAACGCTGTAGAAGTGCA